>CAMXCT020002065.1:0-117163 GCA_947184155.2 Cladocopium goreaui
AAGGTCAGACAGGCCTACTCTGATCATGCTCCTCAATTCATTGAAGCCATGAATGAGATGAAGATACCAATTGATCATTCGTTGCCTGGAAGACCTCAAACCAACTCGATTGCCGAAAGGACGAACCAATTTATTCTCACAGCTACTTCTACATGCCTTTTGGAAGCTGGATTACCACCATGTTTCTGGAGAACAGCAATCCTTTGCGTATGTCATCTACTCAACGTAGAACCCAACGATGATGATTTGAGCGCTTGGTGCAAACTCCATGGATCTGACTTTGCTGGCAAACTCATCCCCTATGGTGCCCGTGTGAACTACAAGCCTCCGAAGACCAGAGAAGCAGGACAACTTCATAAGTTCGGGCCTGACTCTATTCCAGGAGTGTTTGCAGGGTATCACATTGGTCCAGAGATGCATTGGTCAAGACAATACAAAGTATGGCCTCTGAGTGAATTCGTACATCAAAATCTTGGTGACGATGCTAGCAAACCTGAACATCGTCTTCTCAAACCTCATTTGACTGAAAAGGTCGAGATGGTCACTCCATTGACATTTCCATGCAAGCAAGAATACGAGAGGGTGAACACCACATTGGAAGGAATGAAAGAAAGAGAAATCCTCGATGGCGATCCCTCCAAAGTGCCTCATGGAGATGACGAAGAGCATGACCATGATGAAGATGATGATGAGCTTGATGACGGAGACGATGGTGGACCTGGACCAAGTGGTGGAAAAGTTTCAAAGAAGCCTCTTGATGACTCCGAGGATATCTTCGACAAAGACAAAGATCCAGAAGAGATGACTCTCCAGGAATTGATCGATGCCCAACCAGACCATTGGAAGAAGGGCAAGGCTGGAGATGGGAAGGTATACCTCAATGACGATGGTGAGAAGGTCAAGTTGAACGTCAAGGGTTACCCATACAAGATTGGAGATGACGGTAGACGAATGTTCAGAACGTCATTGCGTCCCAAAGGGACCTATTCTCCTGAAGAATGGCGTAAACTCTCTCAGTCTGACCGAAATACCATCCTCAAAGCCGAGAAGAAGAAGTTGGAGAAGAAAGAGGCCGATGACAAAGCCAAAAGATTGGTCGAAGAAAAGAAGAAGAAGGCAACGAAGAAGGAGAAGAAAGATTCAAAGAAAGACAAAGACAAGCCAAAGTCCAAGGACGATGAAGGTGGTGATGAAAGTAAGAAGGATGACTCTCATTCAAAGTCAAAGAAATCCGATGCAGGTGTTGGTGAAGTTGTGAAGAACAAAATTACCTTACCTATCACATGTACAAGTACGTATCTTGATTTGTACGACATAGTCGATGATGACGATGTACATGGAAGACGATACATTGATTGTCGAAAAGTGAAGAGGAATGTTGATGCTAGTCCATGTTCCGATGCTTCTACTGACGTCCCGGACGACGAGGAATATCTCACTGAATGGGATGAATGGTCGGAGGTCGAGAAAGGACGTGGCCCAAAAGCATCGTGGAGTGGTGAAGTTTGGAGCACATTGTCAGGTGAGATTTCGAGGTTTTCCATGGCTACGCCAGGAGAGTCGACAATGATCAAAAATGGCAAATGTGTTAACGTCAAGAACGTGAAGAACATAGCCACTGATGATGATGAATACATTCCATTCCCAACTATGCCGTGTACTTCTGCATCAAATCAAAGTCACCGAACCAAGATATCATCAGAAGGCCTTGGAAGCAAACTTTTCAACGCAATGGTTTCACGACCTGTGGGCAGAGCTGAGATTGAGTCTAACCCAAAGGCCAAAGAGGCAATGCTCAAGGAGTGGAAAGGCCTTCGTGATCAAGAGGTATTCGACTTTACAATGGTTCGTGAATACGACGATGTTGTTGCAGAGGCCAAGAAGAACAAAAAGGAAGTACATATGGCCAGGGTCCATGGCATATGCGTGGAAAAGAATTACCAGCTGTCAGAAGATAATCCTGGACGAAAATTCAAGGGAAGAGGCGTTCTGCTAGGAAATCAGGTGAAGAATCAGCATTGGGAGGCAGCATTCTTCCAAGACTTGGGAAATTCCCCTGCTTCCTTCGAAGCCTCACGATGGGCAGATTTTTACGGATGTCTTCCTGGGCACTCCGTCAAGTTGGCAGATGCGATTCAGGCTTACATCCAGGCTAAGTTGAAGGGACCTTTGTGTTGGGTGGAGTTACCCACTGATGCATGGCCGCCGGAGATACAGTATTGGAAGTTCCGTCGCCCTGTCGTAAGACTCGACAAAGCCCTGTACGGACACCCTGATTCAGGCACGATGTGGGAACAACATTGTGACAAGAAAGTTCAAGAAATTGGTTTTAAGCCCATTGGTGAGGAATGGCCTTCTATGTATTTTCATGATGAGCTCAAATTGCTGTTGGTAATCTATGTGGATGACCTTAAGCTTGCTGGGCCCTCCGAAAATCTGGCCAAAGGGTTGGGAAATGCTGCGCACTGTTCTGCGCATTGAACCCGAAACCGACTTGGGACTTTACTTAGGATGTGTTTTATCCCAAGGTGAAACCCAATTGCATAATGGTAAGAAAGTCAAGACCATAACTTATAACATGGAAGGATTGTTAAAGTTATCGGTGGAAAAGTATCTTGACATCATTGGTAAGGACACAAAATTGAAAAAGGTATCAACTCCAAGCCTTCCAGAGGAAACGAAAAGCAGCCCGTATCGAGCTCCTTCCGATGGAAAACGCAAAGTTGAGTGTCCTTGGTGTGCACATTCCTTCGATCCAGATATGCCTGCTCTCTCCGAGACTGGCAACTCACGTCCTGGCCAAGACAGTGAGACGCTGAGCCGTGGGAATCTAGCTCCGCATGCAGCTAGTGTGCTTATGAAGCTGCTTTATGCAGCCCGCATTGCGCGGTTTGACCTGTTGAGATCCATCAATGCATTAGCACGTAATGTGACTAAATGGACGAAGGATGATGACGCCCGTCTTCATCACCTAATGTGTTATGTTAATTCCACATTGTCCCTCAAAATGATAGGATGGGTCGGAGATAAAATTGAAGATTTATCATTAGGACTATTTGCAGATGCGGATTTCGCTGGATGTGCCCAATCCTGGAGATCAACTTCAGGATCGCACTTACAAGTCCAAGGTAAGTTCACAAGATTCCCACTTGCTGGTGGAAGTAAGCGACAAGGGTGTGTTAGTCATTCTACCCCCGAAGCTGAAATTGTGGCTGCAGATACTGCACTTAGGACTCTAGGAATCCCCGCATTAAGTCTGTGGAAAGTCTTAGCCAAAGTTTTTCCTCAACTCCTGTTTCATGACGATAATCAAGGGATGATTGGTGTCGTTAGATCAGGACGGAATCCAACCATGCGTCATTTGGAGCGCACACATGGTATTTCCATTGCCTCCATGCATGAACATTTTCAAAAGGATCATTTTGTATTGATCTATGAAATTACAGCCAAAATGGCAGCCGATATCCATACTAAAGGATTCAAGAATCCCATGGCATGGAAGAAAGCTTGTATGCTAATCAACTTGTTGGAACCTCAGGACTTGCAGAGTAAAGAAAGTCTTAGACATGTTGCAGCCAAGCACCGATGTCGATATGACTACTCGACAAGTTTTCCAATCCAAAACCGAGGATATCCCAAACTTCCCATACACGGAAACCCCTATTTTGCCAAAAGAAGTGTATAGGAAGGGTTTGACTAGTAAAGAGAAGCTACAATACTTGCCAGGTATGGATCCCATTTTTGTCGTCAAGCAACCGGTGTTTTATCGTCCTAGGCCGCCCGGCCTGATTGTGCCGCCAGATGTATTGAGATCCACATGGGTTCTTCTCAATGGTACCTGGACAAAGGTCGAACACCGTGCATCTCCACCCGAGCAGGCCATCAGATTTGATAAGTGGGTTGAACGAGCGTGTTTTCAGTATCATTCGCCTAACAAGCAGCCGTTGATCCCGGACACTGTTTCACAATCCGTTTCAACGACCTCACCCCACCGGGTGATGTCGTCAAAGCACGTGCATGCCCCGCCTGCCCACTCGAGATCACTACGTGACTCGTGTGCGTCAACACAACATGACCATGTACAGCATCTGACCGATTCACCAATGCTGATGTTCTCGGTTGATGCCTTGTTTTTAGATGCACAGATATCACCGTCTCAACACCCGAAATCCATTCACCAGTGCCTTCAGCCAGCCACACGTGTGATCAATACGCTTATGCGCCTTGTTCATGGGGGGAGTGAGGGTGAAGGATGTAGTAAGGGTGAAGGAAAGGGACACCTACAGTCCACTTCAACACCTGGCCTATGTCATAAGCATCCGGAATTGGACATCAATGATAACATTCCGTTTGTAAAATCCACCCGAAAATCCCAAGTGTTAGGTAAGAAAAATGAAGACCATTGGCAGTGGGATGGGAAAGAGACATTGATCCGAATTCACAAAACGCCAAGAAGGCAAAACTTTGTACCACAGGATTGCGAAGACTGTCCTTGTGACCCTAGGATCATATGTGATGAGAGGGAAACTGAACAAAAGTTCAAAACCAATACTCGAGTGATCAAAGACATATGGAGATTCAAGGGCGACAATCATGAATCAACGAACAAGTTGAATGAATTTTGGACTGGAAAATCGACATTCAAGGTGCTCGCCAATGCTGAAGTGATCGATGGAGGTAAGAACTGTAAAGTGAGTCAGGGAGTAATCACGCTATGCACCAATTGCAATGACGTGAAAACTATTTCCATCACTGATGTTTTTGTCCCCTATCAATATCACATTGAAGTAGGCAAACATGAGGTTGACCATCCTAAGTGTCGGTAATCCTTTGGAGAGAAAAGAAAAACAGAACTTTGGAATTTCAATTTTCCAAATCACCTTGTGACATGATGACGTCAAAGTATGCGAAGTTTTCCCTTGCAATCAATTTGATCGAAGTTCCTCAAGCAGTCCCATGCTTCGTCTTGTTATGTTCGGAAGAGAGAAACTGGTTTACGTTCTTGCAGAACAAAATGGAAGACGAAATGAAGTTTCATGTCGTACCAATCACTGAAGATGACGACATGCTCTCTCCGTACGGAATCAGTAAAGCAAGGCGATGCCTTCGGACCAAACTTGATTCAGTGTTCTTTGCAGGTCCATGTACAGGCGGTTCACCATGGAACCGAATCAACCGATGGGTGAGCGAAGCAACAACACAACTCATCGAAGCAAAGAAGCAGATCTTCTGGGCGATGTGGGAAGTGTTTGCATCAGTGCTAAGTGAACTTATCAACATGGGATCACCAGCCTTGCTTGAGTTGCCTAGAGGTTGTGACTACTGGAAGGACCGTAGAATGACAGAACTTGTGGAAGGAACCGTATCTCATGAGCACAAATTTGATGGATGCATGTATGGCTTGAAATCACAATTCCAAGAGACTCCCAAACCAATCAAGAAACCATGGAAGATTGTCTCATGGGGGGTATCTTTTCCGAAGCTTCATAGAAGATGCGATCGCCGTCATGACCATGCAGAGTGTGCCGGTAGGGAAACTCGCATTACTCAAGTTTACACTAAATGGATAGCCAAGATAATCATGAATGGAATCAATGATCATGTAATCAGGAATAGTCAATTTGTGAACGTCAGAGTGATGAAACGTTGGAAGCCGCTTGCATGTGATGAACAACTGAAAGCTGAAATGTCTCGTGATTCCGAGAATGTCCGCAGTCACCCAATCAAGTCGGTGGCAACATCCGTTTGTGCTACTCGAGAGCTCGACGCCATTGACCATTCGTTCGAGCGATCGCTACTGCACTGGTGCTTTTCGAGATTGACATCAACTTCGGTTCTTTCATCGTGGCACTTTTCATTTTCGTGTCTACTGCTTTCTGAATTCGACTCCGACTGGTTGTTACGAGACCTACGGTTCGTACAACTATTTTCGCTGTTCGAACAGTTGTCACGAGACCTACGGTCCGTGCGACTTTATTCTGTACAAAGCGGGATGGCCGATACACAAGATCTGAACTCAGTAGGGCAATTTGCCGGAAGCCGAATCACCGTTGCGTTACGGGTGCTGAAGGGATTGTCCGAAGGGTCCATTGCAGCCAAGACTCCATCACCATTCCGAGACACCCGAGGTTCGAATTTTCGACTGATCTCAGATGAGGACACAGCCAACCAGTGGATTAGGTTTGGTATGCCGCCTGCAGTTGTCTACTCAGCATACTTTGCAAACTCCAGACACACCAGTGAAGCCACTGCACAAGCTCTGGAGGTAGCCTACAAGTTGTTGCAGAGAGCGCAGGACATCGAGAAGGGGTGTTCAGGATGGGAGTTTTTGTCAAAGGGATCGAGATTCGTGAAAGTCTTTGCAAGCAGATGCCCATTCGAAGATGCGACTGTGGGACGCTTCATGGACAAGGAGATCTATGACAGACTCGATGAGCTCTGGATCGTATTGTCCAAAGGACATTTTCCCGAACCTTTTGATGATCAAGCCACTGCAGCCGAAACTGAGGCGAAGATCCGAAGCATGAAGCAAATCTATCGAGGAACACCATCATTCAACACAGATCCGAGTGCCACATCATGGTTAGCTGTGACAAGGACAGCCGAGTACTTCAAAGTCATGGACGAGTTGACCAAGGTAAATCCGAAGTCTCCATCTGACAATGACAGCTATCGAAAAGCAATGAAGCACATGATTGAAGTCCAGATGAGGCACCTAGGACATGCACTGAGGTATCACAATGAGCAGAACCCATCAGATCAGATCATCTTGCAGGATGTGATGAAGGATGTAATTGCTTTTGAAACCAATCAGCCGAAAGGGAGGAGTGCAGCCCAGAACCATTTCTTGTGTTTGTTAGCCCTCGGCACGACACTTGAGAGACACAAGACCAGCGCCCGAGGAGATGGAAACTTGCCAAGAGTAGCAGAATTGTCCGAACTACAGTTCTCGATCCTCAAGGCCTTTGACATTCCTTTGGGAATCCTGATTGGGCATGGATACAACGTCTCAATTGCCGATGAAGGGGCCAGATATACCGAGAAAGAGAAACGTCATGCTTGCCATAGTTCCCTCAAAGATTTTACAACATCATTGACCGATACTCAAGCTGGAACGGGCGGCAACATGCACAATTTCGATGACTGGGACATCCCCCTGAACTTCAAAGATGGACGAAGACCCGACGAAGTTGACTTCTGGAACAATGAGGAGCCTTCATGGGTGAATGATGACACATCAACTGGACCCAGTGCCCAGAGTACATCCGCTCCTACGGAGGGATCACAGCCAAAGGCATCACAAAAATCATCAAGTTCAAGCGTACAACCGAAGAAGATGCCAAGATCATCGACTGGCGGAGCCTCGTCTTCGTCGACCCATGCAGCTTTCCGATCTGGACCCGGAGCAACATCTCAAGGTCATGCTGAACCAGAAAGAGATAAGGATTGGATTCCAACTGAAGACTGGATGAAGAGAAGGAAACCTTCAACCGTGGAAGTGCGACTCCATGCTGCCGAGGACTATGCTCGTGAGGAACAGCGAATTGCATTCCTACGCTCTGGCAAGGATTTCGTACTTTCAATCGTAGAGGGCCCTCACACCACTCACAAGTATGGATCCAACTTGATCTGGAAACAGTATTTGAGAAGATTGGCATTTCATGCTGCCTTGTCATTCAACATGCTGACAGAAGGTCAACTTGATTCCCACATGGTTAATGAGAATGACTACGAATGGCTTAAGCTCTACCACTACATCATCACGACCACAGAGTTCGTCAGATGCAAGGGATATCCAGTGACGGAAGTCCTAGCCATGTTGACATTGGGCATTGAAGAGACCGTGGAGGGCGAGATTCGAGCCAAGCTCAAGAAATTGGGAAACAAGATTGGACAGTTCATCATCGGGGATCCTTGGTTAGACAAATGGGATGAAATGGGAGGACAAGTGAGAAACAACAAAGCTCTCATCTTGACGGATTTGACTTACCAAACGAGATCTAGTTCGAGAATCGTCAATGACATCGAGGCTGGGCTCAACAACATGGGTCTTTCATCCATCAAGGTGTATCAACTTCCTTATGAATCTCTGGAGAAACCTGAGGATTTCTTGAAACTGGCAACGAATGCATTGACATTCCTACGATCCAACGCAAATGCATTTTCAAGTGCCACTGTTCACATTTGGATCTCTTTCGCAGCACTTTTCAGAGGACAAACTCGCATACTGATGCCAAATGCAGACTTCGTCACCAAATTGGCGGAGATCATCACTGAGATCAGCCAAGCAGCTCATCTTCCAATTTTCGTCAACATTCTGAGAGATGCACGGTTTCTTGGGTCACAATCTTCAATTGTATCCATGGCCGAGGAGCTTGCAAGAATCTTGAAGGAGAAGGGCATTATTCACTCCACCAATGAAAGATTCTGGAAACAGATATATGCTTGTGGACGTGAACCTTTTTATTGGAAAGAAGGTGAAGGCAAGGAAGTCATTTGGGCTATGCTTGAGAAGTCATTGATGCGACAGAAAGTCTTCTTACATTGTGCAATGGATCATGATACAGTCCATGACCTGAATGAAGAATGTGTCCATGTGAAGAACACCGGATTTGACATTGAAACCATCAAACGATGCACAGAACATCCACGAGTTATTCCCAGCATTCGTGCTGGAGAAGTCACAGATGCTCAAGCTGGATCAGCAAACATCATTGGAGGAATGAAACACATGAAGGATGCGGTCCAGAGGAGAGCATGGTCAGACATCCGACGAGGAGTATTCACCCCGGAGCCCCTGACAGATGTGGATGAGCATGGGGTCGAAGTAACCGAAGATTCCGAATTGATGTGCGATGTGTGCAAAGGATTTCACAAGAATGATTCGAGATTGAATACCTGCACTGAGAACCGCACAAGATGCCTGAATTGCGCAAGCAACTGGACAAGAGCGGCGATCTACGGTACTGATGACATTGGGATGGATGAATTTTCACAGGATGCAAGCGTAGCTGCAAGATTGCTCAACATCTACAATGAGTGCGTTGACTGGAGAGAGATGGAAGCCGAGAAGGACCTCCGTGGATTCCTGGTCACTGCGACACTTGCAATGCTTTCAGGATACAGGACTACAAGCGATGTGCTCAAGCAGGTATCACATCGAGGTGCCATCCGAATGCCTGCATACATGGTGAAAGGGAAATGCAGACGAGACCTGTTACCCCAGTTCACTGTACAACGTGAAACTCGAACAGAGGATTGCGGAGGCGGAATGCACCGAATGCGATGGTTTTACAGACTGCTTTGGGATGGTGGAAACGTCGCTTATCATGACTACATGAAGACCGTGCTGACCAAGGAGGAGATCGAATCAATGATCAATCCAAATGCAACAGCTGAGTATGTCGGCGACATTTTCGAATTCTGGCTTGGAATGCTTGATCTGGGTATTCAATTCCCTACTATGTTCGCTGGATGGGGGGCAAACCTTGACAGTTGCCTCGCGGGACTGGAAGAGTCGTTTTGGCTATTCAGCAGTTCATGTCGACCTACCGACACCATCAACACAAAGCGAAACCGATCCAAGAAAGCATACATCCCGCCGGTCGAGAATGACATGGTGATTACAATCTTGAAAGAAGCAGGAATTTTTGACCTACTCATGCAGAAGAAGATCACCAGAATGCCGGTGCTCCCAGAAGCCAACTACGATGACCACCCTGAAATGATTGAGGTCTCATCAAGCGATGAAGAGGTGGATGAAGTTGATGAACCTGATGAGGAGACCACGACGCCTACGGCGCGGGGCCCTCGAGCAGAACAAACTTCAGGAGAAACCGATGCCGGAGCTGGTGACATCGAGATTGAGGAGGAGGAAGATGGCATGGGGGGACAACCTTCAGAAGCGAAGAAGCGCCGAACCGAGGTGCGTGACATCCGTGATCGTTTTGAGAAGCTGATTTCAGATGCATTGGATGTTCAATATTGTTTCATTTGTGGTGGAAGACATGGCATTGACGAATGTACTACACCAGATGATGAGAACATGAAGGACACCATATGGCGCATGAGGTTGATCATGGATCAGAAGTCCAAATCCCCATCATCATCCGAAAGATCCAAAGCTGCAACCAGAGGCAGAAAAGACAAGCTCCCAAAGAACGTCATGCCACGAGGAAAGCGTTGGGGAAGAACCAGATTCACTGAGAAAGAGGAAGTGACCAAGTGCTTCTACAGTCAGTCAGCCTTTATGTACGACATTGGTGATCGTGAAGAAGGAGGACAATACTTAGTGAATGGTGTCGAAGTCAACCCAATTAGCCGAGGTGTGAAGAATCGTCATGAGCTTGACTTGCTGATTGAGCGTGCGGCTGAGGAATCCCCGCCTGTCTTGCCGACCATTGAAGAGCTGAACGCATGGAACCCCCTTGATCATGATGCTTATGTAAAATGGCTTATTGAAGAAAGAAAACAACGTGGAGACAACTGGAACTTCAAGTACATCCAACCATTTACACATGGCCACAACATTGGTACACTTCAACTTGCTCGCATTAATGGAGAAGAATATCTTGGAATGGGCTGGTGTAAAGTGCATCGATATGGCGAGAATGAGTGCATGGGCAACAAGTGGGAAAATCCGCCATGGATAGTCGAATTGTCAAAAAGATTCAATGCAGCGCTACGCCACTCCGTGGGTTGCGTCAGAGACAGTCGAAATCACCGTGGACTACCATGCGACGAGGCAGGTTGGGTCAATGTTGAGTCGATCTTGAAGTACGATGCCATTTGGAAAGACCAACATACTTTGGCTGGAACGACCTACGTCAACTACCCGATACTTGTTGAGAGATGGAACAACTTCCAGAGAGTGATCTTCACTGAGTACAAGCAAACGAAGAGAATCCGAGCAAAAGTGCTAGGACTCAAGGTCACGAAAGGTGAGTTGGAACACATCATGAACAACTTCAATGATGGATTGACCTCTAGACTTGATCGACAAACACTGAGGTTGGAGATCGGCACAGCAGATCGAGAGATTTGGCTTTGGCCGGTGGCAATCCGTGCCCCTATGGCGCATTCAAGAGTTCAAGGCGGTGTGCACATCGAAGACAAGAAGACTTCCTATCAGATGAACCCTGGAGTAGGATACACTCTTGGAGGAGGATTTCATTGCACCACATTTGACAACATCGCTCAAATCTTCAGAGAAGGACTACGTCCCGGAGGAGGAGGCGACCGCATCAATACGTTCTTCGTGCCATTCGCACCGTGGGACGTGAGAAGTCAGACGGTGCTGAGATTCAAGAAGATCGATCAAACTGATCTTGTCTACATCTACATCACGTACGATTCCATCGCAAAGTTCTCCCCCAGATTGTCAGCAGACGGACACATTTTGGTCCAAGAAACAATTCCATTCGAATCATTCGATGCGGTTTGGTATTACGACTGGAAAGAAAAGGACTATTACCGTCTCATGATCACAAAGGGAAGAGATCAACTTGTTCTTTCTGTGCAAGGAGCAAAGAGAGTGGCCACACTTGAACGATTCGACAAGCTCATTGGGAACATTGTCCCTGATGAAGCATCACCCGATCTGAACGAACTTCGAAAACTTGTCGACATCAGGACAGGTCACTTCAGTCATACTCACAGATTGTTCCCTGGACATCCGGATTGGAATGATGCAATTTCATTATTGGCAGTCACCCATCATCCCAGCAAAGAGGACCATCGACTATGCCCCGCATGTCTGATGGAAACCCCTGCGCCTTTGTCAATTTGTGTGATGTGCAAAGGATTTTTGGTGAGTCATGGATGGAGGAAACGAATCAAAATCACCGTGGCGACCGTACCAAAGGCCGAATCACATCATCGAGAAGAAGATCTCAAAGACCATGTCAAGAAAGCATGGGAGGAGGTGAAGATCGATTTGACAGGTGATGATGATGACGACGAGGTGATGCCAGATGATGATGTCACCATGAAGAGTCCAGAACAAGAAACCCAACCAGAAGAAGGAGATGATGATCAAGCCTCGAAGAAGGGCGACATCAATGATGAGAAAAGAGACTTCAGAGAACAAGATGAGGTCGACAAATTTCTCAATCAAGAAGGAAAACCGACCGATGAGAACGATGATGAAGAGATAGCGGTCGATGAAATTAACATTGAAGAGTACGAGGCTGGAGAAGCTCGTGATGCAGTGATTGAGTACCCCAAGTGGATGCAGCGGATTGAGTTTGGATCAAAGGTCCTGCCGATCGAACCTTGCACAATTGGAGATGCTCAGCCAGAATTCATCAAGATCCTCCTGTTGCAGATTGGATTACATATCGTCAAGATCTACAGACTATTCCAACGGAACTTCTGTGGAGACATCGAGACGGCATGGAAACATTTTCAACAGAACCAGAAATTCAGGATGGACCTGGACTCAAGAACACCTTACCTGGGCGAGGATGAAAATGGTGAACTCATTGAACCAACTGCACAACAGATGAAAGAGCTCTACAAAGAGATCGGCCGACCAAATCAAAAGGACGACATCGGAGAAGAGGGATTCGTCAATGCATACTATGGAGCAGTGGTACTCAAAAGACTTCTCATATATACCCTGGAATGTGGCTACACGTATGATGACTTGCAAAACATATTCTTTGATGAGGAGATGGAGAAGCTGTCGAAACGTGACACCACAATGGATGAGATGAGAAAGACCACAGCGGCCCGCGACGCCCTCGACCGACAAGACGTCATGGTCAGAAGAATCATTGCAGGCGCATATAGGGTAAATGCTGTTTATTTCTTCAGGAACGTTGACTTTCAAGACACAATCACACTGAATCCAGTTGACATTGTGTGTGCTCTTCGTCCACCACTTCGAAGAATATCACTTTTACACCTGATCCTTCAGAATGGCCGACAATTGCCGCGACCTCTACTCCAAAAGCTATATGATGCGATCGATGACTACAATCACATCAAGCAACGGGAAGATCAACGACCAAGGTGGGGCATCCACTTGTCTGAAGCTCACATACTTGCGATTGCTGATACCCCGACTCCTGCTGATCGTGAACGTACCAATCCAGCCGCTGGCAAATCGAAAGCAGCCCCAAAAGCGGCACCAGCACTGGGAAGAGTGTCGAAAGCGAAAGCATCATCGTCAGCGACATGGAGAACAGTTGAAACCGCTCCTCCGCCAAAACAAGCTCCAGTGACCCCGCCAAAAAAGGGTGGAAAAGACCAAGGAAAAGGTGGAAAATCTTATTCACACCGTGGCGGAGACTGGAACCATCAGGGATACTATGGATGGGGAAATAGATGATTAAGCGATCTGACCTCTGCATAGGTCCCGATTGAACCTGGCGATGCGAGGATGCAATCATTGCTCGAGATTTACCTCTACTTCATTTTGAATGATTTCTGAGAGGACTCTGAGCCGGCTAATTTAAAACCACATTTTTTTTTTGAACATCATTGCACGATACGCTGAGTTTCTACAGCGGTCTACGTCTCAACCGACGAAGGAACGGGAAGGTAAACTTCTAGTTCCATAGTCATCTTTGTGTTTTGATTTTTTAATTCACATGCTTGAGTGGGACTCCATGCTGGCTACGCCACATCGGATGAACCTCAATGCTTGACACCGACTACGTCGTGTCGACATGCACGTGAACAGAACCTTTATCTTTTGGTAGAGATCGTAGCAAGCCGCCATGTAGATTTGAAGTTCTGAACGGACTTTAGCTCTCCATAATTCAACAAATGAACAGCTGCAGACGAAGTGGATCAATTTAAGGGACACTCCTTTGCGCGTGGCCAACAAAGTTGGCCATGCGTCGGGGGTGCGAATGGAGTGTAGGCTACGGATCACTGCACACTCCCATATAATTCAACTCTTAATTGTCCACCGCCAAGGGATGCATCAATTTGCTCCTTTGGCTCAAGATTACTGCAGGTGCCAAGAGAAAAACGCCGCCATGCTGAAACTGCAATTCCCGTGTCGTCGTTGTTGAGAACATCAACCTCAAGATCAAACAACAGCACATAATCGGGGAGATAACCTCCGATTCACATATAATATATATATATATACACAGTATGTCATATGTATATAATTATATATTCTATTCTATTCTATTCTATTCTATTCTAATTCTATTCTATTCTATTCTATTCTATTATTTTTCTATTTTATACTATAATTTTTATATATTATATTTTATTGTAATATATTGATATTATATTTTAACATATTATATGATATTATACTATGTTTTCATATGTATATATATACATATACATGCACACCCAGAGTGGTGGTTTGAACGTTGTGTGACTGTCAACTGAAGAAAAAAAGATATCAATGTCACGCCGATTGACATCAATGGCTAAGTTGCGTTTGATCCCCCCAATATGCACCATTATAGTTTACATGTTTTTTAAAATAATATTTCTGCACATTATTTATATATATACACATATCATTCTATATCCGTTTACTGGATATATACGCGTTGTTTATTGATAAATTGTATATACATATACACACACTAATCACTTTTATTGTTGTATAATGTATACATATATTTATACATATATACATATACATGTATATATATACACAAATACATTTATATACAATTCTATACATTTTGTATACATTTATATGCATTTAAATACATACCTACGTACGTAGGTACATACATACATACACAAATAGAATTACATATGCATATTACATATATACATGTACACACATACACACATACACACATACACACATACACATACACACATATACACATACACACATACACACATACACACATACACACATACACACATACACACATACATACATACATACATACTACATATACATATATACAGATACACACACACATACACATATATATATAGATACATATACAGATACACATATACATATATATATATATATCCATTGATTGAATAGATGAATATATATATATACAGGTACATATTCACTAATTCTGCATATGCCCTATGATAGTGTATACATATTTATATTTACCTATGAATGTCTTACACATATTCCCTGTTCATGGATTGTGATATATATATATATATAAATGTATATATACATATATTTTAGTCATCAACCAGCTGGGGTAGATCGCAGCCAGCACGGAGGCCTCCGTCTTGGCTTTTCGGACCGTCTCTTCCAGAGACGTCTGGTGGTGCGAGACCGACGTGCGACACAGGCATCACCTTGTTGGCAAACTTACCATCAAATAATAGGTGAATTTATGGTTTTAACGGCAGGCAAATAAAGGTGACACCATCTAGTTGACCACTTTGATCTATTCAAAATTACCCACACATGCATACATATGTATATATTATATATATATAACTAAATGTGTATATATATATACATTATCACCTAAATCTGTTTTGGATAGCACGCGTAAGTCGAAATTCCGGATTCACCACTATTTTGTGTGAAAAAGGGATTTGTTAGTACCATGTTGTTTCCAGAGTTACCGAATTTCGACCGAGATGTTTGTTAGTTTTTTTTTACAAACATACAGTTTTGGGATGAATCGATGTTATCAAGCAACCAGTTTGAAGTACTGATAGAAACCTACCATGACTTCGGTTGAACTCCCACCGGTGGGCCATGGTCAGGTGAGCTGCGACCTACCCTTGGCTGCTTTGCAGTCACCAGATACTGGGCCCCGTTCTTGGGGGATGTTCATCCATTGTCATAGGGATATACCCTCTGGTAAACTAACATAGCTATGGAACATCACCATCTTTAATCTTTAATAGGTAAATCAACTATAAATGGGCCATGTTCAATAGCTATGTTAAATTACCAGAGGGTACACATGATGTTTGGATTCCTAATATGGAATGGATGACCATACACCATATGGACCATATACCTTGTTTTGACCATGGAAACGTACATATGATGAAACATATGAAGAGATCTTTAACACACACACACACACCTGGTGATTCTTTGACCAGCGGATTGAAATCTGGCTGGAACAAGAAACATTCATCGCAAATAAAGTTACAACACATGAGGATGTCGTGTGATTTCTGACACATACACGTCTCGAGGAATTCAATTGATTTTACTTCCTTGAAGCACCACAGATGTGGATGTTTGCACAACCATTTGATGCAACCAGCAGGAACTGCTGATTTGTTTGACGTGGAAGTACTTGCTGATTTGTTATGATGTGTTAATTTTGTTCGGATCATATAAGTCCAATATAGACCAATAATATCCAATATTATCCAATATTATATCCAATATTATGTATGGTTCCGGAATATCTGTCGACATATGGTGAGTCAACGGGGTGTCCATGTTGGAGCTTAGGAGCTGGTGGTAGAGATCGAGGATTCCAACGGAGAGTCGGTGAGTCGTGACGCTGCGATAGTCGTGATACCTGCGATGAAGTGATCAATTTTCCACTAGTTTCGATTCAAACTGCTGGGATTATCCATGAAGTTGATGTTTAGTGAGATATTACATATATATATATAAACATATGCAGATAACTGCTTTAGTCTCATTTGTCCATTAGGTTGTCACCCGGTCGCCTACTTAGCAAACTTTAGGGATCATCCCAGAAACAAGGCATGGTGGTCATTGGTTTCGACATTTGAGTTTGAGCAGACGCATCGCGGTGACCATAGAACATATAGAAATACTTCACTCTGGCAATTTACTGCAATATAGCTATTGAAGATTGCAATTTATAAGTGATTAGCTATAAAAAATGCTGATCTTCCATAGCTATGTTAGTTTACCAGAGGTTAACGCCCTTTGCCCAGTGGAGGAATTCCCCGAGAGCCACGAAGTTAGGGACATGGGCCTCCACCCGTGGGGCTCAAGTCAGGCTGAGTCAAGCAACCCCACTTGGGTGTGTTTCGAACATGGGGTATACCATGGTATAGCATTGTACATCCCCAACCTTAGATAGGTAGTTTAATCCTTGAGTCGTTTGCTGTAATTGGAAAATAACCATTTCCAGCAAAAGTTTTTTTTTTTTGTGGACTACCCAAGATTGACCATTGTACACCGTGTACACCCGTTTTCTAGATGGCCACTTGAACGGGGAACATAGATATTTACGATGGATTTTTAGGGGGAGTTAGCATTTTCAAAAGGAGTCTGAACGTGTTTGAACACTGTCTTGACCTCAGTTGAGCAACTGAAAAAAAAACGTAGGATTTGCAGGCCAAAGTTCTTGCCTCGCAAAGTGACACTAGCGGCGGCTGAAGACAGAAAAGGAGGGTGTGACACTTTGATAGCTAAGCCTTTGCCAAGCAATCCTACCGGACCGAAACAATGTGGTTTAGTATTAGATCTATTCATTTTAATTTCGTTTTATTTTGTTTCATTTGTTTCTGGGAAACTCTTATTGGGAGGGGGGTGAGAATATTGTGGTAAACTGAATAAGCATCCCCAGGAGGAACCAACACGGATGTGACTCCCAAACATCGATACTGAGAATGAACTATAACTATAACACACGATTCCATTACAAACAACTATAAGTATATATAAGTGTATATATATATATTCATCCAATTCTAACTCTTTTTTTGGGTGTTCTTAGCCTGTAAAGACACATGGTTTTTGGCTTTACCATTCAAGATTGCTACCGCTGCGCCCAGGTTTTGCCATGAACATCTGATCCAGGTGAGGTGTCCACACTTGTACCGCCTGGTGCAGGCCCAATGGGCCGTTGGGGATATGCAGAAAAGGGCTAGCGATCTGTATGGCTTAGTATGGCCAAAGATTTGCACATCAACAAATTAGGAGCCTCACTTTCTTGGAAATTCAAGAATATTCAAGTCGAAAATAGTCAAGATATGTGTTTTGGAAATTTTGGAATGATGTGTGAATGTCCTTTATCCAGATGTTCATCGATGTTCAAACATTTTGAGATGCTGTGTCTTCCAAGGCAGCTAGGTCCTGAGACATGTGGAGCAGAAGTGATGATGATGATGATGATGATGATGATGATGATGATGATATTTGTTGACATAATAGTATAATACCATAGATTGACATGAAGTTTCATAGGCATAACAAATTGGCATCGCAGATGTTTGTTAGGTGGTTCCATTCTTCCACCTGTAGCCCAGTCGAACTGGCTCATAAGATCGCTTGCTTTTGGAGGGTCTGCACCAGCCGGGCAGGTTGCCACAGAGAATTCAAGACAGGTTTTTTTCTATTTTTTCTAAACACAATGGTGAAAAACGTCGGAAAATTGCATGTGTTCTTGTGAGGTCATGGTGACTCTGAAAGGCTGTGTGTCAAGGTTGCGCCAGCCAATTAAAGGTACATGATAGCCACATGATGCCACATTTGGGGACAAAAAACAACTCTCTATTGAATCGTTATATTGTACATATATATATAATATCGATACAATCATAATCAATAGGAACTGAAATTCCCCTGGTTTTGATTTTACTTTGTAACTTATCAATCTGGTACTAGGCTTGTTGGGAGCCTGGATCGGCCAGGATCGCGTCAATGGTGCAGCTTCAGGCATGTGGATAGGAGGGAAGGATTCGGAGCTAGGGCTCATAAATGGGGGTACCCCAAAAATGGATGGTTTACCCTCTGGTAAACTAACGTAACTATGGATAATCACCATTTTTAATGGGTAAATCCACTATAAATGGCCATTTTCAATAGCTATGTTAGTTTACCAGAGGGTAATTTTTGGACAATCCTACTAAAATGGATGAGTTGGGGGTATCCGCTTTTGGGGAAACCTACATATTCCCGGTTCAATGGAGGGACAAGGGACAAGGGGCTTTTTTTGCGCTTCCCAACCACATGATAGTCTAAATGGTACACCAAACCAACCCGGTCCAGCCCTGGCACTGATGACCATGACCTGTGTTTTCAAATCTTCTCCCCTGGGCATTATCACAGGCTAGACGCTTTGCATCGTTTTGCGGGATTGGGAACCTTTTGATGCAGAAAGCCTCTTCTGACACAGTTGCAACTAAATTGGTAGGAACTCATTACAAGTGTTGGACCCTCCTGAGCAACAAGCACCTGTAAACTGGTCAGCTTCAGTCTTCACCGGTGACCAGTTATTTTTGGACTAAACCATCCAAGGACCCTACACAGCCACAACGCACTGCACTGCGCCTTGTTATACTTTATACTATATATATACAGCCATTTTGTGTTTGTCATACCTCAGTATTGTTGGTGGATTTCACGCTAAAGACTATCAACGCTATAGCTAATAGCTATTTGTGGTCACTCCAATATGTCCCTTTTCTGTTGGTTACTGTTCCTCATTCCTTTCTTGACTTCTGAGTTTCCCACATTCGCAGCCGTTGGTGGCAGCTGTGTTGCCAACCTCAACCAGAATGCAGGTAGTGACACAGCTGAGCAGGACGACAATTTGGATTCGTTGCTTCGGGTATCCTGTTTGCAACTGGAGCACAGTTTTTTCCTTGCAAATTGTGCCAGCTTTTGACACGCACCCATGCATTGGGGAACTTCACAAAACAACGATTCAGATCGCACATGTGAACAACACTTTAGTGGATACTTGGTGGATGCTCGAACTGGCATATGCATTTATCCGAGCTTGCTTGTTTGTTTTGGGCTGTGCCAAAATCTATGGTTATCATTATCAGATACAACCATAAAACAACAGCAACATGGACAGAAAACAGAAAAAACACATGTGGGTTTTAGGGAAAGACAGCCCCCAAAAATAAAGATTCAGGATTGTTTCAGGTTGACACAGCCCGAGTGCTCAGTGATTTCTCGCCACTTGAAGCTTTGCTTATATAGACTTGTTCTTTCTTTGAATAAGCTTCTAAACTGGTGAGCAGTGGCTACATACGTGGTTATTGCATTCTGAAACTTCCCTCTGTTGAAGTGGGAATTTCAGCTAAACTTATATAACCTTTTCTTAAGGAGAAAAGATGGACCCACACCCCTGGTTGCCAGATTTACTAGTGCCTGGTTGTCTTCAGCTTTTCCAAAATGTTATTTTCGCACAGGCAGTGAAGGATGACAACGTGAAGGCGGTGCAACGCGGAAAATGATGCGGAAGAAAAGGGAAACACTGCTTGGATGATGATGAATTAGTAAGGGAATCTTCCCCAAATGACCATGTAATGACCATATTCCAGGTTGGTGAGTCCTCTCAATTCAGCCAGATAATAGAAGATTCACATGGAACACATAAGAACATGGGTCTGGAAGAAGATTTGTCAAGTGGATATGACAATGTTTGGGTTTCGAGTGAAGCTTCAGGAGTGATGCATTGGAGGGTGAACTGTCCCAAGACTAGGAGGCCAATTTCAGTTTCAGGAGCAGAAAAAGAAGGTTGGTGACTTTCAGTGGCATCGTGCAATAAGTATCAATAAGTTCTATTTTGCATTCTCGAATCATGTCTAGTCAATCAGGTTCGATATTTGTTTGTCCATACATGTAGACACGTGTACTTAAAACACCTTAAAACAGAATGTGCAGGTGTACGACGGCCACAAACCAGCCATTCCGATTTGGTTTTGCATCCCAGTTGACAAGCGGGGTAAAGCATGCCAGTTATATGTTTGGGACATACCAGTTTTACGTATGGGGTACCCACTTAGTAGCTGGGATGCATCTCCGAATATCTGTTTAGACCCACACAATTTTGGTTTTGGTCTAACAGTCGAACACATCCATTTTGTCAGATGTGGATGCATGGACTTATAGATAGTTGTACTGTATCAATCGATATCATATATCATATATCCCTATCATACTTATAACATCTTATAGATAGTTGCACTATATCAATCTATATCATATATCCATATATATCCCCTATCATACTTATAAAATCTTATAGACAGTTGCACTATATCAATCTATATCATATTATATATCCATATATATATATATCCCCTATCATACTTATAAAATCTTATAGATAGTTGCACTATATCAATCTATATCATATATCCATATATATCCCCTATCATACTTATAAAATCTTAGAGATAGTTGCACTATATCAATCTATATCATATATCCATATATATCCCCTATCATACTTATAAAATCTTATAGATAGTTGCACTATATCAATCTATATCATATATCCCCTATCATACTTATAAAATCTTAGAGATAGTTGCACTATATCAATCTATATCATATATCCATATATATCCCCTATCATACTTATAAAATCTTATAGATAGTCGCACTATATCAATCTATATCATATATCCATATATATCCCCTATCATACTTATAAAATCTTAGAGATAGTTGCACTATATCAATCTATATCATATATCCATATATATCCCCTATCATACTTATAAAATCTTATAGATACTTGCACTATATCAATCTATATCATATATCCATATATATATCCCCTATCATACTTATAAAATCTTATAGATACTTGCACTATATTAATCTATATCATATATCCATATATATCCCCTATCATACTTATAAAATCTTATAGATAGTTGCACTATATCAATCTATATCATATATCCATATATATCCCCTATCATACTTATAAAATCTTATAGATAGTTGCACTATATCAATCTATATATCCATATATATATATCCCCTATCATACTTATAAAATCTTATAGATAGTCGCACTATATCAATCTATATCATATATCATATATCCCTATCATACTTATAACATCTTATAGATAGTTGCACTATATCAATCTATATCATATATCCATATATATCCCCTATCATACTTATAAAATCTTATAGACAGTTGCACTATATCAATCTATATCATATATCCATATATATATATATCCCCTATCATACTTATAAAATTGCACTATATCAATTTGTATATCCCCTATGATATGATCATCGACTGCACGGCATGGTGTTTACCCAACAGGCTCCGCGACATGCGCCTCCGGGGTGGATGGCTTCGGAGTGCTCGCAGGGGGCACAGTTTCAACTGAGGCACTCGTAGTGAAGCTTAGAGTGGGTGAATGTGTCTATATAGACAGTAATTCATCAATATCATTGAATAATTATATACATCATATATTAAAAAAAAAACATATCATATATACGTGTATATATACTATATATATATATAAATACACCCATAAATATAGACATATGCATACATTTGCATGTGTGTCTTCTACGTTTTAGTGGGGTGCCTATGCACGATGCACATGCAGGATATCTATTTCAGGGATTCACGAACTCACCGACACCAGGCAGTTCGTTCTACATACGCCAACATAAGTTCAGATATATATATATATCATTCATGGATTTTAGATGATGCTACCAATCCCTGTAATCCGAGTTTGATATATTGATGTTAAATTATGTTAAATTTATAGAATCATCATCATGACCCAGCTCGACCATAGCTGCGGATCTGAACGTGTTTGCGCGATGTCCAGGCTCTGAGCTGCGAACGGACATCCAGATAGGATACAGAGATGACCGTAACATCCCCATCACCAGGGTTTGTTCAAGGTGAGATCATCACAATTTTGATGGGTTCCTTGTTAACCTTCATCATATGTCAGTGGGTTGGCGAATAACCACAGTTAAACCTTGAAACCTCTAAAGTATTTTTTTTGTGCTTTGGTTCTTCAACCCCCCGTTCTTGCTGCTTAACCCCCATTTTTGGTCAAACACTATTATTGGTTAAATCCAGTCTGTGTATGGGTGCGTCTGAAAATGGGGTATGCTGCATACAAAGCCGTGGATTCTCGTTGAGTATTTCAACGAGGTACCCTATGTTCAGACCCCGGTCTTGTCATGGTTGTTTTGTTGCATTTTTGTTGCTGAAACCTTCGGTAAGACCATGATTTTTATTGGTGAACCCCCCAATTTTGGTTTGGTGAACCCGGTTAGACCCTCCCAAGGTCGCACTGTCACTGGATCCCAGTGGTGCGCGGGCTGTGGGGCAGTTGGGTCATTTTGTTGGGATTTGGGCATGGGGCAAGGCCCTGGTGCGGTGAGCAAAATAGCTGTGATAGCTGGCATGATCTATCCCCACTTGGATCCCCCGCTGGGGTCGAGCATTTTGACGCATAGCCATGTATCTTGAAAGGGGAGACAATTCCAACATGATGGCCTATTTGAGTCATTTTGATAGAGGAATAGATGCATGTGAATCCCTAATCCCATGGAGCTAATGTAAAACACCCCCCAGAAATCATGGTGACAAAACATGGATTTACACATCTTGGAGACCATAGAACGCGGGTGTTTAACATTAAGGCAATGGAATCAAATGCTTGTAGATCTAATATATCCAAAAAAACTTGGATTGTTCAGAGATTCCTCGACTCGAAGTCTTCCCCCTCACTGAACTGGGAAATGGACGAAAAAAAGGCAATTGTAGCAGAAATGGATGGCATCAACCATCAAAATATGGGTCATTGAGGTGATGATTGCTTTACTAACATGATTCATGATTGACATTTCTCGCAAGGACTCAAGGACGACATCTGGTCGGTGTTTTCAGAGATGTTTTGCCTACCCGGGTGATGATCCGGAAGCATAGCTGGCCCCCCCGAATCCACATTCTTTCAGCCAGGATTTACCACACATCATCTTGCACCACTTCCTGTTGTTTCTGTACTCAGACAGCACCAGGTGGGACGTCTCTGGGCCTGCTCAATGGTATAATATACCAATATATACCATCATTTATACCATTGATCATCATCTGTAATAATAAATGGTATAATTATTTAATATATCATCAATTATTCCTGCAGATGATCATTACTCAGGAAACTCTTTTCTGTACTTCCTATGCCTGGTTCCGCTGAAAAAAGGCAAGGACCAAGGACGTCTGAAGGACTTCAAATCTCAAAAGAGATCCTCCGCCATGGGGGGCCATGGGGTTTTTCATCATGCCATGTATAGCTGGAAACTGACAGATAGCCACTAGCTATACATAGTCTTTACATAGTTATACTAGTTCTTCTGGACCTTGAGATAGTGACTCTAATGTCCCAAGTCTTGTTTGGCTCACTGCGATGATGATCCCAAGTGACCAACATTTCCAAGAAGCGAGCTGAAGGTCATGCCGTGTTTTTTGGTCAAGCCTCTTCACAGCGGATGCTGAAAAGCGCCTAAAAAGGGGATGGATCAAAATCTGCCAGATTTCTTGTTGAATATCCATAAATCCAATCTATTTTGAGTGAACACCAATGCTTACCCGGATTTTGGTATGTTTTTGGCCCACACCCAAGGTACTCCCAGCCCTGCTTGTGCAGGTTTGGCCATTTGTCCATGGACCAACTCTATAGGTGCTGACAGTGCTGAGCTGGGGAAATGGGTGAGTTCTAGAATGTGGGAATGGATGTTTCAACATAAAACATGGGAATGTCAAATTGATGGATAGTATTGCATATCAATGGATACATGGGAATTTCAGAGGATATTGATGGATATTCCATATATATATATGCCACAGTCAAAACATGCTTGACTGACATGGCTGGTAATCCTGCCAGTTTTCCCAAACAGGTCAGTCAAGTTACCCTCTGATAATCAAACGTGGCAGTGGCAAATCATCATATTTGATATATAATTGATTCATCATAAAATCATACATGAATAGGCAATTTTCCATAGCTATATTAAATAACCAAAGGGTAACGATGAATTCTGTGTGGATTGTGATGTGAATTCCTTTCCATGCTATACCTCTCAATTCTGTGTATAGTCCATCGGTAAAGTAAACAGATGACATCTGGTTTCCCTCGAATGACAGTACAACCATTGGTTGAGAGATGGGTTTTGAGAAGGACTATGCTGTATTATACACATATTACCCTCTGGTAAACTATATAGCTATGGAAAATCACCATTCTTAATAGGTAAAACGACTATATATTGCAATTTTCAATAGCTATGTTAAATTACCAGAGGGTGATATGTGCATCACACAACAATTATCAACACTTATTTGCCTGAAATCCTTTCACACATAGTATATCCCATCATTCTCATTTAGGAGTGTCCCCGCTCATAGAGCTCAAGAAGCGCAAATATCCCTCCACCTCCCCATTATTGGGACTTGGCCGTACTTGTAGCACTGAGGTCAGCCCATAGTCTGAATAGTAGGGGCCATCACTTAACTTCAAGCTAGCTGCTCTCCAAAAATGCGGTAATTACCCTGAATGTGACAAACAGCAGGATTTTTAGTTTGTCCAACATTTTCAGACAAACTCCAAGACATTTCTGGTCAAGCTTTACTTTCCATGCCGAGGTTTCACCGATGTTGAAGCCGATTGGTTCCCCCCAAAACATGCTAAATTCTGGGACCCATCCAGCAGCCACGGACGTCAGCCACGGACCTTCAAGTTGGCACCTGGAACTGCAGCACCAAAGTGCTCAAAAACAGTCTTTTTTGCCAAATCTTTGTGCAAATCTGTCTCATGTCCGTCCGATAGCAGGTTTCTTGGCGAAAATGGACATGTTGGAGCTAGCCTCATAGATCGTAGTATATAGTTTTATTGAATTTTGGATTCCCCAATTCTTGGATATAGAGCCATAATGGTGCTAGTTTGTTCAGATTTGAGACGGTGATGTTTGGGACTTCGGCCTTCAACGGCCCTGGGTCCACAACTGGTTGTGCTGCTTTGAGAAATCCCTTTACCTGATAATGTATTCATATCATAAGCATATGGCAATATGTAACATTGTGTATATATATATATATACAGGTGTATATTATATATATAGGTATATCTACATAATACACACACATATATTTATATATGTATCTACATAATACATATATATATATACATGTGATGTATGTATATATATATATACGTACACGTGTATATACATATGAGTATGTATTGGCTATAATATATATATATATAATATAGTGACTATATAATTACATCCATGTATATACATATAGATAGATTATATAGGGCGCATATATAGTTATATTGTATATGGAGTATATATATATATATTGTATATAATATTTATATGTGTGGTCAGAGGCTTCACCTATTCTCACATAGCCATCATTCGACTGGCTAGTGCAGACCCAGGTGATTGCAGCATGTCTCGCCACTCGCATGCAGGGCAGAGGGCAGTGTGACTTAAAAGTTTGGATGATCTAGCAGCAGCCAGGAATCTCTTTTCGGTGTGTCCAAAAAATTAGGAATACCCTTCGTAGATCCTCATGGCATTTTTGATAGGGAATATATGGGAATACAATGATAACTCACTGGACTTTGGGGTAGCCTATTTTTAGACAAAGCCATATATCGTTCTATCCCCATTGTATTCCTATTACATCCCATAAAGTACCCACGATGTCTGTATTTTGCCATGTTTTGCCAGGCAGTTTTCAGGACTTGACTGGAGATATGTGACAGTCATCAGCAAGGGACTGGACCACAGAGGCTGCAGCATATTGAAATTTAAAACGGGGATGAAGATCCATTAATCCCAGCTAAATGTTGATGTGAACTACAGGGGTATTGGGGTTTTGACCCATCCCCATATGCTGTGAAACGTATTTAAAAGTGAACATCTCATGTTCCCCATGAACATTGGCATTGAAGTGGAGGGACCTTGGCCGAAAACCTCCTCAGTGGGGGAAGTTCCAAGGCATTTGGAAAGCCATCCTTTGGCTTTTCGTTGTCGTTTCTGCGGAACGTACCAGAGGGTACCTTGGATGCCATGGTTACGATTTGTCTCGAAAGGAGAAATCCTCCGAAATGGCAATTCTAATGGGAACAGTATAGTAGCAAGATGTATACTAACCACATTGGATTTTGGGGGGTGACTTTGAGACAACCCCATTTTGCAGTCATCCAGAACAATCCCTTGATGGGATGGATGAGAGAATAACACATACTATCTCAGATTAATCCATGTTAATCCAGAGTATATTCCCAGTATCCCCCCAGTTTTAACCAGTTTTATTGGTGATGTAGCCGTCGTAGCCTGGAAACAGAGCCCCTGCCTCCAATCTGTGACCAAGGCAATTCCAGCATCTTGACCTGCGAAGTGGGACCTGTTTCTGGTATGGGCTAAGATCTTTGAAGGATAGCCTAGTTGATGATTAAAAAACAGAATCTACCTGGATGAATCTGTTTACTTTTTGTGTCATGAACTTCATCACTAACTGGGACAGCTAGATCCGGTGATTAACGTCGTCCCTTCGGATCATGATCCCCGGAGTTTTCCGAATGATTAACTCGGCGGAGTTAAATGCACCAACCAAGAAGGTACGAATATGGGGTTGTTTCCAAATCCCATAGGATCCATGGTGCTGCTATATATGGTAACATTTACCATCATTATACCCCAAATGTTAGCATATATACCATACATGGATCCTATGGGAATGGGCATACCCCCAAATTGCGACTCAACTAGATTTTCCGGGAGAACATGATGATATACTACCACGGCCAAAGCTTCGCTGAGGGATGCGGAGAGTGGGAAGCTCAGGGCCGAAGATGGACCAGGGAAGGATGGGATTGCAATGGTGATTTCATGGTGATGTTCAATCTAAAAATGGTGATTTATTGGTGATTTAACCAGCCAAAATTGTGATTTAATGAAATATATAGTGATATATATATATATATATACACACATATATATATACCTATATATATATACCTATATATATATATATATATTAGGGATATATATATATATATATCATGGAGATTTCATGGGTATATAAACCCTTGGGTCGTTCATGGCAAGCTGGGAAATCCCCCAAGGGTACCTGTTAAAGATGGGGTCAAGTTTGAACTGTCCCTTTTAATGGCCCAAACTTTCGAGGTTGCTGCGTAATGATAATTCATCCAGACATGAGAGGTATTGTTTTTGTGTAGTCATATATATATATTATAAATTATACTTATTGATTTATGAGTTATATAATAAGACCATGTCCTACGTGATATTTGGTGATATTCCAAGCCTCTTTTTTCGAGGGACACATCTTAGAATTGTAGAACCAGGCGGTGGTGGATTTTTTTTGGGGGTTCCTATTTTGGGATAAACCCCTCTTGGATTTGGTGCCTTTCATATTGTAGTGAATACCTATAAATCTAATTTCGATCGTGTTCCTTGGCTGGTATCTTCTGTTTTCTGGTCGCAAAGATAGTTGATCTTCATAGTTGCCCGCTGTACTGTTTAAAACTTGTGGAGTTGGTTTGCTTCAAGTTTCTGTTACACCAAACGGCCGTGCTTGGCTAGAACATTCAGAGGCTTTTTTGAGACGCAGGCCACATACCCATTTGGCATCATTTAGTGATGCTGGGATTCTGCTGTATGGCCCACTCTTTTTTAATATATAATGTGTATCAGGCAAACACTGTGCACCAATCGATCGCAAATGACAGTTTTTGTTTTGTTCGAGCATCGAGTGCTGCGGCCAATACTGTAATTTTTACGAAATGAATGACTCCAGCGGGTAAATTGGATGTGGCTTGATTTTTATAGCAAATGGGTGCACTAACCAAGATACAGTTTCAGACCCAAATTTGTTGCCGGGGTGATTAAGCATCAACATCCAACAATTTGTGCAAAGCGCAGCATAGGTAAATTCGCAAATATGAAGATCAAGAGCGTGGAGAAGGCGGTGCTTGGTGAATGGTTATGACAGGTGATTAGGTGACTACCGATGAGCTGTGGTCAACGATATAGGCAGACACTGCATTTTTGAAAAGAGCACAACTACATGCGACATGTATATGTTTACAGACATACAATCATTCTGAAGTAGATAGAATATGTTTATTCAAACGTATTTGCATTTTTGTTATTTTTTTTGAATTTCCATATTATTATTCTATCTACTCCAGGATGACTATAGATGGATTGAATAAATACATGCGTGCGACACTAGTGACCCGACTATTGGATCGTGGTTGTGGGTCAGGATCTCCAAGAGAAGAATCAAATTTACCATGAATGGAACATACATTCGAGATTGTATATGCTTGGCGTACCTTGTTTGGTAGTAAAGTAGGCTATCTCTCTGGCCAGAAATGGAGGCAATATACCATCCGGCTAAAAATAAAAAACATGCGCAGTATCTGAGCTTATAGCTATGGCATGCTATGGCATGCTATGGCCAAAGATACTGTGCACGGTATCTCAGCTTAGCTAACGTGGTAAACCCCAAACAAACCATCACAAATTTACCGAAAAGGATCGTATATGGTCTTAAACCATCCCCCAGGTTTATGCTTGGGTTTACCATCGACGGATATATCCATAAAATCATATTCAATAAACTCGACACATATGTATCACCAAATTCCACTCTTCAGTCATAAAATCAAGCACATTCAAACACATATCATCCAACCATTCATCAGCTCAATAATGTTTTGATATGGTTATATTAGAAATCCGAACAACAATTGCTTATGTAAGGATTCATAAGAATTCATCAGCCACCACACTTAACAATCCATGAAATAATACGTATATTAACCTACGTATATTCATTAACCTCAACAATCATGAAATGGTCATTAATAACTATACAATCATGTACCCTCTGGTAATTTAACATAGCTATGGAAAATCACCATTTTCAATGGGTAAATCCACTATAAATAGCCATTTTCAATAGCTATGTTAAATTACCAGAGGGTAACCATTCATACAACCATTCATCAGCTCAACAATCCATGATACTGTCGCCCCTTGAGGTGAAGGTGGAAGCCATTTCCAAGGCCGAAGCCATCCGCATGCGTCAGACGGGCTTGCGCTTCCACGAGGCCGACGCGAGAGCGGTTGGCCTAGGGGAAGGCGGTAACGGTTGGCCCGGTTGGCCTAGGGGATACAGGGCTAATCTATGGAAATCGATAAGAAGTCCAAAGGAGACTATAGCTTAGTGTATAAAGATAGATGGAAAATCCATGGATATATTGGATATTAGACATATTATAATGGATCAACATGGACATATATGAACATACATGCAATATATGGATAATCTATGGAAATCTCTGGAAATAGATATGGGCAACTCTTGGTTTGCATGGAAAATGATGTATATATAGATATGTTGTTTTATTGGTGTTCATTTTATTTGTTTTTGTTCTGTATCTATTTCAATTAGCAGGAGGGTGACTCTTCTTTCCGTGATGGATGGGGGAATACAATGCCCAACTGGTTTGTGGTTTGGAATGTTTTTCATTTTAATTTGTTTGAAAGAACGTATCGGGGATGATGATGATGATGATGATGACGATGATGATGATACCCCAACGATGATCACCTTTTCTGTTTGGGATTTGTTGAACCAACCATCAGCCTTCCTTGCAGCATATTTAAGATCAGTCATGATGGCCATGGTTGAATTCATCTGGACCACTAGCCTGAAGATGTAATATTCTAAAAACTGCTGTAGAATCCAACCATGAATAGATGAATAGCTCAATATGATTCAATCACTGACATCGGCCTGAAATTTCACACACATCCCCAATATTCCCCAATAATATAGGTTACTGTATCACCCTTTCAATATGAACCCTATTAGATCCCCAAACATCTGGGTTTGGCATATTATTTTCCACTTCGATCAAGGCCATATTCTTGGGGGCAGGTGGAACATCATCACTTCAACGACAAAGACTCCCGCAATGGCCTCTTGGGCATGGTGGAGATGGGGAGCCATGATTTTCCCATTGAAACCCTCCATTTTCGTTCGGGATTAGGCAGCATCATGCAGCATCTTTGGTTAGCGGACCCATGGAGGGTGATCTATGAGACCATCAATAGCTGCCTGCTGCAGGTCATCCAAACCAAAGCATCGACGTTTGTTTGGTTGGGGAGATGTTACTGCAAGGAGGAATGATGTAAACACTAAGCGAAGCAAATTGACCGGGAATCCTTTTCCGTTTTGAAAAAGGAGCGTGCTGAAGGTCCAAATAGTTGATATCCAATATGGAGCAACAGCACGACATCTCCTTTTAGCATGAGGTGGCACTCAGATTGTGATGTCACCGGATATACCATTGACATGTTTCGTCACAGATGTTTGAACAAAAGAAAGATGTTCAGCAAACAAACAATCTTAGAGGAACATGTGCTTTAATGATTTAAGTGTGATGTACCTGTGTGAGATATATTTATATACAAGTATTTACAATTAGAAATGCATATTAGAAATATATACACGTATTATGATGATGATGATGATGATGATGTATTTCTGTACATATTTTGAAGATATAGTAGTGATGGACGCAGTATAAGTATACCCTCCCAAGGAAAACTTTGGCAGGACGGGCTCGGCCGGCCTGGTTGAACTTAGGGCTTCAGTCTGCCGATGGGGCGAGAAAGGTGGCATTGCTTTTGTTAGATGTTGGCATTGGATAATAAGTAGTTTTGTTGGGTAAGTTTTAGATGTTAGAGAATGATTGTTATGTTCAGATCATTGTACTGTTGATATTTTATCTATTGTTTCTATTATGTTTGTTATTATGATTACCATCTACATTGATAGACTTGCCGATGGTACCGCATGGTCATCCCTAAGGATGCCAGGCCCTTCCCGGCAAGTTTCGCAGGACTTGAAGGATGCAGCAGCTGCAGCTGCCACGGAGAAAGAGTTTTTGCCCAGCTTTCCGTGGAAGAAAAAGAAGAAGAAAGGACCCGTGATGATGCGCTAAATGGACAAAGACGTTTACAGACAATATGAGGTTTAATAGGATTTATAAATATTGTAAATACATGTAAATACGCAGTATCACTATATGTACCAATATGAATAATTATGCTTTATCTCTTGTATAACAACCTAGAGATGTAAAGTGTATATATGTGATTATATGTGTATACATACACTAGACACATTTGCATTATCAATGTAATACAAATCCAGTGTGTGCAAATTTGCAGAAAGCTCATGGGTGGTTGGGTCGTTTTTTGGGGAAGGGACGAAGATGAGCAAAGCGCAAAGCAGGTTGTCGTGGATGGCTACCGTGGTCGTAATTGATTATTGGTGATGAGTTCACAAGGGTTATTATTTATTTAATTTTCCTGTTTATTTTTATATTATACTGATATATCTATTTATTTGTTTATCCTAAGGTGTACAGGTGGATTTTGTGAATACTGAAAAGAGAATGGACGGTCACATTCCTGCTGGTGTCTCATTCTCTACCTTTGCCTTGAGCACAAGGACCCTTGAAATATCTTGAATCGGAGGGTTGAGCCCCCAACATGTTTTTTTTTCTTGAGTTCCACCTCTATCTGACATCGAGTTTCAAACCAGGAGAAGATACCAAGGAAGAGAAGAGCTCGACATCGACCAAAGCAAAGACCAAAGAAACGTCCTCAGAGGAAGAGGCCGACCTCGCGTGATTTGTCGCTTTTATTCTCCCATTGCTGGTTTTGCCATGTTTTGCCTACATAAACTGCCAGTTGTTGGTGTATAGATCCAGCAAGCGCGGTGCTATGCCAAGAGATCCAAGAGTCCGTGAGGAGCTGACCAACTCATCCAAGTTGGACACGAGTCTGGAGGAAGCGTTAATGCCCAAGAGAAAGTGCCTTGGCCGCGGCACAGAGGTTTGGCCCAAAAGACCACGTAAGATGGAGCAAAACGGAGCAGAGCCCGTTTTCAGGGGTATAAGATGTCTAAAGAATGTGTGAAAGAAGATGGTGTAAACAAATGAAGTCAGACGTTAAGAGGATGTTTGAAGAGTGATATATTATATATATGTCATTTTGGAAGATTGGGGAAGTCCAAAAGAATCCGAAGAAGGGGGCATGTACATGCTAGAGGGAAAACTGAGTTTGGTGATGGTGATGCACCTTCCCAAATTTCAGGTTCACTTTGATTGTACAGTAAATTTGTCGCATGAGGTATGTCTAGGCATTGACGAAAACATATCATGCAACTGTTCAATGTTTCTGTGTTTGTACCCTTCACATTTTAATCTATTTCTGTTCATATCATATCATAAAACTACTATATATTTTCAAATGTTCAATGTTTCAGAGCAATTTTCTATGTTTTCTTTGTTCCTGGTGCCTGAAAATGACACTGTCATCGCAAATCTCATGGTTTCACCGAAGGCACCAGTGATGTTCAAACTGTTCAGTTTTGTTGATAATTGGTTCATGAATGTATCAATAATTCATGATAATTCACAATAAGTTATCATAAGGTATCATCATTTATCATAATTTATCGTGATTTATCATGATTTTATCGTAAATTACCAAGCATTTATAGTTGTTTCGAAGATGGTTTACTATTGCTTTACTACCATGAATCATAAATTGAATCATCATTGATCATCCTTTATTGATTTATCATATATTATTTATCATATATGATTTCTAACTTCTCATATCATTAATTATATATATAATATGTATCATATTTTCTCATTATTTCTTCATCAAAAAATGCCATAAATCGTGACTGGGAACCACTCTTTATCCATGCTATCTTGGTGCCGAGGATCCGACCGACCCGCGTGGGTGGCTTCCTCTGCGCCCAGTTCGACCTGGATCTCTTCGCCCTCTCGGGAGGACGGGGCAACGACGGTTACGAAGTTTTGGAACGGGACAAATATGGGGGATTAGTGTCACAGATTGATTGTTAATGTATCTATATGTTATGTAATATAACACTATATATCTAGTATTATAACTATTATTATTATCCATCCCAACTTTCTAGAATCTAGGAATGGGATAATTGTTAAGAACTCTTTATTGTTATTGGTGTTATTGTGGGTTGGCTCGTTGCTGGTGGGTGGGGATTATTGTGATAGTAGGAAACAATTGCGAAATTGTTATGGATTGAATTTATTATAGATCATGAACCCCCATTCCCATCATTCCCTACTAATTAAGCACCAGCAAGTCTTTAAGACGTAAGACTCCGTAAGACCTCTTGAAAAAGGGATAAATATGGATAGATCTTTTGCGAGGACCGGGAGTCTGATCAGAGATTCCAATGGTTTGGAATAAAAAGCGAACAACATCACAATAGCTAACATCCATGAGAGATGGATATTTGAATCAACCATGAATGGAATGATTACAACTTCTGCACATGATATACATGATACTGTAGGAGTCGAGATGGCATGAACATCGGCATTCTTAGAACAATAATAGAATACACTTTTTCAGACATTCCGGAAAATGGTTACATCATCAGAATCCCGCAGAGTTTCCAGGGTTCTTCATGATTTGAAAGCATCGTTCAGGTGCCTTTCCCGGCATGGTTGGCGTTGGGCGTCTTGGCCAGCGATGGTTTTCGAAATCAGCGGTGAAGACATCGATTTCTGGCGATGGTTTCAGAGATGGCTTGGCTCATTAAAGCTGGAAGCGTTGTGTGTTAAAACACTGGATATCACTGGATCCCCCCATGAAAAACCCCATGGAAGTGAATCATGGCTTGCATCTGAGTGTCGCAACAGATTTTAGCCATAACCAAAGACGATCTGATGCGGTTTCGTAAAATGGGCGTACCCCCAAATTATTCCAAATTAGACAAATTTAGTATTGAAATCTATGGTTTTGGGGATCCCCCAGTTTATGAAACCTCCATCTGCGCATAGGTTGCTGGGAGATATTCACTATCAGCCCACCACCCACTGCTATGGCTGGACCGCAGAAATGTACCTCATGTTCTCCATTGGTGTAGGCCAGGCCCGTGATTACCAGATGGAAAAAGTAGAAAATCCCCAGAAAGATGGAGTTACATCAAGTTATAACGTATCTTTACCATATTTGATAATAACCAATCGCTACTTGGGGATTTATCTCGATCTCTATATATTTGATGGCAATCACTCGCTAAGCTAGGGGATCACCATGATTTTGCTCCATGTAGCTGTCCATCCGTACGGTACGGTTGCATTATCACGCGTGCCATCCAGCCATGATTCCACCATGATCAGTTGAATGTTCCCAAGATGAGTAAGCGAGCCGAAGTGTCGATGTGCTTGGGAGTGGGGATCTTCCAACATAATATGCAGAGGAATGTTTCGGGCTTCAAAAAAGACAGTACAGGTACCTGGTCCTGACCTGCACGTGTTCAGATGGAACAAACACCACAAAATATGATCAATCGTGCCAGAGAAGAGGCCAAACACCATCTTCGAAATGTCAACCATCACCCAAACACTTAAAAAACATAAATCACAATCCAACACAATTGAGCAAATGAGATAGTTCATTGTTACATGAACAATCTATGATATATGATATATCATGAAACAAATCCCTATGAAATATCCATAAGTAAAATCTCCCATTCCCATAACCTATTCCCATATTGTATCCCAATGAAATATCCCCATTAAACATAGGCCTGCGGCTTCCGCCGGGGAGGCCTATGGGGAATGGACTTCCGGGTGGCTCTGGTGGTGATCACCACGCTGGTGGTCACCGAGCGTCCGCTGTCGGCCGGCGCCAAGGATCTGGTCTGGGCGCCATGGCGAAGCCGGAGTGGAAACAAAAAAGGGGCCAGGGATTCTATGGTGATGGGTTATGTATGGGTTATAAAGTTAGAAACCCGTATATATAATTATATATTTATATATATGTCATATGGAAATAGCCGATGAATATGGAAAATATCGTGAATGATATGGGTTAAAGGCTATAGGTTACAAGAAAACTGTTTGGCTTATTCAGAGGTTAAATATCTTGAAAGTTGGGGGTCAATGGGGTTGGGGTCTAAGACAGTGCCTTTACAGAAAACTATGCCATCAATAGGTTCGGAAGATCAGATTTACCATTGGACTTGGCCAAATGTGGGGTCAAAATATCTTGCAAGAATGCTGGATAAACAAATGCGCCTGCACCAGCTATTTGAAGAGGCGGGAATTTTTAGATGATACCCTCTGGTAATTTAACATAGCTATTGAAAATTGCTATTTATAGTGGATTTACCCATTGAACATGGTGATTTTCCATAGTTATGTTAGTTTACCAGAGGGTAATATTATAAGCTTGGAGTAGCAAATTCATACGAAGATCCCAAGGTCCCAAGAAATGAACCGTGCTTTGACTACAGCAAGCTGAGAAACGACCCAAACGGCTGTTCATCCCAAGGGGTTATGAACCCAAAATGGGAAAACGTGAATCGCTAGGAAAGGTGAATCCCTATCAACAAAGCAGTATAAAGATGTATAAAGTATATAAAGAGATGACATTTCGGGTTTTGAACATCTGAATGTTTTTTTCATGAGTTCAACGCCTCCCAAATCCTCAATGGACCTAAGGAGCTGCCTCCTGGCTTTGATACGGCGCACTGCATGCAGAGCAACCCCTTCAAGTTGATCACTGCGACGACTACAGAAGGACACGAAGGGACACGAAGATGAAGATCTTAACTTTGAAAACGCCAAATAACATGGTTGATCATCAATTTTCCCTGCTAAAATTGCGAGTTTGGCGTATCAGCCATTTTAGGACAAAACCATATGTGACTAGAAAAAAGAGGAGATGATGTGAGATGATGTAAGTTGTAAGGATGATGGGTTGAAACCAGGGACCATTCAGCAGCGAAGCGAAGCTGGCGTGTGCCACTCATTGTAGTTTTGCGGGTTGGACCTTTGACCAGCGACTTTTGACAACGATAGAATGTTAGTTTTTTGATGGGGCATGTTTTTGGGGAGGTTCTGGTGACCATCACGTTCTTTTGTATTCCCAATTGAGACCAAAGCCCCTATACCTATGGAATGTCGTCATGCACTTGGTCGCTCCAGAACTTTGGGAATCCTTTTGGCCCAATATGATGGTTTTGTCACTATTCCGTGGATTTTAATAGGATAGCTGACTGGCAAGGTCAGGATCAAATAGTTAGGAAACTAGTCAAATCTTTTGGGAATAGTCCAACATAATTTTGTGCCTATACATAATATAATATAATAATCACATATAGATATAATATGATATATAATATAATAATCACACATATGTATAATATTATATATAATATAATATAATTTAATATAATATAACATAATATAATATAATATGATATGATATGATATAATATGACATGATATAATATGATATATAATATAATATGATATATAATACAATATGATATATAATATAATATGATATATAATATAACATGATGTATTATAATATAATGAATTATAATCAAATATTATATTATATGATACAATATAATATAATAAACTATGACATTATATGATACAACATGATACAACATAATATAATATATTCAAATATAATTTATCCAAAAATAATATAATATATTCAAATATGATATGATATGATATGATAACATAATATAATATAATTCAATATAATGTAATATAATATAATATAATATAATTCAATGTAATATAATATAATATAATATATAATATAATATGATATACTATACTATAATATAATATAATTTAATATAATTCAATATAATATAATATAATATGATATAATATAATATAATATAGTATAGTATAGTATAGTCAAATAATCATCATATAGTCACATTACAAAGTCTTCTGGCGACCTCCCGACTCTCCCGACGCATGCATTCTGCCCTTCGCACGACAGGATGGAAGTTCATCTACCATCATGTCCTGAAGAAAAGGTGCTGCCCTCAGAGATCAGATGAGCTGTAGATCCCATGGAATCCATGAGACTGAACACGTTTTTGACCCGAAACAGCTGGAACAACTTGAGTGTGGATTGTTATGGATTGTGGATTCCATATTGAGTCTTGCCAAAATGATTCCAAAGCACGAGTTCTTCAGAAGGCCTCCTCGCCGTCGAGTGCGAAATTCATCGAAATTGCACATCGATCAGGTACCTGAAGCATGCAGAAAACGAAGTTAAAAGGTGCCAGGGCTGCCTGCTTTGGAAAGCTGCCAGGATGTTTGGATGATCCCAGTGGTAAGTGGGTCAAACCCCACATGGATTGATGGTTTGTTTTTGTTGCCATTAAAAGCGGGTCATGGAAATTTGGAAACATGATATCACTATATGTTTTGCCAGTTACATATCCATGTGTCCAAGATCAGCTTCTGAAAAAAGTATAAAAAAGTGCCATGCCGAAGAATCCGCGGTCAAGAACTCAGGTACTTGACAGAAAACAAACACGAGATCGCGGGTTTTCAGAGGCCTCCCTGGCCTCCCGCCTGGTGCCGTTTAGATCCGCCAGGAATACCCAAGAGTTGGAGCTCAATCCACTGATGAATCCCCCATTTTCAGACCCAATATTTGATGGTCAAAGATGTCAATATCCCCGTGATTGCTGGTTAATACCAAAGTAATACATTTGACTTCTTACGGATATCTTATGCGTATTACCATCTATGGTATTGACATCTATCTTATGATATCTTATGAGTATTACCATCTATGATATTGACATCTATCTTATGAATATTACCATCTATGGTATTGACATCTATCTTATGAATCTTACTACCTATGGTATTGACATCTATCTTATGAGTATTGCCATCTATGATATTGACATCTATCTTATGAGTATTACCATTTATGGTTTTAACACCTATCTTATGAGTATTACCATCTATGGTATTGACATCTATCTTATGAGTATTACCATCTATGGTATTGACATCTGTCTTTTGAGTATTGCCATCTATGGTATTCACATCTATCTTATAAGTATTGCCATCTATGGTATTGACATCTATCTTATGAGTATTACCATCTATGGTATTGACATATATCTTCTGAGTATTGCCATCTATGGTATTGACATCTATCTTATGAGTATTGCCATCTATGGTATTGACATCTATCTTATGAGTATTATCATTTATAGTATTGACATCTGTCTTATGAGTATTACCATCTATGGTATTGACATCTATCTTATGAGTATTGCCATCTATGGTATTGACATCTATCTTATGCGTTTTACCATCTATGGTATTGACATCTATCTTATGAGTATTACCATCTATGGTATTGACATCTATCTTTTGAGTATTACTATCTATGGTATTGACATCTATCTTATGAGTATTACTATCTATGGTATTGACATCTATCTTATGGGTATTGCCATCTATGGTATTGACATCTATCTTATGAGTATTACCATCTATGGTATTGACATCTATCTTATGAGTATTACCATCTATGGTATTGACATCTATCTTATGAGTATTACCATCTATGGTATTGACATCTATCTTATGAGTATTGCCATCTATGGTATTCACATCTATCTTATGAGTATTACCATCTATGGTATTGACATCTATCTTATGAGTATTACCATCTATGGTATTGACATATATCTTCTGAGTATTGCCATCTATGGTATTGACATCTATCTTATGAGTATTACCATCTATGGTATTGACATCTATCTTATGAGTATGTATTACCATCTATGGTATTAACATTTGATTATAGTTACATTATTGCTATATAATCATCTATGGTTGTATACCATCTATGAGTCTCTCCCCATGAGGAGATGAAATTGTTCCCGATTCTCCCATGTAGCAAGTTAGGGTTTATCTAAGTTAGCTAAGTTTATTTCTAACCAATATACAGTAACTGAGTATGCAATACTAGACGATTATATATATATAATACACCATATTACCTCACAATGAATCCATAGTAACGCATAGTAGGCCACAACTGCAGGGTTTAACTCCCTGCAGTCGATGCCGTGCCAGATATATGGACTTCATTGAGCCGCCCCAAGCCTTGCCTGAAACCATCACCTCTCCCACACAGAGTCGAGGCCCAACTTGAGAGCCTGGTGATGTTGCTGGTGATGGTGATGGTGATGGTGATGATGATGATGATGATGATTATCATGGTGATGGCGATGACACATAATTACATATATATATATAATATATGTACGCTCGTTTCGCACCTTTGAATTCGCTAGGTTGTTGAGACAAGAATCAATATCAAGGAATAGTTATCCAATTTATGTTCCCAAGCAAAGTCGTAGTTATCTTCCTTTGAACTTCCGGTGGTGATCAGTGTTTTTTTTGTGATGGACCATGGCTAGCACTCAAAGATGGCCATTTGCATAGCCCCGGAAGACAATCTTCCAAAGCCATCCAAAGCCATCCCTGGCGCTGGCAAGTAGCCTCAAACGCAATGGAAAATCAGAAAATCCCCGAACTGAATGGAGGATTTAATGGGAAAAGCATCAATCACTGGTGGTTTTCCCATGGATTTTCCACCAAGGTGTCACCACCAGCCCATGGCTTTCATGAAATCCGAGGTTTTTCGGGTGGTTCATAACTGGAAATAGAATGCATTAAGATGGATATCATTTGCTCAGTCTATCTAGCTGCTAGTTATCTCAGTCTATGGTTACTGCAATGACAATGTTAATATACCCATGAATGCTTGACATTCCCATTAATAGGAATTAAGTAGTGTTGGTGGTGGTGAATTTAGAAACACATTCATATGTTTTTTTACCATATCGATTGTTTCTTCCCAGTCGTATTGATGCATTGACATGGGAAAATCGCACGAACCATTGAACGATTCATGGGAATTGTTGATTTTATCTGTGATATCCCATGAATCATTTTCTTCAATGTTCAGAAAATCCCCATTAAACCTACTGACTATAGTCATTGGTTCAACCCATTTATAGATAGACTCCCCATTAGAATCTCCATTTCAAAGTTCCAACTTGGCATCCCAACAGCGTGACCGTCTTTCCGCTAGGCTTAGCCTCCACGGGCATAGTGGCCTCAGTGGAGATCAAGGGACGTTGGCAAAAGGCGGGGCGATGGTCTACGACACACATCTATAGATCATATATATCTGGGTAAATTATAACGACCTCACTGCGACCTCACTGGGAATGATGGTTAGTAAGGGAAATCATCCCCAAATGGCCGAACTATTCAGGTTAGTGACATATTATAATTTACCCAGATATATGATTATATATATATGATTGTGATATATTGTGATTTTTTTTTTACATAATTCCATTTACGCACCTGATATGAATATATGTATATTGATTTAACGTATGTGTAACTACATGAGAATGGTGTGTATATACATATATAGATGTATACAATATATATATGTACATACACAATATATATATATACATACACAATATATATATATATACACAATGTATATATATATATACACAATATATATATACAATATATATATATATTTGATTGCATGTATAAATGGAGCTAAAACCCCAATGACCTTGAAGGTGTTGACCCATGGAAGATTTACCAACCAAAGCGAGTCATTTGGGTTCTAGGTAGACACTCTGAGTATACGTAAATATATACACAATGCAAGTGATTAAATATATACACTATGTTTGTAAACGTATCATACCTGCATGCACTCCATACATCCATCGATCCAGGATGCCCAGGTGCCTGGGTTTTCAGGCACAGGAATTTGAGTATTGGAAAGGCACTTTTCGCTTGGTTGGGGCCAGACCACGGGCACAAACTGCAGGCATTTGCCATGCACATATGGATAGATAGATAGGTAGATAGATAGATAGGTAGCTAGGTAGGTAGGTAGGTACATAGATAGATAGATAGATAGATATATATATATATATTCATTTAGTTGTATACATGTATTTAGATTTATAGATAAATAGATTGATGGACAGACATATTAAAATTTAGAAAGATACTTCGTTAGCGACCTGGGAATTTGTACAAAACAAAATCAGACGAGTGCGCCCACTGCAGGGTTTCATCGAGTTAGAGGTCATCATGCCCAAAGAGCAACGAGTGACCAGCAAGGGGCCTTGACTCCTGATGTTAAACTGCTTGGTGACGATTTGATGTAACCAATCAGGGTTTAACCGATGGGTGATTTACTGTGTATAACTGATTTGACCAAGGTATAATGGATTGAAGTGGACACAAATACTTTGACCCTCAAACTATAGTGTTCTAGTTTTTCTAGCCACTTCTAGGAGGTTGGTGAGGTTTGGCATAATGGTGCCAAAATGTGCCAAAAGTTCTTTAAAACCAATTCTAAGTATGCTATTGTGGAAGATGAAACCAGTTGAAACATATCTCAATATCTTCAGGAATGGCAGCATCGAGTCTGAGTGGCATGACTATTTGAAAGATCTTGCAACATGGGGATGGAACCAAGAATGGGATGATGTTGTTTTTGATGTTGATGATGATGTTGTTGATGATGATGATGCTGATGCTGCTGCTGCTGGTGGTGGTGATACCGAATTTTCAGGCAAGCCCCCTTTCCCTAGATATGCTGAATTGTCTGAAGAGGATTTGTTGTTTTCCCACTGATTATGTGCTGGGAACAAATTACTGGGCATGTGATTTTTCCTTCTGTACGGAAGTAGAAGTAAATCCACTGGTCAATTTTAATTTTCCCGGCTCTCTTTGTTAGAATAACCTTGAATACCCATTTGGCAGATATGCCCCATACACCCTCTATAGGTGATTTTCCCATTAAACCTTGATGTGCAAAGGATCTCCATTTCCACGTTGACCGGAGTCGGAGGCTATATCCCCATCAAAAATCTCCAGAAAATATCCCTATGGAACATCCCATCTCATCCCATAAGATCACCCTGAATGAATGAATTCCCAGGTAGTGGTGTGAGTGGCAGCCTCTTCGAGTTCGTTAGCGAAGTCCGTGCACGGCTGAGACTCGAGCAGACGATGCCTCAAATGGGACTGGGACGACCGTTGTTATAAAATGATAATATATATATATGTATAAAGCATATGTTTATACATATGTATGTATGTATGTATGATTATGTATGTATGTATGTATGTATGTAATGTAATGTAATGTAATGTAATATAATGTAATGTAATGTAATGTAATGTAATGTATGTATGTAATGTATGTAATGTATGTAATGTATGTAATGTATGTAATGTATGTAATGTATGTAATGTATGTAATGTATGTAATGTATGTTATGTATGTAATGTATGTAATGTATGTAATGTATGTAATGTATGTAATGTATGAATGTATGTAATGTATGTAATGTATGTAATGTATGTAATGTATGTAATGTATGTAAAGTATGTAATGTATGTAATGTATGTAATGTATGTAATGTATGTAATGTATGTAATGTATGTAATGTATGTAATGTATGTAATGTATGTAATGTATGTAATTTATGTAATGTATGTAATGTATGTAATGTATGTAATGTATGTATGGATGGATGTATGGATGGATGGATGGTATGCAGTATGTAGGATGATGCATGTATGCATGTATGCATGTATGCATGCATGTATGCATGTATGATGTATGCATGTAGTATATGCATGGATGCATGTATGTATGTATGGATGTATGTAATGTAGGTAATGTAGGTAATGTAGGTAATGTAGGTAATGTAGGTAATGTAGGTAATGTATGTAATGTAGGTAATGTATGTAATGTATGTAATGTATGTAATGTATGTAATGTATGTAATGTATGTAATGTATGTAATGTATGTAATGTATGGAATGTATGTAATGTATGTAATGTATGTAATGTATGTAATGTATGTAATGTATGTAATGTATGTAATGTATGTAATGGATGTAATGTATGTAATGTATGTAATGTATGTAATGTATGTAATGTATGTAATGTATGTAATGTATGTAATGTATGTAATGTATGTATGTATGTAATGTATGTATGTATGTAATGTAATGTAATGTAATGTAATGTAATGTAATGTAATGTATGTATGTATGTATGTATATTAATTATACATCTGTATATTATACATATGTAAATATATTGACCTAGCCATACTTAACCAGTATTTTTTTGCAGGGTACCTAAAATTGGCTATGGAAAAAGGGCTTCTTGCCAGACATGGCCATGTTTGGTGTCCTTTTTAACTGGGTTAGTTTTCAGTGGTATTTTAGGAAACTCACATGTTGGAAATGGCGTTTGGCAAACTGACGTGTTTTTTTTGATCGGATCCAAACTTTGGAAATTGAGATGGACCCCACCGGAAGATCCGCGTGGTTTTCTCAGGAGACCATCGGATGTGGTATGGGGCCAACAATCCAAGTGGTTCTTTTCCGGAGGCTGTTATTTAGATTGATTATGATTGTTATTTGCCTCCCTAAATAACAGCTAAAAACAATCATCAGTTATCATGGTATTTTGATTGTATTTAGATGGATTATATTTGCTGATGATACCATGATAACTTCCATGCTCTCCCTTTACCTCCACGGGCCCCATGGCCCCATGGGTACGAGTGAGTTCAGGTGCAAAGATCTGGCAGGAGATTGGACAAGTGGTTCTCAGTGGGGCGGCCTTGAGGATGGTTGTGAGCCCTTACAGATGGCCTTTTTATCCCCTGTTGATTGGTTATTATAGGATTTATAGGTGGTTTTAATGACTGGTTTATTGGGGATCTGTTGACTACTACCTATCAATCCGGGATAACATCGGATAACTATCAACATGATCAACCAACCAGTATTGGGGGAGACTTGAGGTCTAACAGCCATGATGCAACAAAGCCCCTTTACACATTTGCACGTGGACCCAGGTGTCAACAGAAACTGAGTGAAATCAACAGAAACGGGGCTCACAGCGTGTCACACCTTCCTGGCACAATCTGCACAGGTTATCTGTTGACATAGCGAACTCACCACCTGATGGTCCACCTGATGGTAAATCATGGCAAGGGAAGCCACCTCAAGATGAGCTAAAAACAGGCTGCTGTCGCTGTCACCGTGTGTCACCGTGTGTCACCGTGTGTCACCGTGTGTCACCGTGTGTCACCGTGTGTCGAGGTCAGAAAAGTGGTCGCTGCGATTGGCCCAAGTATGACAACTTCCGTTGCAAGTTCCGCTTCAATGCCAGGTGCCAACGGTTCCCACGGTGCATGGCAGGGTGTTGAAATTTGGGACTGAAGCATCAAAAACGGCAAGGCTCCACCAAGCCAAACACGGGGTATAGTGGATGCAAACAGTCAGTGAAACGGTTGATGGTTTCCGCTTTGAACTGACAATTTAAGTATGTTGGATACGATTAGTTGTTGAGTTGCTCACTTTGAATCCCTAAAAATACTCCGACGTATATCTGGAGGATGGGGTGCAATATGTTTGCCCAAAAAAGACGTAGCCGTTCATCAAGAACATGTTTGTCCAAGAGCAGGGTACCCCAACACGTTTGAGAACCTCAGTTTTACCTCTTAGATTATTACCATAACTTGGGGTGTTGACGGTATTCGGTATTCGGGTATTTTTGCGTATGTTGATGCAAACTATGTAAGTGGAATTGTCTACTCAAGATCAGAATGCAGAACACGCTGGTAGCGTGGTTGTGGCTTTGTGGTTCTAGTGTGGTCCTACTTCAAACGAGTAGGACATAGTAGGACTATTCGTTGAAATTGACCATCCAATGGAAACGAGATCACATGGCTATGATCAAGACATATCAAAACCAACCAACCAAATATTCATCATATCCTATCATATGATGATGCCGCGTTATGCGTTGAAATGATTTGGAACATTCCAAAAATGTATCGTACAATGTATCTTACAATGTATCCACTAATTATCCACTAATTATCCACTAACTATCCAATAATTTTCATATAACTTATAACTATCATCATAATTATGGTTCAGTTTAACTAAATATCCTATCATTAATGAAAGTGATGCTTCAATAAACAGCTGTGAGGATGTATAAACCATATATCCTCTTTGGTATAAACGTCGCTTTTTTTTCAATGTGCTACCTGAAATATTTGTTAGTTAATCACAGCCGTTGATGGCGATTCACCAATATTAACCAACAATATAATCCATATCAATCAATATAACCAATATGAAGCCAGAATATAACTTCATATAACCAATAAATCATCAAATTAAGTTTCAGTTGCTGTTTTTTTTTCCCTTGATGTCATGAGTTCCAGCCGAAAAAAAAAAAACGACCTGTCAGGCGCCAGGCGATGGCCTATGCGCAGATCTCCTTCCACACCTTCCAGGAACTGGGTGATGCATCAGTTTACTGATGGCTTTCACCATGAAAAAGGAAGAAACAATGCCATGAAAAATGCTGTTTTGTGTAAGGTTAAAGCATCATGTGAATCATGTGTGTGAATCATCGAAAATGGAGAAACATGTTCAGTGTTGTTAACGTTAAACCATGTGAAACCATCAAGAGTGGTGGTAAAAACCATCGACAATGGCAGGTTTCGCGTCAAAAAATGATGGTTTTACCATCCAAAATTATGGTTTTGCAATTAAAAATGAATGTTTACCACCATTTTTTTGCGAGCACAAATCGTGGTTTTGCAATCACAAATGGTTGTTTGACCATCCAAATGTTGGTCTCACCATCAAAAACAATGGCAATGGTTTTAGAATCAGACACCCTGGTTTTGACGTAACATTTGTGGTTTTACCATCCAGAATGGTTGTTTACCATCAAGAGGGCGGTTTTACGTTAAACCATGTTAAACCATCAATCGTGGTCACTTTACTATCAAAAATTGTGATGTTATAATCCAAAATGGTTTTAGCGTCAGAAATCCTGTTTTTAGCATCAAAAATGGTGGTTTAACCAACAGTTATGGTTTTAGCATCAGAAATGGTGGTTTAAACATCAAATGTGAATGTTTCACCATCAAGAACCGTGGTTTTACCATCATAAATGCTGGTCTCACCATAGAAAATGGTCTACAGTTTTACGATCAAAAACGGTGGTTTGACCATCAAAATGGTGGTTTGGCCATCAGAATTGTGCTTCTACTGGCTGTAGGTAGGCATATATAATATTCTAATCCCTACCCCCTATTAATAAACGGCCCCACACTCCCCTAATATAGAAGAATCGTTAATTTTAGGATACATTCTATTTATTGGGGTGCGTTTCGGAGTCGTGTATTGGGTTGACAGGTAGAGGGTGGAAACAGTTGTAGTCATATGCTTGGCAACTTTACACGTTGCATGTGCGCTAATGTTGGACAAAATATGACAAAATAGTGAGTTGCTCCATGCCCTCCCATGGTCATTGTTAATAACTTGTGATTGATTTGCACTTGGCTACAAGGTTTGGTAGGGCCATTGGGATTTACGCTCATATGCTACTTTTGATATATTTGAATCTTTTTGGTGGCTCTTCTAACTTATTTCTATCTTAAGTTGGTTAAAAAATTGGGCAAAACAAAGTGACAAAACTGGATGACACCGACGTAGTCTTGCAGCTCTGAGCCCCTAATATATGTATATATATACCGTATTATACCCTCTGGTAAACTAACATAGCTATTGAAAATGGCCATTTATAGTGGATTTTCCCATTAAAAATGGTGATTTTCCATAGCTATGTTAAATTACCAGAGGGTAATCTTTGCAAGTGCAATTGCGTTCATCTCCCATGGTGTTGCAAAGTCTACATTTTCATTTTGCTTGCAAAGGCCACCCAATCCAATCAACAAACTAAGCATTTGCCTTGAAAATTGTCGAATATTGTCGATGGTGATGTCAGAAGGGGGATCTGTGTTAGCATAGAGATTTACTTCGATTATTTCATTCGTCATTAGGTATTCTTGAAGTATATGAATACATGCAATACATATGTATACTGTATACATATATATATAGAGAGAGAGATAGTGACCTTGCTGAATACCATGGGCCTACTCAGGAAAACACATTAGAGCTCCACCTCTATTTTACTGTACTGCTATATATATATACATGTTATATATATATTATGTCACAAAGCAAACTGACGCAAGAAACAAATAGGTAGCAGGAACAGAGTAAACACGAGGAACCATAGAAAACAAATCACAACAGAACAATATGAACATAAAGTCATTAACTCGTAACAAAAACACTGCGTTACATTCAATTGTGGGGAACAATGGGGCCTACATTTTTTGCAGCTCCTCATTTGACCCTCAAATATTTTGAGGGTTTGAACATCAAGAATGTAATTTAAGCATCAAAACTGCCGGCTTACCATAAACATGCAATTTTACCATCCAAAATTGTGGTTTTGCCATCAACAATTCAATGATGACCATCAAACATGATGCAGTGACCATCAAATACGGTGGTTTGACCATCAAACACTATGATTTAATCATCAAAAATTGTGGTTTGTCCATCCACAGTGGTGTGTTTACTATCAGAACTGATAGTTTTAGCATCAGAGATAATATCAAATATATAATGGTTTCATCAAAATTTTGGTTTGACAATAATAAATTCTGGTTTGACCGCCAAAGTTGTCGGTTTGACCATCAAAAGTGGTGGTTGGACCATCAACCTTGAGGGTCTTACCTCAAAATCGTCGGGTTTTACCATGAACATTTGTAATTTTACATAATGTTACATAATAAACATGCAATTTTACCATCAACAAATTGATTTTACCATCAAAATCAAAATGGTGGTTTGATGATCAAAATTGAGGGTTTGACCGACAATCAATGATGATGGTTTAACCATCAACAAACCATCAAACATAGTGGTTTCAACCATCAAAAACGATGTTTTTTTCCGTGGTAAAAAAAATCATCCGGAAATTTGTGGGTTTCATGTGTGAACATAATATGCCATATGAAAACAATAAAGCAATTCTTCCACCATACCGCTGGTCATCCTCAATGGATCTGGCATACAACCGTTCGCGTGATCCCCGTATGGCCGTGCCATGCCGTGCCTATGGTAAGTTCTGCAGAAGAGGTCTTTTTTGGAGGTTTCAAACGTCGCGTTGCTTCGTTTCGCGTGGCAGGCGTGGCACTTCGTGACATTCAGACGTGTTTTGTAGTGTATCGAAAGTCGTTTTGTGTGGCAGGCGCCATACTTGCGACGTTTTCGCAAGATGAGCTGCAGTTTTCGTGGCAGGCGCAGCACTTTGGACGTGTCCATCGTCATTTTGCGTGGCAGGCGCAGCACTTTAGACGTGTCGTGTTGCGTGTTTTTTGCGAATCGCATTGTGCGTCAAGTGGCGACAAGGTGCAAATTCCATGGCAGGTGTGGCATTTTGTGAGATGTGATGAAAATTGACGAAAGCCTCGCACGAAACATCGATACGAAAGCCCCGCAAGAAACATCGATTTTGAGCTAGCAAATTTTCAGGTTCTAATTAGAAACTCGTAGGAAAACATCGATTTTGAAGCTACAAAGTGTCAAAATTAGAGGAAGTCTCGCACGAAATGCTCGTTTTGATGCTCCCACGTGTCTCGTCTCGAGTCTCTGGCTTTCCTGTGGCCTCGCCGTGTCTATCAGGGAAGCTGCAAAACCTCTCCTTTTCGAATGTTTCCAAGCAGGTTGTCATGTCGTTTTGTGCGGCAGGCATGGCACTTCGTGACATTCAGACGTGTTTTGTAACGTGTCGAAAATCGTTTTGTAGCAGGCGCAATGCTTTTGCGAAATTTCACAAAGTTGCAGTTTTCGTGAAAGTCGCCGCATTTTGACATTCCAACCTGTTTGATAACGTGTCGAAGCCGAAGGTCGTTATATGCGGCAAGCGCAATACTTTGCGACGTTTTAACAAGAGGAGTTGCAATTTTCGTGGCAGTCGCAGCATGTTGGAGATCTCTGTCGTCATAATTTTGCGTGGCAGGCGCAGCACTCCACACTCCACACTCTACACGTTACACTCCACACTTTACACTCCAGACTTTACACTCTACACTTTACACTCTACACTTTACACTTTACACTCCACACTTTACATTTCACACTCTACACTCCTCACTCCACTTCACACTCCACACTTCACACTTTACACTCCACACTCTACACTACACTCTACACTCTTCACTTTATACTCCACACTTTACAGTCTACACTCCACACTTTACACTTTGCACTGTACACTCCTCACTCCTCACTTCACACTTTACACTTCTCACTCCACACTCCACACTCTACACTCTACACTCCACACTTTACACTTTGCACTCTGTCCTCCCCACTCCACACTTTACACTTCTCACTCCATACTCCACACTCTACACTCCACACTCTACACTTCACACTCTACACTTTACACTGCACAATCTACACTCCACACTCCACACTCTACACTTTCCACTCCACACTCCAGACTCCACACTTTACACTCCACACTCTGCACTTTACACTCCACACTTTACACTTTACACTCTACGCTCCGCACTCCACACTTTACACTTTACACTCGACACTCCACACTTTACACTCCAGACTTTACTCTCCAGACTCTACACTCCACACTCCACACTTCGCACGCCACCTTTTTCCATATTCCACAGTCTACGGTGCACTGGTATGGTAACAGGGGAAAAATGTACAAGACTGTTCAAATAAGTTGTTTCAGACAAGTGTTCTGCATGACTGCATATCCATGTGTTTCGGCATCTGTGCCATTAACATACGTGTGAGCATTCAGGTTCGTGGGCTGCATCTTGTTATATAGAAGCAATCCCTTCCCCGAATAGAATATGAACATTCCCCAAAACAAAACCTGTTTTTTGTGTTGGATCAGGTTGGATCGAATCATTTGGGGCCATATGGTGATATTTGATACTGAGATGGGATTACTGACAACTGAATTTTGTAACAGAAAGGAATTCCAGAAAGGTGACTCGACTCCCCAAACATAATGAACCGACCAGTTGAGCCTTTGGGATTTACGTGTGCATTGTATGGATGTTTTTTGGGATATCTGGCATATGATGGGATGAATCCATACTAAGATACGATTCATGCCTTGACTCATCCCCACATGTGCCGTGGTCAAAAACTGGATGACATTAATCGATATTGGGGGATGCTCATCAGATATTCCATCATACCCCATGTACATCCATTTACCATGCCGTGACTGTGTCTCATATCATCATATCGTATCATCCCATTAATGTATATATTATATGATATTATATGTATATATATCATCCAATTATTCAACATGTTCTAACTGAAATCATTTGGAATCGCTTCAAGTAGGGTAAAACCTGGTGTTATGTCGCGATTGCCACAGGACTTTGTGGTTCCAGTTCAGATTGATAGCAGTGATGACGAGTTCTCCTTCCCAGTTGCCCGGCGGAAAAAAATTATTTTGGTTCATGCAATGTTCAGGCTGGGTTTCCGGGCCATGCGGGAAGTCGGAGAGACAATTCATGGTAAACATATATAAAAATATGATTTGATATGATTTCATGGGGTGGAGATGTTTGGAGTTTGGTCACTGAAAAAAAATATTTACGTGTTTTTTTCCTGACAGTTTCATGGATTTATGGTGGCCGCACTTAAGCAAGAGCACATGGGTCTTCGGTTCGCTGTCCGAAAATAAAGTACCTCCAATGGGATTATCATCATGTTCCCGTTCAAAGAATTGCTAAAAATGTGGGTATCCCCTAGTTTTAGGCAAAATCATTTCCACATGATTGACCAATTGGTGCATATTCATGGCGGGGAGAAAATCATACGGGCTGAGGCGAGCGTGAGAGTGGCCAGAGAACCTCTGGTGCGCACAGGGCAGGGCGAGTTCAACGAATGAGGGGTCCATGGTAGGTGAATGGTAGGTGAATCAGCTGGTGCAAACAATTTTGGCTGGTGAATAGAGGTGATGGCTAATGGATGTTATATAACGGGTCATTGTTGTGTTTTTTGCCGGGAAAATCAGACTCACTGACCATCTACCCTCTGGTAATTTAACGTAGCTATTGGAAATGACCATTTATAGTGGGTTTTCCCAATAAAAAAGGTGATTTTCCATAGTTACGTTAGTTTACCAGAGGGTAAAGATGTTGTTCTTCTTTTTGCAGGGTATCTAAGAATTGCTAATAGCAATGCGCTCTCGGCGAATGAGAACAACCTCATCACCACGTCACCGCAAATAATGCGAAGGAGGGGAACCTCACAACAACATCATTTCGGTCGATATTTCAGTTGTGTAAATCAAGTCAATTCAGAGAGCGCAATAAGTTGGTTTCGGTCAAATATGGTGGTGAGCCCAATGAAAGTTGGGAATTTACCAGCCAAAAAGTCAGCCACGACACCTGCTAAAGATTGGTGAGTAGGTAGATCAATGGCTCTTTTCCATCTACAAAGATCTATCCACCTATCCGACCTATCCTTCCAAGTAACGATATGACTTTCGGGGGTTTTGACATGAAGATGCGAATCTGGAATCAGCAGTTGATGACAACAACTGCATGAATGGTAACCAATGCTAACCATAAAAAGTGTTTTATCGAGACCAGGTCGCACATGGATTCTTTTTTGCGGGTTCAACTCATAGCCAGAGCCATTGGACTCAGAAAAAAGTGACCACTGCTCCATGGCAGGCTGGAACGCTGTCGTGCCAGACCCTCAATGTGAAAGTTCCATGGCTGCAAAGTGACTGGAGAACTTTGATTTGTCACATAGTTGTGCATATAAATTGCATAATATGTATATATATATATATATATTATACACACATATATATATACACATAATGTAGACATACAGATTGTAGACATCTAGATGTACCGGGTAAATATCCTAATAATGGCATAAACGGTTTGCTGTTCAAATCTTACTGGATGTAAAAGGCTATTGGTGTAGAAGCTGCTGCCAGAGCAGTGCTGCGCGCCACAAAGACTCTTTTCCATTGTCCAGATGCTGGATTGCATTCAGTGTCTTATCTTTTTTTTAAAAAAAATACTTGTATTCATATGTGCATGTAATATATACATATATATTATAAATACAAAGGCAGTCTCTCTCTCTATATATATACTCTATTTCTATATATATATACACACTGTATATATATACATACATACATACACCAATAAACAGTCCATACACATACATACCACATACACAAACACGCACACACACACATATATATATATATATTATAACCCGTGCCATATATATATATATATACAGTATTTGTTCAATACACATTTGTATACACCTACACATCATGTCCTTCAATGCTGGTTTTCTGCCAAGACAGCCATGTGAGAAATTGCCAAAACCAATTGGTGGACTTCCCCCCCATTCAGCTGAAGTTAGAAAGGGAAAGTCTACAGATGGCCATATTGCCCACATGTCAATCATGTTTCTCTTTATGGTTGGAACTTTGTATAAAGCCCCGTAACATGACTGCCACCGTGCATAGCAATGACTATAAATTGAACACATAATTGTGTGCCGCAATGCTGGCACCCAGGTGGTCACGGATCCATGTTTTCTACTCCTTCGCAAGCTGTGATAAAGGGGGCTCGTGCCCAAATGTTGATTAACGTCAATGTGCATTTCCACTGACATGCTAATGGTGTATCCGATGTGCTTCAAGATTTCACACACCCCAAAGTGGATACACCAGACTATACACTGCTTTTGTCACATCTTTCTAGCAAAACAACCAACACACCGAAACAATCAGCCATGCTGAGACTTCCTCGCTATCTTGCCAGCCCATCCCTGCATCTCTTCGTTTTGGACCAAAACGAATCTGCCCTCCTTGAGCACTCTTCTCAGTAGACACATTGGAGCACCAACCTTCGTAAGACTATCTACCAGCATTTGATCTGTAGGAATCCATCTGGCTTCTATGTTTTCCTTCTCCACGTCTTGCTTGACTAACAACATCTCTATCGCCAGTCGTTTGTCTTTGATGCTCATGGCCTGTCCATGAAGGTGATCATAGGCAGGTTTCGAATCAATCATCAACGTGATTGGAGTTCTCAATGACCTCAAACCATCTGACTCCAGAGTGTAGTTCTGACATGTAATCTCAGTCCACATGGATCTCATCCATTTCGCTTCTGCTATTGCCCTACTCATAGTCAACAGCTCAGCTCCTAAGGTTGATGACACCTGTCTTTCCTGTCGGAAGCTCCTCCAACGCCATGGAGAAAGTACTGACCACTTGTTGGATCTTAGATTCCTATCCACAGCAGCTATCAAATAACCACCTTGACTTTTTCTGTCAATGGTGTTGGCAAAAGAAGCGTCTGACCAGACTGCGATTTCAACATCCTTTATTTCAATGGGCTTGAACCGAATTTCCATGCCTGCAAAATCGTGTACATGTGCAACAGCTTTGTTGACTGCAATAATGTCTTCGACAGTGGCATTTGCAACTTTCTGCTGCAACAAAGAACACATTCCGGCCAAATCTGGACGACTCCCTGTGACAAGCCAGTTGACTTCTCCTAGGACAGCTCTCATCTGACTCCGTTCTCGTTCGGTCACTTTGCTCTCTCTCTCACGTCTCCTCTCTTTGCTTAGTGCAATGCTTTTGACAGCTTCAGCATATTCTTTCTGGTGCACAACCAACGTACCATCATCCTTTTGTTCCAAAAACTTTCCCAAAAATTCACCCTTGCCTTCTTTCACATGTTTGAACGGAAAAATCTTACTCAGTTCATGAAAAATATTCTCATAAAACCACATGTTACCTCCTATTAACATGTCATCAACATGAACAGAAATACAGCCACAAAGTTCCTTGGTATCCGGGTGACGACTGACAAAAACACAACTGTCCAGCTTACTCTGACTCATGCCAAGTGACACTAGTGTGCGGCTCAACGTATTCCACCATCTTTTGGGGGCATCAACTAACCCATATACCGGTTTCACAAGTTCAATAATGGCATCGCTTTCCACTCCAGGAATGCCATCTTTTGGAACTCGAACCAACACCTTGCCTTGAGCTCTGGACATCGCTTCTCCTCTCAGAAACGCTGCTTCCACATCGGCTATTTTCATTTTCCAGTTCATGCTAGTTATTAGCTGGGCTGTGACTGCAAACCCTTCCATGGACAACGTTGGTGACGCAGTGTTCAGATCCAGCACGTCAGGATCCATGTAACCTTGTACACACCATCTTGCTTTCAGAGTTCCTTCAAGTGTTCCATCGTCTGTAGTGTATACATACCTTGTGCCAAGAACCCTTTCAATTCCTACCTCTTCAACCAACTCCTTAGCAGCTTTTCCTACATGCAGTTTGATCGCTCCAGAGTTCATCATTTTTGACCATTCCTTGGCTTTAGCCAAGTCAAGTTCCTTGAGCTTCTCTGGGCTCAAGGTCTTTGGATTGATTTCCTTGCGACTCTGCTTCTTCATGTTTGTCACAAACACCTCTTCAAATCCTACACCAACTTGCCCATGTCCATGATCATGCTTTTCACTCAACACTTGCACTTCAAGTGCATCGTCAACATCTTCGGCATCGGGTCTCCTAGGAGCATTACTAGGCCTACCAAAGTCAAGAGTATTCAAGTTCCTTCGCAACGCTTCCGTCAACCTAGTCGTTCTAACTGGTGCGTATCCTCCAGGACTCTCAGTTGTCCTCGGTTGTTGAATTACGGACATGACAGGCTCTCTCTCTCTCTTTCGGGCTCAACGCCACTCATGCCACGACCATGACCAACATGTCGACCTACATCATGTGTGTCCATGTCATGCTGATTCATGTCATGCGTGTCCATGTCATGCTGATTCATGTCATGCATCTCCATGTCAACTGCCGGCTCCACCAGTTCCTGTGCTGGCACTCTAGGTGCTTCATTCTGATTTGGAACTGTAGTCTCGGTATCCTCACCGATGTTTTCACTGACAACTCCCATGGGTTCATCATCGGTTTCAAGATTGTCATCATCAAGCTGTCGATCAACAACCTGTGAGGAAACCTGTTGATTGACCTCTGGTACCCAGTTTCCTTCTTCCTGTTCTTGCACAGGAGGATTTTCTCTCAGGTCTAACTCAACAAGATTCCCCGCACCTCGCTCACGGATCATGTTTCTGTGACGTTGCAGATTCTCTGGCAACCATGACATGAGGTTTGCAACTTCACCCTGAACTCTTTTCACCTGTTCAGGTGAGCACCTATACACTTTGGTTCCTAGAGACACTCACACTTTGTTGTGTTGAGTTCCTATGATCCTACCGGGACCATGCCAGTGACATTTGGACTCATTCTGACCTTTTCTCCAAATCATGGCTTCTTGACCAATATGAAAAGGTCCTCTCAATGGTCTGGTCCTATGTCCAATCGCCCTCCTGATTCTCTCTTCGCAGTCTGCCTCTAAGAAGGCCTTTCGTGCAAGCATGCGAATCCTATGAGCTCGCTGATGCATCGTTTCTCCTTGTTCCAGAGCAGACTCAACAGCTTCTGCTGCTTCAACATGCAACAGAGACCCTGGAATTCGAACATCATGACCAATTACATGTTGACTAGGTGAAAAACCCTCTTTTCTAACAAGCGCATTCCGTGCACAAGTGACTTGATCACACACTTCCTCAACTTCACTTTTACTCCCGGGATCCATCTCCATAGCCAACTTTGCAAACGCAACTTTCCACACACCTCCTGCTCGTTCACACAAACCATTTTGCCATGGGCTATAACTTGCAGTGACATCATGTGCTGAGCCATCCCTGCTCAGAGCATCAGTCCATTCCTGACCAAATTCTGGTCCACCATCAGACAGGACTTTCTTAGGAGCTCCGGCCCATCTCTTCCAGTACCTCCTATACGCCTCCCTGGTTCTCTTAACCTCGATGCCTTTCCACAAGGGAACACAAACCTGAAAGTGAGTTGCAACATCAATTATGTTCAACACCTTCAACTTCCTCCATGACAACTCAACCTCAAATGTGTCCACAGCAATCAAGTCGTTGAAGTGCAAGAGCGGTGCAGGCTTTGACACATGATGGGACTTCTGTGCTTGAAACTGATCACACGTAGCACACTTCAATCCCTTCGCAATCTTGATGCACTGCTCTGTCGCTCGTGAACTCTTCAACATGCCAACAAACCGTGGAGTAGATGGATGTCCCAAGTTCTCATGACACCGTTTCAACAACATGGCAATTTTCTTCTCATCTCGTGTGTCCAGCTGTTCAATTGCCAAAACACAGTGAACTGCATGACTAGTTCTTCTTTCTTCTCTATCCCTGAGAAACCCAGTCAGCAACGCATTCACCATTTTCCGGGGATACTCTTGAGCCAAACGTGTCCTAGCAACCCATTTTCCATTTACCTTGACGCTACCAAACAAGGGTTCATGCTCATGACTCTTGTCACACAGTTTGTTCATCTCCGCAGCAACATGTGGACTATTAGTGAGTAAACATGTGCTCTTCCTATGCAGTTTCCTACTCACTCTGTCTCTCAACCCAAACATGCACTGGTCCATGACAACTTTGAAAACCCCTGACAACTGCTCAATTTGTTCTACCTTCTCGTGTTTCCATGATTTCGCCCCTTTTGGATGCTCAAATACAAAAACATCTCCCCTATCCCATTGATCCTTACACAACATCATAGCGAATTCCAAAAACTCATTAGCTTCCTTCATGTCATGATGCCATGTTTCAGATTCTCGGTCCTTACGCAAACTTTGTAAAGGGGAATACATCCTACATGGGGGACACACCAACAGAAACTTGGGTTTCCTAACTGCCAACTCCTGACGGACGCGCGCTCTTTCTTTTTCATCGGACAGGTCGGTTCCAGTGATCAAATCATATGTTGGACCACACTTCAACCCCACAGCCTCTGCTGCAGCACTTACTCGTGGCGCTGAAAACACTTCGGCTACTTCAGCCTCTGACAAGTGATGCTGGCTAATAATCATCACATCGCACTTTTCCTGTCGGGCTTTTCCTCAAGCTCATCTAATCCAGCTTTCAACACTTGGCATTCCTCTGGCGTCAGTGACTTCTCTACTCCTTGGGCTCCAGAACATGGCGAAACATCTTCACTGTCTCCTGAATGCCCATGATCTCGGCCACCTTGTTCATTTTCTCCAGCATGATGGTGTCGGTCCATTCCAGGCACTCTACAATTGCCTCCCACTGTTTCTGGACATAGGGATCGACTTCGTTGGCCAGCATTTCTTTGACCTCGTCGTCCCATTCCATCTCGTGGCCTGACATCTCGTTGATCCATCCAGAACCTTCTCTGCCGCGTCGACGACCTTCTTCTGGTGGCATTTCGGTGCTGCTGTAGCCCCCGGATTTCTTGGCAATCATCTTGGGACTCGCTGCACTCTTTGCGGTCAGACCCTTCTTCACAATGGGATGCTGTGAGTTCTTCTTGTAGTCCTGATTCTCCACAATGCGCTTGGTCTTCATTTGATCCCGCATTTCCACATACAGGCGATACCTGCGCATCTCTTGTCCTGATGTCTCTGCCTTCACATTGTTCCTCACCCACTTCACATGCTTCTTGTCGGTGGTGTATGCCTCGGCCATGGTGCTCTTGTTCTGGTACTTGCCAGCTTTCATCATCTCTTGGCCCGATACGGGTACTTCTGGTTCGTCTTCGCTGCAATCGCTCAGGCGGTCCAGCAGTTCCGCTGTCACCGTGATCTCCTCTGTGAAGTCCAGCGTCTGCATCAGCTGCTGCGCCAGCGCAGACATTTGCACTCCTCTGGGATGATACATGGCAATCTCTGCTGTCCAACTCTGGCTCCTCTATCTTTTCTGGCCCTTGATCCACTGACGGCTGTCTTGTCACTTGTTCACTTGGCACGATGGGAATGGCATAGTGGCCCTTCTCCGTCTTTCCCATTGCAACTTGCTGATTGATTCTTTTAAACAACATGACATCCCTCTCAGTATCAATAACACAACCCAAACACTTCAACAGTTCCTTTGACAAAAGCAGTGGTGTGCAATGGCCTGGCTCAGGCAACACAGCAGCACTGATAATCAGTCGACGATTCCCTATCATGACTGGAATTCTTGCTACTTGTGATGATCGAAGCAGCCCAGCATTCCCGAAACGAAACTCATTGCTTTCATCAGATCTAGAAACCTTGAGACCCCTATCTCTCAACCTAGACTCAAGCTGCGAAAGCACATAATCCCCAATGAGCGTGCGTCGACACGCAGTGTCGGGAACTGCATGGGTGTCAAGCCCGGCTACAGGCTCACTTGTGGCAAAACTCGGCTGCGCCCCCTCACTCACTATTTCGAGAACATCCTTCTCGTACTTGACCAACATTTCCTCGTGATCCACCTGGGTCGCGGCGATCAACTTGCCGTGGTCCTTCATCGCGTCAACCTTGAACTTGGTCATACCAGTCCACTGGTAGTTCATTTTCTGGTGTGGCACTTTTGCAGTGTGGTAGTTGTCACATATTTCCTCCACTGCTCCTGTCTTCACATTCTTCATGACTGTGACGCGATCTCCGGTCAAGCTCTTCTCATCCACCGGAATATCCCGGACTCCATGTGGTGTGAACATGCCTTTTCTCACCGTCTGGTGATTTCGAGTCAGCCACATAGTCTTCTCATCATAGCTCCATTCATCCTTCCGGCCTTTGCGACCATTCAACACGTCATTCTTTGACATCGTCTCTGGGCCTGGCTTCTGAATCTCAGACTCATCAAGGATGTAGCTCTCAAAGATCTTCTCCCCGTCCACCATCTCTTCAATGATGTTGACCTCTTGGGAAGTTCCTGTCTTAGGAGCCACCTTCTTGCCTGAGTTGGAGCTCTGCGCTTTCAAGGGACATTCCTTCTTCCAATGCCCTGTGCGACGGCAATGATGACAGCGTGTCTTCTGTTTCAAGAGTTCAATCCGGCCTCTCACTGAGCCCTCCAGTTTCCATTGTTCTGGTCCTCGACCAACTGGCTTGTATCCTCGTGACATCTTCTTTTCCTGCATCTTTTTGCGAACATTGGCATATGTCTCGAAGATCTCCAGGGCATCTTCAGACTCATAGTCAGAGACCTCGTGAAGTTGATTTGAGATCACTTCCATGACTTCCGCTGGTTCTTCAACGGAAAAGGCTTCTTCCGGTGTTCCAGCTTGTCCATCGACTTCTGTCATCCTTTCCTCGCTGGCCAGGAAAACATCCTTGTCTTTGGACTTGATGTTGCTGCTCCCCTTGCCATTGGGAAACACTGCCTTCAATGCTTGAACAACTTCAGCATACTTCAGAGAACCCTTGGTCGAAGTCATGACTAGAGCCTCCGAGGTGCTGTCGAGAGCTAGCTTTCTAAGCACAATCCAACCACGTACCTCATCCGGAAGTTCTATCTTGTGTCTCTGAAGACCTCGATATGCTGTGTCCACCCTGGTCACAAAATTCCGGTAGGTCTCGTTGGGCTTGATCGTTGCAGCATAGAAGTACTCCTTCAAACATCTCTGCATCTCATCCTTGTCCAACTCCTTGTACTTGTCATCGAGCACCTTGAAGACTTCCTTATACCCCTTGTCAGAGGTGATCGTGTGAACATCAAGATGCTCTAGTGCCTCTTCTGCTTCGCCAGCAACATGCTCTAACAGTCTAGGACCCCATCGAGATTCTGGGACTGTTGTGGGCAATCCCATGAGGTACAGCTCTGCTTTGCGTCGCCACCGACGATAAAGAGAAGCATCACTTCCGTCAAATGTCTCTAAGGAATTTCTTTTGTCTTGACCTTCTTCTTTGCCTCCACTCATGACCTGCGCTGAAGCTCCACGGCACTGCCTTCAAGATCCTCAACGTACCTGAACGCTGCTGACCTCTTGGCAGCTCCGCTACCACCTGTGTGCCGCAATGCTGGCACCCAGGTGGTCACGGATCCATGTTTTCTACTCCTTCGCAAGAAGTGATAAAGGGGGCTCGTGCCCAAATGTTGATTAACGTCAATGTGCATTTCCACTGACATGCTAATGGTGTATCCGATGTGCTTCAAGATTTCACAATAATAGAAAAGAACTGATGCAGCATGACAGTATGGAATACACGCACTATTCCTACAGCACACTGTCTTTGAGCATTCCTTCGCCAAGGTCAGGACCAACTTTATTCGATGTCCAGCTGTGATCTTAGGCCTCTGGGGCAAAAGATGGAAAGACTTGCGCACCAGTGGAGAGTTTGTTTGTGCAAGTGCAGGTGCCATGGGTGTCCATGGGTGGCCATGGGTGCCATGGGTTGCGATAGTTCTGAAGCCACCAGCGGCTGGATATGACTGGATGTTTAGTGTGAGGGGACCCTGATTTCCTGAAAAATGTTGGAGGACACAAGTGTTTGAAATGGTTGGGTGGCTTGATTGTCATCTGAAATTGTTGAGGCTTTGACACCTATCATACTTGATTGCAGAATTGTTGCATTATGGGTGACTATTTTTCATATTTTGATATGGCGGTCATCGCCAATTTGATTGAAATGTGACATATTCATAATATGTATTCACATATGCGAATACTAGTGAGATAGTGCCCTTGAATTTCTGAATACTGCACTTGCAAGTGTCTATGTGTGGCCTTACCCCCCTGAAACATGGCCCCACAGAAGTGGGGATTTGGAAGATGGTATATATATATATGGTACATGCTTTCTCTAAATGACATATGTAAAGGAAACTTTCCTTTTCTATAGAGCCAAACTAGCCAATTAGCAATGATCCAAGAGATGGTGCCGCCAAAAATGACAGGATCCAGATTTGGATGGCAGCGGGCTAAGCACACAAAAAGATGTGGAAAGCCCATGGTTCCCTACAAAAATGTTCTTCAACTGTTGGTGTACAGGAGGCTAACAGCGGCTAACAGCATGGCTAAGTCAAGCCACACCTCTCCCCAAAGGCTCCTGATTTCGAGGTGGGACAAGTTTTTGAAGAAGCGACCTGGTACAACGCTGAGTTTGGCGAGGCTGGGATGGGCTCTGCCGATGAACTGGTCATGTTTACTTTGGGAGTGTCCTCCGGTGTCAAACATGGCTAAATGGAAAATCCCCGAAGTCAGTGGAGCTTTATAGCTGGGAAATCCGCTGTAAATGGTAGATGTTCCATTGCCACATTTGGTTACAAGAGGGTAGCATATTTTCACCATTTTGAACTATGCGCAAATATCGATCTTCATGATCATACTACCAACGTGACAACTGCAGTCCTGAAGAGCAGATTTCGGGCAGGAAGTTGTCAAGAGAGGCAACAAGGGTCCTGAAATTTTCCAGGAATGAACCCAGAATCAGGCATGAACTCGGATCCGGCTGTGTTCCAGGCTTTTAACAATCCTAATCAATCCTTATGGAACTTTAGGATAGCTGAATATATGCAAGAAAGATGCGGAATGGCTGGAGCAGTGATATTGATGATGGTGAAATGATATTAAAATAGTATATTTATTCATCCTTTTCATCTTAATCTTACTCCCCTTCCTCATCATCCTATTGACACGCATGACCTTGGCAGCACAAATTTGTTGGCTGTCGCCAGGGATCTCCATGGGGCATCGACATTTCGAAAGATGGCTTGCATGGCGATCACCGAGAGACTCCTGGGCCGAACGGAACCATTTGGTAATGATGCATTGGTTGGTACATGCCAAGGGATGCCAAGGGTATCATTGTTTCCAAACAATTGGATTTACCCAGCCAAAATGGGGCTTCAATATGCTTCAACCATCAAACATAATTATCGAGAAAACTGATCCAATCGAGGATGAAAATGAGTAGTGGATATAATGGGGATTTCCAAAACAGACATGAAGGTGATTAGCCGGTTGAAACGAGGGTTTGATCATACAAAATATGCATGCAACCAATGAGAATTTGGAAATAGGTATGTCCGAAAATAGGGTATAGGCCTATTCTTACTGTTCTAATTTAGAAAATGTTCTGAAGCACCTGCATTTTGGGGTATATCATGATCCTGTTCTCAGGCAAACCCTCATGGAAAGGCTGCCATTGAGACCAACAAAAATGGAGAAATGGAGAAAGTCTGCGGTTTGCCTGCCATATTTTGACATGATTTTAGACAGTGGACCAATCCAATGGACCTGCCCACAAACATGGGAGTTGATGCCGAAAAATGAGGATTTTTTGGTGAGAAGAATTGGTGTTCTTAACCAGCAAAGGTTGATGTTTGCCAACAAGCAAACATCATGGATATCAAACAACTGATGTTTTTTCATAATAATTTGACCCTAAGAATTTACAACAAGATGATGCAACATGGAAACGTACAGCACTGTATGAACTAAGTCCTGGTAGTTGGTTGTCTGCATGCAACGAAGCCTCAAAATGGGAAGATACCTAAGATACCTTGTGTACAAGTTTAGGTGCCATTGTTCAAATTTAGGTTCCATTTTCTTTTGAGGGAGGAGCAATATGTCCTCACCATGGATGGAACACATGGCTGAATGCTCACCGGCTGCTGTGTTCAAGGTCTGATCCTATTCTGGGTGAATGAGCTGCTCACAGCATTAAAATGTATTAAATCATATTAAATCACTTGGGGGATGGTTTTTATTCTTATGTATAAATATATATATATATGTATGTGTGTAATCAATATCTATTTTTTTTACCACCACTATACCAGCTATTTCTGCGTAGAGTTCGCTAAAGCTTTACCCCCCCGGATGATCGACTTGCATTTTATCGAGGATCGATGAGCTCTTGGCGGAAAAGATGGCCCGAACGGGATTGGAACCCGCGAACATTCGGCTCTATGAATTTGACAACAAGGAAACCTGGGTGTGTGGGGGAGTCTAGCCACTAGGAAACATGACATATAGACTTACTAAAACATATATATATATATTATGATATGATATAATGTGTTATAGATACAGAATTAAGAAGCCACGAAGCCATGAAGCCATGAGTTTGTCCACAATTTTCACTGATGTACTCTCAGAAGGGATTCAGCTAGCCTCAGATTGGATGCTCAAATCATTCCTTTTTGCTGCACCATTTGGGGGTTTCCAGAAATGGGGGTACCCAAAATGGATGGTTTATAATGGAAAATCCATCTATAAATGGATGATTTGGGGGTAACCCTATTTCAGGAAACCTCCATGTAGTTTCAAGAGTTTCAACTTCAAAAAAACTTGTTAAAGGATAGGTGCTTTAGCTGGATCACCGCAGATCATGATGGGATCCATTCAACCAACAAATGGGATTGGGTCAAAAAATCCATAATGCCTAGATCATTTGACATGTAGCCATAGAAGATGAAAATTGTTGGTCACATCCCACAGATATCCTTATGATCTTCCCATGTAAATCCATATCATCCATGTAAAACATGAGTTTCCCATATTTTTTCCATGAAATCCTATGATTTTCCCATGATGTGGTCAGCCCTTCCAGGCAGTGCTGGAGTTCCTGAGCCATCTGCACGATGACGCTTGGGAAAAAACGCACAAGGATTGGACAGATGAAGAATAGATATGGATGGAAAATATAAGCATTAATACTGGTTAATGATGGTTCATAGTATGGTTAGAGTGAACTTTTGGTGCTGTGTCAATGAGCACAAATCAAGAAGTGTAACATCAGAATTCACATCCTTTAGCTTCGCACTGGAGGCGCGTCTTTTGGGACCAAAACTTGCTTTGCTACCGAATCTGGTAGCGGGGCTTCGCGCTCCAGGGATTTGTGGTAGGACCCCACGGTCGTAGCGTACCTGGTGTCCCCCTTTGCATGTGCGCTTCTGCGCTCGCTCTGCTGCTGGCGCTGATCTTTCGCTCTGGCATTTTGCGGCTGCTGTGCTGCGCTGTTTCCTGCGTCCTGATCGAGCCCTACGTCACTTGCTCGCTGTGCACGGTGGACAAGGTCTATAGCGGTTGCTCTGGTATTTTGTGCATCACTGAAGAGCTCTACGGCCATTGCTCTTTGTGCATCACTGAAGAGACCTACGGCCATTGCTCTTTGTGCACTGTTGAAGAGACCTTCGGCACTTGCTCTTTGCATTTCACTGAGGAGTCCTACGGTACTTGCTCGCCTGGCTGCTTCGGCGACTTCAGCACTTGTTTGGGCCACATCAGTGACGAGATCTACGACTTGAAACCAGCTGAGAAAGGAAACAGTGAACAACAGCATCCAGACCCTGCACTCACCCATTGCTTTGTGTGTAGCACGTGGACAGCCAGTCTTTTTGACAACATGGCTACATCCACTCCTGCTACCTCAGGCATTCCCTTGCAAGAATACCGCAAGGATGTTCCACCGGGTTGGATTCCAGGCATGGCTGATTATCCTCTACGTTTATACCTTGAAAGAGTCAAAATGTGGTATAGACTATATGACGGCCCAGATGAGACAGTTGGACCATTGATCGCCGGCCGTTTAGGTGGCCGCGCCCAGAAGATTGCTCTTTCTCTTCGGCTTGTTGATCCCCATGGAAACTATGATGTGGGAGATGCGGCTTTGGTCCGGCTGTCCGTAGATGAGGTCAGAGACCCAATGAACCCAAATGTGATCCTGCAACATCATATTCCTTCAGGAGTACAAGCACTCTTCAATGCCCTGAAGGACGCATTTGGAGAAGGAGAACAGCTTCGTGCAACTCAATCATTGGAGAATTTCTTTGACTTTCGACGTGGTCGTCTTTCCTTGGCAGAGTATACTGCTGAATGGAACATGCGCTTGGAGGAAGCGATTTCACATGCTGGCTTGGACGTCAATGCAGTGGCCAGAACCTTCTTGTATTTTCGTGGCAGTCAGTTGCCTCAAAGACATGTAGATGACATCCTCATGCAGATCCATGGTGACCTTTCTCGATTCTCAGATGCTCGAACATTGGCCCTTCGGCTAGCACATCGCCAAGGACCTGATGGACAAAACATGCATTACGAGCAGTCTGAGCAGTTCTACATCGGTGATGATGAGGACTGGCAATGGTATGAACCATGGAATGAAGATGGTGATGCACACTACTATGAAGATGATTGGGGCGATGGCTACTACTATGACTGCGATGAATACGATGAAGATGGTTACTGGCCAGATGACCAACAAGAAGGGCAAGAAGACGTTGATGCCAACGGCGACATTGATCCATCGCCACAACAATCCCAACAAGCTCAACAGCCAACATACTTCAAGAAGAACCTTGGTATTGGCTGCACTGTTTGTGGATCTAAGTGGCATGAATCTTCGTCCTGCCCTATGACATCCTCAAACTATGGCAAAGGAAAATCTCATGGATCAGATCAACGTCAACCGTTTCGAAAAGGAGGAAAGTCCAAAGGAAAAGGCAAATATGGTCGTCCATGGTCTTTTGGCTATCGTGGCAAAGGCAAAGGCAAATATGGCCGTCCTTGGTCCTATGGCTTTCGTGGCAAAGGAAAAGGTTATGGCAAATACTACATGGATGACTATGACCAAGGTGGCTATGAACGTTGGTCCAACGAGTACTTTCTGGAACGCCGTGATCGAGCACAACTCCAACTTCATCATGCTCGCACCGGCATGGACTTTGATGTCAATCACAAAGAGCCATCGTTTTCCAGGATGTCCTCTGATCGACCAACAGAGGCCTTTGACACGAAGCCAACTGATTCCGATGGACCTGCTGAGCCTATCCTGAAGATGTCATCCTCCTTGACCTCCGCTACCAAGAATGTTGCCAAAACCAATGCACAATCTCCAACATCAACATCATCCATGTCACGACCATGCAAGACTCTCAACTTTCCAACACTATCAGAACACTCAACAGTTTATCATCAAGTTCGCGGACACAGTCACAGAGGTTTGCTGGTAGACCCCGGTGCTGGGGCTGGCATCATTGGATCGGAAACATTGAGAGACATTTTAGAACATGTACCATTGCTGAAGAACAACCCAACGCTGGTGGAATGGACAGAACGAAGCACCTCAGTGACAGACATCTCTGGTCAAGGTGATTCCACACTTGCACATGTCACTTTTCCATTTCATCTATCAAAGAAGCTGATGGGAAGTTTTTCTGCAGATGTCCTTGGTAATGAAGGAAGTTTGTGTCCTGCTCTGTTGCCGAATCCTTCTTTGCGACGTGTACATGCGTGGGTTTTGACCGAGTGGTTTTCCAATGGTGATGGCCTCCTTGTTTTTCAGAACCAAGAGAAAGATGGCGTCTCTACGGATCAACTGGTCCTGCTTCGAATGCTTCTCACTGACTCAGGTCACTACATACTGCCCATTGATCAAGATTTTCATGAAGAAGAAAGTGATCAGAAGGAGAAAGTGATTTTTCATATGAAAGCCATTTGTGAACAATCATCATCTCAATGGTCAGATGTTCACCCAACAGTCCAATCACTTTTGTGTATGCAACACCAAGACGGACCATCCCGGGTGAAGCCTGAGCAGAGTGAACTACGAGAGGACCACAGCAAAGATCATTGGAGAATCGATGAAGCAGACAAGAAACTCATTCGTGTGCATGTTCGGCCTCGCCTTGCCTTGTTTGTGCCGCAGCAAGAGAAGTGCCCTGTGGACATCTCCAACATTGGCAGAACCAGATTTTCCAAGATCTTCTATCGTGATGGCAGCTCTGAAGATCGTGCAGATGAATGGCCTGAAGATGAACATCAAAAGTTACTGCATGATCGGTGGACTGGCGAAACTATCTTTGACATCCTGCCTGCACAGCCTGAAGAGCACATTGTCCATGACGAGAATGAGACCGTCTTTCATGAAGATGACATTGCAGCCTACGAAGGAGATTTCTTTCCTGATCATTTGCCAGAAGAACATGTTCGCTATTTGCACAAGAGATATGCTGCATTGCCTGAGCTCTTTTACACGAGAACAAGGAAGAAGGTGATTCGTCCAGACAATGTGCGCAGCTGGATGCGGTCTCAGCCCAAAGGAAGCAGAGCTCACTTGTGGGAACTTTGCAGCGGAACTGGTCGCTTGTCTCTCTTGGCATTGCTCAGCGGCCTGACAGTTTTGTTTCCAGTTGATCTGCGATATGGTTGGGACATTGGCTATGCACCTCATCAGGCTCTTCTTCGTGAAGTGCATGAGACACTTTGTCCTGGGTGTCTTTTCATGGCACCAAACTGCAGACCATTCTCAGTCTCAGCCAACAGGATGCCTTACGAGAAGATGATGGCTGAGCGAGCACAAGAAAAGCCATGCATAGACTTCCTTCAAGAACGAGCTCGAAAACAACATCAAGCTGGCAGAGGATACATCTGGGAGCAACCTTGGCCATCTGCTATGTGGAAGGAACTGGATCTTCCTGGACATTGCTCTCGCACCGATCAATGTCGCTATGGAGCTGCAGATGAAGAAGGAAGACCCATTTTGAAGGCCACCGGATTGGACTCCAACTTTGAGTTGAGATACTCCTGCTCCTTGTGTCGTGGTCATGGTGGTAAACCTCATGCTTGGCTTCAGGGACAAGTGCAAGGAGTCAATCGTACCGCCATTGCAGCCATGTACCCTGAAAGACTTTGCAAGTCCATCGCACGGGACATCAAGCTGTTTTGTCAACGACTCCAGCTGTTTCTCGAACATGATCATGGAGCCGATCAAGAGAAGGAGGATTACTACACGTGTCCCCGATGCAAGATGGGTCGTTTGGCCAGAGACTATGAGCAACACACCTTCATGCCTGGCGAATGTCGCTATGGCAAGTGGCCTGAGGATCAGAAACCAAAGACCATCAAACAACAGGTGGAGGAACGACATCCAGATCATGGGAAGTCTCCGACACAACTCTTTCGAGATGATGCTATGAGAAACACCAGACTGCGTCAAGCCAAGATCAACAGCATTCCTGAGCTTCCTCTGGATGAAGAACATTCTCAGATCCTCAAACATGCTCTCATGAAGATCCTCAACGCAGCACTAAAACATATCGAAGAGAACAAGGATGCCTACTTTCACTGGCTGGAAGACCCTGTGATCACACACTGGATCAAAACTATCTTCAAGCCGTTTATGAAAGTGAATGGTATCTGTACCCATATTCAACCATGGAAGAAGCCTATACCAACTCCAGTGCTGCGCATAGAAGATGGCCACCTTCGGCTCATGCTACGTGGCAACATCTGGAGGTGGAGAATGCTTCAACCTGAAGATTTGCGAGAACTCTCCAATCACCAATGGCATGAACCCACTGACATTGATGAAGATTGGCTGATCACCTTGTTTGGCACGGAGTCTGAAAGTTCAGTGGAAGAGTCCAAAGGCGCATCCTCTTCCTCTACTGCCAAATCTTCGCCTTCAACACCTGCTAGAACATCACGCAGGGCTCCAGCGACTCCTGCAGAGGCTGAAGAGTTTGCCGAGCCATTGATCAACCCATATGAGGTGGATGCGGCTGAACCAGAAGATGGAGTTGATGTTGCAGTTGATGAAGATGTTGCAGAAGAAGCAACGGAAACGATTGTGCCTGCTCAAACTCGCACAATCAAGCCTACATATGATTTTCGAAGAGTGTATCAGAAGTTACCTCAACTTGCAACATCCAACGAAGCCTCTGCCAAGAAATTGCTGCTTGGACTCCATGAACGATTTTTCCATGCACCAATTGTTGACTTTCGCAACATCCTCATCCGTTGCGGAATGCCACCAGAGGTCCTTCGACTGGCGACTGATGCAGTTGCTGCCTGCGAGATTTGTCGCAAGTATGTTCGTGCCACAAGACGTCCCATGGTGAAGACCAATTTGGCCTTGACATTCAATGACGTCATTCAAATCGACATCTTCTACTACAAGAGTGATGCCTATCTGTTGATAGTGGACGAAGCAACTCGCTTCAAATCTGGTGGCACTTTGCAGAGTCGTGAACTCAGCTCCATCCTCAACGCTTTAACCAACAACTGGCTTCGCTTCTTTGGACCACCAAGACAACTTGTTGCTGATCAAGAGACTGCAATCATGACACAAGAAGCTGGTGCTGAGATGGACCGACTCAACATCGTTCGATGTCCAAAGGGAACTACAACAGGCAAAGAAGGAAAGAAACACACAGGCACAGGTCTAGTCGAGAAACATGTAGACTTGACCAAGAACTGCATGAACAAGATCTACGAAGAAGCCCTGAGGTACAACATCACTGTTGAGAAAGATGAGCTCTTCTCTGAAGCAATGATGGCACAGAACAGTACTTTGAACTATGGAGGATACACGCCATCAATGTGTGTGTTTGGAGTGCTACCCCGTGGCTTCATGAATGTAGATGACATCAACCTTGCAGTTGAAGGAAGTGATCCAACCAACTCTACGTTTGAGAGGGCTGCCAGACTTCGACAGATTGCCCTGTCTGCTGCACAGTCATCAGTTCTTGAAGAACGAATTGTTCGTGCTGGCCGCACTCGTCCTCAACATGTGGATACTTCGACCATGGTTCCTGGAACAACGCAGATTGAGATTTTCAGAGAAGATCCTGCGAACACTGGCCATGGCTGGCGAGGTCCTGCAACTTTGTTGGATTTGGATGAGTCAAATGGCACTGTCATTGTGAAGTACCAAGGCGGACCTTATCTTATGTCTATCAGGCATATTCGACCTTTCAGAGGGCATTTCTTCCTTTTGGATGAACATCAACTACAAGAAGAGGCCATGCTGCGATTGCAGAGTGTTGTGGAGTCATCAACACCTCACAGAATGCATAGTCTTGGCCATATCTATCAGAAGAACTCCAAGACTGAAGCGTTCGAATGGAAGGCCTTTCCACCAGATATGGACTTCAACAACAATGAGATCATGAAAGATGTGAGACTGATCGCATCACATTTCAAGGTGCCCGTCTTTCATGGAGTTCGATATGGCCGTGCTCTCAAAACAATTCATGTTCCTCTTCACACAAAAGGAATTCTCTTGTGTTGGCCCTCTGGATCCAAAGAATATGTTCTGGTGGAGCATATCAATGACAAGCACATCAACCTGAAGAAAGAAATGCATCGTGTGTTGGATGATATTTGTTTCATTTACATCTATACATACGTCATTTTTGAAGACCATCAACCTTTGACCATTACCTCACGACAGTCACCGCAGCAACAACAATTTCGTCAACCTCATGACTCAACACTCCAACCAATGCAAGCAGAAGAAGTTCGTGATCCAGCCTCCAAAAGAGATGAACCAGAAACCGTGACCATTCTGGAGGAGCCTGGCGTGAAGCGGCAACGAGTTTTCCACAACAGCATGTCTCTCCAAGATCTTTTCTTGCGATCTCTTTGGTGGATGCTTCAGCGACCAATGTGTGTCAATTGGGATCCACTTTGTTTCTTTGACCAACAAGCGCATGACCTAGGTGAGCCTCGTCTTGTTGACCATACGATGAAACATCATGAACAAGCGCTATTTGTTCTTCCTTGTCGCACCGCTGCAACTTTGTATGCTGATTTGCGAGAAGGAGAGATTTTTCGTGTGGACACCGACACCGATGTTTTGACTGAGGCCGATTTAGTGTCTCACTGGCAAGAGTTTGAGATTGCAGATGAGTTGGAAATTAGACAGTTTGTGGAAGAACAAGCATTTACCAAGATCGCAGCCAATCAAGTCACTGATGACACAGTCATAGTGGATTGCACATGGGTCAGAAAATTCAAGAGAAATGCAGACGGTTCCAGAAAGGCAAAATCCAGACTTTGCGCAAGAGGGTTTCTTGATCCTCAAAGGCATGAAGTGCCTACGAGATCTACAACGGCAACGCGGTTGTCTCAGAGATTGCTCTTGTCTATGGCTTCCATTTTTCAATTTGTTTTGCAAAGCTGGGGCGTTTCTGGGGCATTCTTGAAAGGATTCACCTTCGAGAAGGTTCGACAGTTGCTTCAGAAGAAAGGCATCCAAACACCCATGAGGAAAGTTGCAGTGATACCTCCAGCGAATGTCTGGAGGCACCTGGCAAAGGCTGACCCAACATTTGCCGTGTCAGAAGATGAGCTGCATCTATGGATGCTTCTTTGCGAAAAGCCCATCTATGGGCTGAATGACGCACCCTTGGCGTGGCAGCTCAATATCCATGAGCACCTAGAATCTCAAGGTGGAGTTCAAAGTGTTCTGGATGAAAATTTGTTTGTTTGGAAGAGCCGCTCGAAGGTCACAGCCCTTATCACCACTCATGTGGATGACTTGGCGGTTTGCTCCAACAAGAAGTTCCTTGAGCTCCAGTATGCCGAGTTGACGAAGAAATATGGTAAAGTGTCTCTACAACATCTTCCATTCTCTCACTGTGGCTGTCGGTACTCAGCGACTGCTACTGGCCTTCGAATGGACCAGAAAGATTTCTGCATGAATTTGAAGGAGGTTCATATTGAGAATGCTACGAATGACGAAAGAGACCTGACCAAGGAAGAGCAGTCCACCTTGCGCTCTCAACTTGGCGGCCTACTTTGGCTTGCAGCCACCAGACTTGATCTGGTTGCAGACATTGGTGTTTTGCAGAGCTATGTCACCAAATCCAAAGTCAAGCATTTGAAGGCTGCCAATCAAGTGATTCAACGAGCGAAAGATCCACGTTTCTGTGACCTTGGCCTGATCTATCAGAAGTTTGCAGACAACTCAAAATGGCGTTTGGCATGTATCCATGATGCTAGTGCACCATCGAAACAGCGAGATTATGCTCAAGAAGGAGTTCTGATCCTGCTGATGGAAGACAGATTGCCTGTCACCACAAGCTATGAGATTGATGGCATCGAGACTTCCGAGGAGCTCTTTGGCGGTAGAGCACATGTTCTGTGGAGTCAGGGCTCACGAAGCAAACGAATCTCTTATTCAACATCTCATGGCGAAACGTTAGCAGCGATCAATGGCATGGAATCTGCAAGCCTTGTGGCACTACGCTTGGCCGAACTGATCCTGCCGGATCGGAAACCGACACTGCAGCAGCTTGCAGCCTTGCAAGAGCGTGGATATGATGCTCTACCAATAGATCATCACACAGATTGCAGAGATCTTTTCGAATTGGTTTCAGGTGAAAAGACATTGCCTCAGGACAAGGCTCAAAGAGTATATACGCTTGCTTTGAAAGAAGCCAGATTGTGTGGTCGAATCAGGTGGTTTCTGCTGATCCCAACTCAATCAATGACAGCTGATCCACTCACAAAACCTATGACTTCTCTTCCTTTGCTGCATCTTCTATCATCAGGGGTAGTTAGATTTTTCAATGAAGGAAAGCATGTGATCCTTGGAAAGCGTTTGCCCAGAACTGAGATTGAAGATGAGACCAGTCTAGAGTATGAAGATTCGAAGATCATTCAAGCGTTAGCACTCACATTGCCTGGCATGTTCCCATCTGGAAATCGTTTGCTCTACTTTGCATTGCTGAGCAGCTGCCTTTTGCCGCTGGTATCCTCGAGCTCTACGACATCGGGCTCCAGCGCTGGCACTTGCAGCACCTCAGATCTGAATGAGAGCACCGTAGCGTATGAAGGTTGGAGCACTTTATTTCTTTTGCTGTCCATTTTTCTCTCAACTTTTGTGACTTGTTTGTTTTGCTTTTGTGTCTTTTGTTGTTGCTGTGATCGTGGTAATGGTAAGAAACATAAGTCTCCGAAAACCTTGCTGGATGAAACCAAGCCATCCAAATATGAATCCAAATTTGAGCATGCTGACATGTCACTTGTAAAGATCATAGAAAGCCAAGACCAAGAAATTCGAACTTTGAAGACTGCGGTAAAGTGTAGAGATGAACAGATCGACATTCTTGAGAGTTGCAGTCTGAGCGTCAATCACGACGCCTTTGTGACGAGTCATGGCGCGAAGTGGCATTTGTCTAGGCATTGCTCACATGTGCAGGGTGCCGTGGCATTCAAGACACTTGGGGCATGCAAACATTGTGTGCAGACCAAACCCAAGTGAAGCCATGAGCAGAGTGAACTTTTGGTGCTGTGTCAATGAGCACAAATCAAGAAGTGTAACATCAGAATTCACATCCTTTAGCTTCGCACTGGAGGCGCGTCTTTTGGGACCAAAACTTGCTTTGCTACCGAAAATATAAGCATTAATACTGGTTAATGATGGTTCATAGTATGGTTAGTATGGTTTTATAAGCATTCATACTGGTTAATGAAATACTGATGGGGAGTATATAGGGAGTTTTTTTGGGGGGGTATAGGCAGTATATGGACAATGATCATTAATGATCGACAATCCATTATCCACGCGTGGATGGATAATCGATGGTATCCGGGGTAAAACATGGAACCCCGAACTGCTCAGCAGTGGAGAGTCGAGAGTTTTCAGTTGACCATGATATTTCTTACGTATTTATCATATGTACTGTACGTGTTTCTACTTTAATGTTCTTTTATATATAGACATTATGGCTATTATCATGCAGAGTCCTACAGACAGCCAATGTTTCTTCAACCGATTTTTTTTTTAAGTCTAGTGACTTAGTGAAGCTGATTTGCAGTTCTTAGATTGAACATGTTTGATTGTTGATTGCGTTTGATTTTTGAAGATGTTTGATGTACGTTGCTGGGACTGTCTGCAACTGATTTGCCATGGTCGTAGGTGAGTGCCAGTTTCATGGGACACATGGAGGACTTTACAGCCAATCACAAGATGCATAGATCAGTGATCTATCAGACATATATCAGACATATTCAGAAATGCCAAGTTCGTCCAAATCCCCTGTACCCGTGAATTCTGGTTTCATCTCCTCCGAGTTATTTGCAAATTCACTGGCTTTAAGCTCTTTGTCGCTTCCATTTACTACAGCTGGTTGCTAACCCATTCCGAATTGGCATTCTTTGTCGACGCCGAATCAGGCCAAAAAAGACTGGTGCAAACAGCAGGACACCTCGCATCGTCCCAGCACGTGGATGTTTTGGTGGTCCTCGCAGAAAAATGGGTGTATGCAGCTCAAAACACACCCAAATAGACTGTGGTTGGTGGTTTGGAACATTTTTTATTTTCCATAATACATGGGATAATCCTTCCCATTGACTAATATTTTTCAGAGGGTTGAAACCACCAACCTGCTGTTCCGGCAGTGACTGTACGGTTTTGGTCCGGAAGATTCCTGAAGTACAAACATCTTTCGTCCAAAGATTGTTCGAAGGCAAATTGTGTTGACAATTAGCTACGCTGGGCAATGTGGTAAAGCCAGTAATCTGGGATGATTTGGGAATTGTTTGAGATTTTTTGGTTTACCACCCAACCCCAAGACTGGTGAAGGATTATTTGGCTGCATGGGGATCATGACTTCATCCACTGATTCACTGGTTGATTCGTGGAGGGGTGCCCTATGGTAGCCTACCCTGCGAAGAGACATCGATATGGAAAACTTACCATGAACAGTTACGTTATGTTAAATCCCCGTTTGAGCCATCAAAATACCTCTGTTGATGGCTTCATATGTCATATACTGATATATACTCTGTAGGTACTAGTAACATCTAGTAATTGCTTATGACCCATAATAGGGATATTTACGAACATCTAAACCAGGGCTATTGGATGGGATAGGGCCTTTTTATTATTGGCTATATGGCCTTTATGGCGCAGGACACTTTCCGGCATGATGTCTGGCTGTCGCTGGCCAAGCCCACCAAGTCTGCTGCTGATGTGCTGCACGTGGAGGTGTGGATGGTGTGGATCCGTTTTGCAGTGTGTGTGTTTTTTTGCGCGTTTACCCTCTGGTTATTTGTTACATAGCTATTGAAAATGACCATTTATAGTGGATTTTCCCATTAATCATTGTGATTTTCCATAGCTATGTTAAATTACCAAAGGGTAAGGTGTGTAGACTAATGATAACTCACAACAATAGTAATGATTGAAAAAAAACATATCAAGAGTAAACTGCATATATACATACACATATGTGCACATTATGCATATATACTGTATATATATACACACACTACATTGTGTATACATACATACATATATATATAGGCTACAAATATGGATTGTCTCAAAACATGGTACATACCTCCATATGTAATCGAAAAGTTGCTCATCATTTTTCCATGTGTTTCTTAATTGAAATGGCAATCAAATCCACTGCGTATGGGATCTTTGGCAGCGTTCCAGCTCCCATACTTACTATTATTACACTGCATATATATATATATTCATATTCATATATACATGTTTGAACGCTACTCATATTTGTGTTGACTACAAATCATGCAACTATTTTGATTGTGAATTTGGAGAAACACGTGGTTTGTGGCAAGGTTTCTTGGATACCAGAGCGACAGAGGTCGTGCTTTTAGAGATGCGGCCACCAACCATGTGGTGATCTTGCAAGCACAGACTTCTAAGCTACACAAGTGTGGGGGAATGATGGGTAAATGTAACCTGCTGTAGTGTCCTGACCAACAAAGAACATGTTGAACATTGGGACTATTGCCATCTATTGCCTGTCGCTCGGGTGGTGATGATTGGTCGATTGGTGCGAAAGTTCTACAAGGCTTTTACGTGGTGGCTTGACATTTGAGATCTGAAGATATACCTCAGACAGAGACACCTCCACATTTTAAATGTTAATAAATAAACCTTCGGTGCCTTCCGGTAATCAAACATGGCAATGGAGAATTCATGTAATTTCATGTATAGGATGTTTCCCATTGCCATGCTTGATTACCAAAGGGTAAATATATATATATTATTAATACTTATTTATATTTATTTATTAGTTACTATAGCCATTGGGACCCAACAGCTGTCAAGTTGCCCACCAGGCCTTGGTGGAAGTGCTTCAGAAGATGATTTTGCATTTGCAGGCCTACTACCATCAGAAGTACCTTGGACAAAGCAAGGTGCAAGACATCATTTTTTCCATGGTAGAAATGTGTATCAGTAAGGCATCTTTTTCTAAGTCATCCCCTCACAGCAGTCTCACAGCAGTCTCATTGGGATTGGTCATGTGATCAGCAGGGCATTCCATCGGGTTTTACCCTTTTTTTCTACGTGTGCCCTGGGTCAAAATATGTCATGTTGTCCGACAAAACGGGATGATCATGAACCCATTCTCAGTCCAAGAATAGGATGTTTTTGTCACTGTGCCCATGTTTGGAATCCATGATGGATGATACTATCGCATTAATGTGGTTAAAACATGTTAAAACAATGCCATAAACCAGCCATTTGGGAATGGTTTACATATACCACCCATTTATTGTGATTTTGGGCATTGTTTATTCTTGTTTTACCCGCATTAATGCATGTTAATCCCATGTAGCTGTAGCTTGACTCATCTCCGGTTCATCACTCCGAGGATGCAACAGCAGCAGGAAGTCGTCCTGGTGCCTACGGAGCTCAGCAAATCGCTGGAGGTCGGACGTCGGACCTGGCATGGGGGTAGCCCCATAGCTGGATTGTTTATTAATGGAAAATACCATGAAAATGGATGATTTGAAGGTATAATCCATTTATAAATGGGTATATAATCCATCTATACCTGGGATTATTTGAAGGTATATACCCCTATTTTTTTGGAAAGCCTCAAAAAATCGTTGGAGGTTCACAAGGCAAAGCAACAATTTAAGCAGCGGAGATACCAACAGAAAAAAGAGAGCGGTGCCCCGTGGGGGAGTGAAGGAGTGAATTTTCATGTAAATACCGATGTAAACTGTAAATACCAATGTAAGAATACCGGAAAATAACATAAAACACTGTAAACTGTAAATACCGATGTCTCATGCACTTGGAGGGTCTGAAACCCTGGTAAAACGCAATTTTCACAAGAAAACATTGGCACGGACAGAAAGAACACTTGATGCACAAACCTGCACAATCACAAGACACTAAATACAAGTACATATTTTTGTCCGTTTTTAGTGGAAAAATCACTCCCCATCATGAGGGCCGTTCTGGCGGAAGATGGGGGTATCGCATGTATTGCATTGATCAATTGAAGCACAAACAATTGGGTTATTTACAAACATTGGGAATATAACAAGAAAATTGGGAGTTTAGAAGTAAAAACATGATAGCTTGACCACTAAGACTCGAGTCCAAAGGGTACACGACCAATGAAAATCCAGATGGTGAACAACCAGGCAACTGAGATTGTGGGTGGTGGTTTTCAAATCAATCATATTCTTTTTGGCTAATTTCTTAATCTCAAAGACTCTAAGAATGGGAGAGCATATTCTTAGGGTTGGTTTGAAACACTGAACACTACGCAGCCGTTGTTTCATCATTTTTTCTTGGTCTTCCAGGTGCATTTTCCACATGTTCAGGAGGGTAAACCAGCTGAGCAAGTGGCAGGTAGATACCCATGTACAAATAAGATCTGCTGGTTCACCAGTCATATGAATGAGGATGTTCTTGTAGAACCAGTTCCCAAAGGTTCTTTTGTTGGGTTCCTATCGCCCAGGGCAACATGTTGTGTTTTCGTCTTGGTGATTTCAAGAAGTGTAAGGTATATTTGTCAAATGTTCCAATAGAAAATAAAATCGGGATGAGCATCCAAACCTACTTTCACATGTTTTGGGACTGTTCTGGACGTCTGGATGACAGGTATCGATAAACCATTTCTGTTTGGAGTAGTGAAAACGACATGTTTTCCAACCAACTCTCTGCGGGTCCATCTCACCGTTGGCAAAAAGCAGAAGTAGTGTGCATGATGGGCAAAGATGTATCTGCGATTTCTGACGCTCCATCGAGGTTGTTACAGATTGATTTCGCATATTTCGCTTTGTCTTTTGGGATTGGCCAGATGGGTGGATAGCTCATTTTCAGACAGGAATGCCGGTGCACGATATGTTGATGTTAAGGAGTTCAACAGGTATCAACTATCCGGAGTCAAATGTGTACAGTGTCATATGAACAGGCGATGCATATATAACGTGGTCCGACCTCTTCGAACTATCAATGCTCTCAACTGGTGCTATTTTCATGTGCTTTTCTTTTCCTTAAAAAAAAGTCTCAAAATGTTTGCATCATCAACTGCTCATCATTTCCCAACTACTTGATGATGGGTGGTTGACATGATGGTGTAAATGCTAATCATGACCATCGTCCATAACTCGGAAGTTTTCTAGCTAAACTTACGGGGTTGGAGAAGGCTTACATATACACATCAATTTGCACTATATATAAGGTTCACATCGTACATCCTCTCACTAAACCCCGCCATTTTTATGTACACCAAATTTTAGAACAGATTAATCAATCAACTCCGCAATAAAGTACACCAACCTTTTTGGGGCTATTGTTTTTTTGCTTCACTGGGATTTGTATGGATTTGTGTCCCATTTTGTTTCCTATTCATTTTTGCCGAATCCGACCTCAAGAAGGTCTAATTGCATTTTCTTAAGCATTTTTTTGTAGATGCCTCAATGATGCCTCCCAACAAACTATGCATGTATGTATACATACATATATGGCAGTGTGTCAAAACCTTGTACCCCTGGTGAACATCAAAATAGCTGGTAAATGGATGTTCATTCCCCTAAAAATGGTATTAATAGGTATTGATCCATACCCATATTCCTACTCTTTGGTAATCAAACATGGCAATGGAAAATCCCAATCTATACATGGGTGTTCCATGTTTAAAACCTCGATTTAGTTCGACGATTTCCGAGCCATTCACGTGTGATCACCGGTACCGAGATCAACTAAGAACCATAGCTCTTCGACAGGTGCCTGTGGAGATGGAGAAGATCCTGCATCAACTGAAATCAAAGCCCCTTGGGACCCGCGGGACAGCTGGGACCCGCGGGACAGCTGGGACCCGCGGGACAGCTGGGACCCTTGGGACGGTGGAGATTTTCACGAGCCAATATTATGAGGACTTATCTAATAGTGGAAACATGGGTAGATTATGGAAAGCACATGGAACAACTTATAAAATCACAGTCCAAGTTGTAGTTACCATTGAGATACTACTACCAAAAACAGGGATTTCACATTGTTCAACCTGTGATAAGATTTAAACTCTGAAAACTATGGTAAATGTTAATTAATATTTCTATTTAATCCAGGATATATTGCCGACAACAAGAGTATAACATGTGGATTTGTCCAAGAGTATTATATAATGTTAATATATATATATATATTCTATACATATACATATATTCATGACAGTTTTTATTTGTACGTACATGTATGAATTGCCTATTTGGCTAGTCTTTAAGACCCAACCAGGGGTTGAAGTTCAATTGTTGGGTTATACTACTATTATACTAAGCATTTTGATGGGGATTGTTAAATCCAATATGGGAACCTCTAGCAACGTTGAGGCTTTAGGGAACTTTAGGGCACTGCAATTCACCATCTTTTCAGGGACCCCAGGGACCCATAGATGTCCTTTTCCCACTGGTTGGTTGATTAATAGAGGGGTTAGAAGGAACCCCTTTAACAATAGGTAAATGATGATAGATGGTATACCAAACCGGCCCCTCTATTTTTACCAAAAGGACATTCATGGTGGATGTTCCATGATTTTCGGGCCTCTCTGACCTGTCTCCGCAGGTTCAGCAATTCTGTCGAGGATTCTCGGCGTCGCCGAAGTCGGATTCGATCGGAGGATGGGATTACCCTCTGGCAATCAAATGTGGCAATGGAGTAATGGAAAATCCCACCAGGTATCGATGGTTTTCCCACTCAAATCTCCATTTCTAAATTTATAAATGATGTTCCCATTAAAACCTCAATATATAGATGACTTTCCCATTAGAGCTTCAATTTTCATCAATTTTCCCACTTGAATCTCAACTTATAGATGACTTTCTCATGAAAATCTCTGATTATCCTTCTTGATGACTTTAAATTTTCCTATTCAAATCTCTGATTTTCCGATTAAAATGTCCATTTAGTTCGGGGATTCTCTGAAGCAATTACGCAATTTCCTGACTTCGTGGGTCCCATTCGTGAGTGCTCACTTGCCATACGCAGAGCCAAGGATTGCGCCACACAGGCTGTGGAATCTGCCCTGGCAGAATTCAGTCAGGACGCCGACAAGGGTGCGTTTTTGATCCTTAGCTGAACGTTGTTCTGCAACGGGAATCTATTGGTGAATCGAATCGGAATCTGGGGGTGAATCTACTCAAGAATCCATTGGAGAGTCTATTTAGGAATCTACTGGGAAATCTGTTGGGGAAAGATGATTGAAAGGCACTTTGTTTGCGATGCGCGAATGGACCGGCTCTGAACGGGCCCCTTCGGCCCGGGTTAGACTTGTCTTCTGCATGGGACCCATATGATCCCTCCTTGATTTTCTGAAAAGACGTGGCAGTAGTGCACCTTGGGTCGGACGAAGGGGTGAGCCAATTGGATTTTGAAGTCTTACCGGCAAACAAACGTTGGCTTCTTTTGGTATGGCTCCAAATTCATCGACACCCATTGCTAGGAACGGTTAGCCCATTGCTACCTCATTGTTGAGCCAGGCTCCTATAATTTTCATGACATCATAGCGAGCCATAGTGGTCCACTAAGGTCACATTTGGAGGCTTGTAGGCTTGCGAAGACCAAAAAGCAGCTTGGGCTGAATGGATTCCTGTTCGGGATGGGTCTAACATAGCAATGGTGGGTCATATCCAATCGGATCAATGGGTTCATTGCATTATATCGCATTATAATTCGCTTTAATTAATTACAAATAATGGGGTTGTCATAACGGGATTGCATATCCCATGGTGGAGTTGGGAATTGGCAAAGCCTACAATTGTCCTATATAGTTTGGCGAATTGATGAAACATGAATGTTCGAACACCAGCTATTGGAGTCGCTTTGCGACAACAACTGCCCACACCAAAATTTATCAGTACCTGGGCCGGGATGTACACAATGCTTCGGGTGTTCAACAAGATTCAAGCATCAAATAGAAGTTCAAATAAGATCAAAGAAGGCTTCCCATATGCTGGGTTTCTGCAATGAAGCACATATTGTATCGTATTGTATGAAAGTTGGAGGTGTTTGCCATGAAAGACTGTTGTGGGAAAACGAGCATGCCGGCTTTCAAACTTGTATCAAAAAGAGGCTTTGCGTCGAGAGACAGAGAGAGAGAGAGAGAGAGACCACAGGCACACCAAAACGCAGCTATTGATCCTGCGATTGTAACTCTCCCGCGCAACTCGTTGATGTTGATGCCCGTTACACCGCTTCATCCTTGTCATTCTCTCACCAATCAGTGGGGTTTTCGCTGGATCACCTGTGTATGGCTCATGTGACCATAGATGTTCGTTTGCTCATGTTTTTCCCCCCTTTTAATGAGGTATGTCCAAAAAAGCTTTTTGCCACTCCTTAATATTGTTTGTCTGAAATGGAGTAGCCCAGAGTTCTATGGATTATCATTGTTGTTTCATTTTTATTGGCTAAACATGATAATCAGGCTGGATTATCATATCTTATTTTCATTCATTCTCATATATATGTTTATAAAATGAAAATCGGCATGTTTAAAAGGGTCCAACATTCCATAAGAACCAGCAAAGTTCTTTCTAGGCGAGCGGCTCAAATTGACAAAGTTGGGAAGGATCACTACTGATCTAAGCTACGGGGTATGAATGAGTGTGTGTGTGTGCGTGTGAGTAAATCTATAACTCACTATGCCTATATTACCGCTTTATCTAGCTACATGTATTTAACATCGAGTAATTGATATATATATATATGCATTTGCATATGCAGTTTATGTATATGTGGATGTAGTTGTAGTTTGTTGATGTGGATGTGCATATACGTATATGATATATATAAATATATACATTACATACAATCATACACACACACTTCTATTAAGTGTATATACACATATATTTGGGTAAATTATACACATATATTTGGGTAAATTATAACGCCACGCCAGTCGGGCCACGGACTCTTTGCACAGAGGAAAAGGGTAAACTATAACGACCTCACTGGAATCATGGTTAATAAGGGAAATCATCCCCAAATGGCCTTAATTCAGGTTAGTGAAATATTATAATTTACCCAGATGTATACTTTGTTGTCTGACATATACATTTAGTGCATAAAAATAATTATAAATGTACAAACAGACATACAACATGATATATAATGATTTTTAACTGTATATATATACTGTATACACATTTGTAAATACTCATGCAACTACGTGTGCGTGATGCAGTTGCAAATCAGTGACTGAGGGAATTTGTCACCGACATCTCGATGCTGAGACAAACGCAGAATAAGGCCTCTGAAGGCACGGCGAAAGCCCTTGAATTTAGTCTGAATGGTTCCAGAAAACACGGAATAGGTATATATATATATATACATGTATAATTATACATATATATATATATATTTATTATATATATATATTTATTATATATATACATATATATATACATATTTATATATATGTACATACATATAAACATATATACATATATACATATATACATATATACATATATACATATATACATATATACATATATACATATATACATACACATATATACATATATATATACATTTACATATATATATATACATATAGATATATTTACATACACATATATACATACACATATATACATACATATATATATATATATACATAGATATATTTACATACACATATATACATACATATATATATATATATACATATATATATACATATACGTATACATATATGTATATAATATTTATATATATATATATTTACATACACATATATATATACATATTTATTTACACACATGTCATGTAATAATATATATATATGCCGTGTTCCTTCAATGGGGATACGCCGAAATGAATGGTTTATGTTTTCAAGCATTAAAATTAAGGTTGCCCTATGTTGCCCAATGTTCAGGAAATCTAAGCTCATGGTTTCTCACGGGGCACAGCTAGTTGTAGGTACTGTACTAAGAACAATGAGAAAGTGCTGTTTTACTTCAGCCAAAAGAACGAGGTTCTCCATGAATTCCTCGTGACTTCTGGTCACAGCATGTGTCGATTAGTTTGAAATGATGTTCATGTTGCGTTGATAGTATGCCTAGATGTCTTCAGACTATGTTTCAAAGATTCTTCGGCACTAAAAACATATGTAATCACATCAGTCTTTCTCAAACTTTCAGATGCGATGATTTGTCGTGATATTCATAAATGGTTTTGTCCAAAAGCGGTGGTATACCTCAAAGTAGTCAACATTGCAAACCCTATTCCCTAAATTTGCTGAAGATTGCTGAAGAGAATTTTGCATGTTTTTCTTTGAATTTGTCCATTGGGTAATCGGTGAATCCTCCACAACCGCGGAATCATCTGGTCATTCGCCGCAGGTGAAAGGATCTGGAAGACCTTTGAAAACCGCAGCGTGAACACCCGAAGTTGTACTGAGGAAGGCGCGCCTGGCGGGGCTTGGCTGCGACCAACCTAAAAACCAAAGCCATGGTGTGAATGTAACGGGAATCATTCAAAACCATGGTTTTTAATGGCATGTCTTGAAATAGGGGACACACACATATATAATTATATATATATACATACATAACATACATACCTACCTACCTACGTATGTACGTACGTGCGTGCATACGTACGTACTTACGTACAGACATACACACATGCACACATGTACACATGCACACATACACACATACACACATACACACACATACACACACATACACACACGCATACACACATACACACATGCACACATCCACACATACACACATACACAAAGACACACAGACACACAGACACACATACACACAGACACACAGACACACATACACACATACACACATACACACATACACATATACACAAAGAGACACAGACACACAGACACACATACACACATCCATACATACACACATACACACATACACACATACACACATACACACATACACACATACAAACATACACACATACACACATACACACATACACACATACACATACACACATACACAAGCGTACAAGCATACACAAGCATACAAGCATACACACATACACACACATACATACATACGCACACTCACATACACACATACATACCGACATACATACATACCGACATACATACACACATGCATATATGCATGCATGCATACATGCGTACATGCATACATGCATACACGCATACATGCATGCATGCATGCATAACATGCAAAACATGCATAGCATGCCATGCATAACATCCATACATCCATACATCCACACATCCATGCATCCCCGTATCCATACATCCTTACATCCATACATCCATACATCCATACATCCAGCCATCCATCCATACATCCATACATACACATACATACACGTACATACATACATACACATACATACACATACATACACATACATACACACACATACACATACATACACATACATACCCATACATACACATACACATACATATACACACACATACATACACATACATACACATACACACATACATGCATACAACCACACAACCATACAACCATACATTCATTCATTCATTCATTCATTCATACATACATACATACATGCATACAACCATACAACCATACAACCATACATACATTCATTCATTCATACATACATACAACCATACAACCATACAACCATACAACCATACAACCATTCATTCATTCATTCATTCATTCATACATACATACATACACACATACATCCATACATAGAATCTATACATACACATATGTACACACTGTGTTTGTATCTATAAACCCATTTGGCTCCCGCCGCCAGGAGCCAAACCCGGTGATTTAACTGGCGCACCATTGTAGCAGCCACATCCGTGTCCCACACAACCAACATCTAAGATTCGAATTTACTTCGTTCCTTTTCGAAAAACTAAATACACTTGAACTATATTAGACTTGTTGACTTGTTCTATATTATGATGCACTAATGATGTTGATTTGGAACAAACTAGACGACAGTGTGGCTCGAAAGAAGAGCCGGAGGGAGTAGATCAAAAGAGGATGGAAAAGAAGTTATGGAGATGACCGATGATGGATGATGATGCAAGATTTTGAATGATGAATGAGGTTGTTGATCCATAATGACTAGTGAATGTACAGAGAAACCTTTACACAAAGAAGTCTACAGTACACACAGAAGTCTTTACACAGAGAAGTCCTTGCACACATAAGATTTTACACACGGACGGTTTTACACAGAGAAGTCTTTTCACAGAAGAGCTTTTACACAGAGAAACGTTTACACAGAGGAACTTTTACACAGAGCAACTTTTTCACACAGGAGCCTTTACACAGGAATCTTTACACAGGGGAGCTTTGACACACAGAAGCTTTTACATAGAGACACACAGACGCATTTACATACAGAAACTTTCACACAGAGAATTTTTTTCACAGAGAAGTCTTTACACAGAGGAGCTTTCACGCACAGAAGCATTTACACAGAGAAGTCTTTACACTGACAGAGGAACTTTTACACACAGAAGTTTTTACACAGAGAAGTCTTTACACAGAGAAACTTTTACACTTAGACGCGTTTACAAACAGATGTTTTTACACACAGAAGCTTTACACACAGGAAACTTTCAGACACAGAAACTTTTACACACAGAGAAGTCTTTGCACAGCGAAGCTTTTACATGCAGGAGCCTTTACGCGGTTCAAAATCGCAATTTGACATTATTTTTTGACGTTCGGCCTCCATTTTGTGCGAAAGGGTTGCTTCTCCTAGTTTCAAATTTTGCAATTTTGCACCAGTTTTTGACGGGAGTTCTTACACAGAGGAGTTAACTTCTAGGTGATCTACTTGTATCTGAAACCCCTACCAAACTCGTACTTCTCAAGTTCTTCTAAATTTCTCTCCTTTGGCGGCAAGGGCTGCCAGGCGGTGGCTTACGAAACGTGACCCTCTGCAGGGATTGTGGGTGTCGGACGCGCAAACGTGTGGTGAATTGTGGTGAAATGCATTATTTCTGTCCGTGGCGTCGCCCCTTCGCACGTCAAAAACTCGTGTAAAATTGCAATCTCACAACGCCAAATGGAAATGTCGCGGTGTAAAATTGCAATTTTGAAAGATCAGCTGCAACCCTTTCGCACAAAATGAGGGTCAACCTCAAAAAAGTAGTGTAAAATTGCGATTTTGAAGCGAAATGGGGGTCGAATGTGTAATGACTACTGCGCCAATGAATTGCAGGATTTTTTGTAGGAGATATGTAGACGTTGAGCACCTGTAGATTGTGTTAATTAATGACGTAGATGATGTATGTGATGTAGATAAAACTGATTTAATCTGAAGTTGATGTAGATCTTGTAGGTAATGTATGAGATGTAGATGATGTAGGTGGTGTAAAGGATGCAGGAGATGTTATGTAGATGTGAAAAGTTGCATCTGGCAGCAGTTATTTGGAAAAAAACCCTTCGTAGTACCTTTGGAGAATAAGATATGTTTTTTTTGACATGTTTGGTGTTTGAAGCATTGTGGGGACATCACTACCATCCACCTTCGAGGCTTGGTGAGCGCTGGCTCCGCACAGAGCTGCCAGAGATTCTGCGATGGGGATCTCTCGACTGATCCTTCAGATCAAACTTGCAACACGGTGCCATGGAGGGAAATGGGGGCGTTCCATAAACGGGGGATCCCGAGTAGATGGTTGGTTTATAATGATTATTTAATGGAAACTTCGCATCATTTACGGGCACCCCAATATCCATGGTTGGGAAATCCCTTTCAAATTCCCAAATTAAACGGAGGTTTCAGTGGGCAAATCATCAAAGTAAACGGGAAAAGTTCGAGCAAACCACATTTGTAGAGGGTATAAGATGTATAAAAGTGAAAAGCACATGATATTGATGTGTTTTGTGTTTTGTGTGTGTATCTATATTTACACATACTTTGCATGTTTGTATGTTCATACTGTTTACTGGTACATATTATTTTGAATGCATATCTTCATGAATATGTTGACCCCGTGCAATGTTTTTCTTGGTCAGTTCACTTGGAGGGTGAGACCGAACATTTTTGGCATTGTACAACGAAACATTCTGAGATCACCATTCGATGCCAATTGCTAAGAAAAGCACATGCCATTTACCATTGTGCATGAGTGATGGGTCCAAAGGGTTGGAAAAAAAAAACTATATGGGGGGTTCCTAAAATCGAGGTACCCAATAATAGATGGCTTATAATGGAAAATCAAATTAAAATGGCGGATTTAGGGGTACTCGTACATTCCCATTTTAGGAAACGTCCATATACAGTATACATATATACACAGACGCATCGAATCGATCTATCGATCTATACATGTGCGCAACAACACAATATTGAAAATCCACCATGAAAGTAAGTGATTTTCCACGTGGGAAGCCCGTGGATTCCATACTGTTGTCCTTGTTCACTGGAGAGGATATCAATCCATTAAAATCATTCAACTCATCATTCATGTGTGACCATCCCCTACTTTTGAGTGGTGAAGTCCTCACTTAAAAAATGGCCTTGCCATGTCCATATGGTACGTTTCTCCCATTGTCAAGATGGCAAAAAACATGTTCTTGCAAGGTGGTCTACGAATCTGCTGGCGATGAAGTGGGTTGGTGCACTTTGTGGTTTTGCCACCATTGGGCGCCTTGGCGTTGTTTTTTGACAAACCTACATACATACATACATGCATGCATGCATACATACATACATACATACATTCATACATTCATACATTCGTACATACGTACATACGTACATACGTACATACGTACATACGTACATACGTACATACGTACATACATACCTACCTACCTACCTACCTACGTACGTACGTACGTACGTACGTACACACAATACACACAATACACACAATACACACAATACACACAATACACACAATACACACACAATACACACAATACACACAATACACACATATAGACATATTTATATACACATATACACTTATACATATACATTTATTTATGTATGCATTCATACATTACAGGTATGTCTATTCTAATGACTAGTATTTCCAACCACACGTCGTATGTTTTTTGTGTTGTTTTCATGATATTTTCTGAGATGCCGGGTTGACGTTGATGTATTGTGCTCTGAGGATACTTTCCCGAGGGATGAGGGAAAGGTCTTGTCCGTCAAACTGGATGAGTTCCTTGGTCGTCTCGATGTTTCCAATGTCACCGGTAGTGATGGGAAAAGGTACCAAAGTGGTCTGTCTATTAGTCCCCAAAGATCATATTAGTTCAGAGGTATTTGAATTTACTTGTGTCCGCTCTCGTCCAGGAAGCGGACACTGTTATACTCTGGTCGTTTCTGTGCATTTTCTAGGTCCATTTTGCGGATTACTTTAAAAGAGAATTGCCAATTGTCAGGACATATAAATTAATAGTCTTCTGGCCAAGTATGCTGTATGCTGACGGTTTTAAAGTGAAACATTACATAAGAAACATCTATATACAGGCGCATGGGGATTTTATGTTGGTAGACCCTACTCCATGGTTTTCCTCAAAGAATCAACATGGAACTGTGTACTGGTCATACATGATTTTAAGGAGGACAGGTCTACCTGTGGTGGGAAATAGTCGGTTTTCTCATGGCATAGATGCACTGCAACCTTTGACGTTTTCTGTTTGACAATAGCCAGGTAGTCATGATCGCATAATGTAACTATGATATATATGTTGATATGATATAATTATATATATATACAATTCTATAAACATATTATAAATGCATGTACCAGTATATGTGAATAAATATATCGTTGTGTCATGTTGTGTCATTATTTCCTCATTTGGTTCCGATCTCTGGTTGGTTGTATGACCATAAACCACCCGTGTTTGATTGTGTTTCCGGATGTCCAATAACTTTTGGTCTGTTTCCAAAACACTTTCAGACTCCCAATCCCTGTTACTATAATGATGGTCCACTATAAATGATATATATATATATATGAATAATATATGAATATATGCATGTGTTATATCATGTATACATATATATATACACATGATTACACATGTACATATGTATATGCCGCAATAATGCATTGATACAGCCATAGTAACAATTACAGTCAGTATATGTCAGTATTATGATGTACAGGAACAATAGCAAACAACGATAACACTCACAACAGCAGTAGCAGCAACAACACAAACAACAATTGCCACCATCGATGTCATTGCTATCGTCGCCATCACTGTCACCCGTAGCAACCCCATCCTCATCATGATCATCAAAACTGTGATGATAGTTATATTCAAAATGTTACTATATAATCACAATCGCACTGATACCGCCATAATTAGAATTATAATGATATGGATAGCAGTAAAATACATTGTGTGCCACAAATGTACAGTTTCTTAACTCCCCAGTTACCTGATGATTGTCGTCATAATCCATGAAATGGAGACCCCCATGAAATGGAAAAAGTCCAGTAGCTTTGGAGCCCGCTTGGAATCCCCTGATGGGACGACAATAAGCCAAGCCATGCAACTTGACCATGGCACAGAATAATATATTCATCTTCCACAAGCTTGCGAGAGGATCATAGGGAAATTATTCCCCCAAGGATGGTACACTTGTTGATTTTACGATATTTTACGTCTTGATTTAGCCATTCTCTGCAACCACCGTGGCCACGCTGGTTAGATCCTCACATAGCAGCAGGCACATGTGATATCCACACATCCATATATTAAATCATATTAACATATCCACATCCACAGAACATAATGTTGGTTGTATATCCCAGATATCACATCATCCCCGCTTTGAATGGTTGTTTACCTCCATTTTTGATGTTGACCCCCTGGTAATTCAACTGTTTGCGAACTGGAGAATCACCATTTTAGCAGGTAAATCATCGAACTAAATCATCCATACCATAGCAAACTGTAACAAATTGCCAGAGACTCAGGCTCAAATAGCCCGTTTTTAGCAAATCATCTACCAAGGAAAGAGGATCGCTCTCCCACTTTGCTGGAAGTCTTCCTCGCAGCGCCTGTTATGGCCCTTCGGCCATGGGGAAATGGGCATTTTACGACGAGAAATTGTGGTTTCTACAACTGGAAAATGGTGGATTTGGGTTTCGCATGATTTGGCCGACATTTTTGGATTGAACATCGTTGCATATATTTTTTTAGCAGCAGCAAGACTTGGGAGTTATCCCAACAGTTTTTGGATTGAAAGCAAAAAATGGAATTTGTTTTCCAATATTGACATAAGGGTTCAAGTGACCAAAGAATGTGTTTGAACAGCAGGCACAGGAATCACCACTAAATGTTTACACAATTTTATAAGGTATAGTGAGTGAATAATAAATTAAAGCGGCTACAAAACTGATTGGTCGTTTCTCACATGTTTTGTTTCCAACCTGTTTGTGATGATAATCCCAGGGTTGAAACTATGAAGCGCATAGAAAGAATCAAGATACACGTTGCAACAGGCAACATGGCAAACATCAAGAATTCACAGGGAAAACATTCATGAAATATTCTTACCTCTGGTACTCAAACATGGAAAATTCCACATTTGGTTCGATGATTGTTCCAGCTATAACCCTCCATGGCTAGTTCTGGGCATTTCCCAACGATCGCCACCTGTGACACCGGGGTTCAGGAACTCCGCCATGCGGTGGCGGACATTTTGAAGCACAACCTCAAGGCAGATCACCAATTCGTTAAGCTTCTTTTAGGACGTGGAAGATTGATGAAACCCTGAACAGGTTGAAGTTAACATGTTTCCAGGTCCCTGTAAGCCGCCCCTGCAGTATCAATGTAAAACTGTAGGCGGAATCTGTCTGCATTGCGTATCAATGACACCAATATTTCAATATTTACATGATTTTTCATGCACGAGCATTTGGGTATGGGTCAAGATCTAAGCCCCAAACATGCATGGTTTGATCACTTTATGGACATAGTATCTACGTGACTAGACTCAGTGTTTGTCTACTGGTAGCTGATTTCGACCCATTCTGATTTATTTGGATATATATATATATATTAAATATTTATCTATATACTATACAAAATCTAGTGGTTTCTGCGAGTAACGAATACGCTAGCGAAGGCTGTTCCGCGAGGGGCTTCGACCAAGCTGACCAAGCTGCATTCGCCGGTAGGTCCCAAGAATTGGGGTTCGATTTCTGGCATCAATTCAATCAATTCGATATGGTAGACATCAATAGCAATAGCATCGTCATCATCACCACCACCATCATCATCATGATAATATGATTGATTTTAATGGACGATAACCATAACAAGTCTAATAATGATATTTATTATTATTACTATATTTGGTATTGTCGTCGTCGTCATCGTCATCATCATCATCATCATCATCATCATCAATATCAATAAACATTAATAAACATTAATAAACATTAATAAACATTAATAAACATTAATACACATAAATAAACATTAATAAACATGAATAAACATGAATAAACATTAATAAACATTGATAAACAATAATAAACAACTACATCATCATCATCATCATCATCATCATCATCATCATCCAATACAGGTAAGGGATGATGGAAATCACACGTCACGTCACCTCCAGGAAATGGTGGAAGATCTTCTCATTGACAAGACGATGACCGCATCTTGGAGCTGTGTTTTTTCGTTCCAAACATGGCGAGTGGCGTCCTTGATCTTAATAAATAACGGATTATTGGGTTAAGCCGTATGATATCAAATGCTCAATGAATGGGTACATGTCATAGAATATAACATGTACATCCAATTTGGGTGTATCTAAAAATAGTGGATTTACCCCCAACTTATCACCATTTTAGTTAGGAACACGAAAATCAACCATTGGATTTGTTGGGTTTTCCTCAACTTGTTCAGCCTTCTAAGGGGTCAAAGGGCCAGGGTTGTGCATGACAAGCCAAGGCTTGCACCGGTGGCCCGTTAAGTTCGATGATTTACCTATTAAAAAAAAAAACTGATTTTCCATAGCAAACTGTGAAATTACCAAAGGGTAGGCGTTCCTTTCCATCTTTGGCAGTTGAAAGTGTGCTCTAACGTTGGTTTGCTGTTTAAGAGAGGATGTCGCGTTGTCTTTTCTGGTGAGTTTTCTTGAGGGAATCAGATGTCTTCTCAAAAGTCTCATGTTGAGCTGTTTTTCCCATAGCGGGCAAGCGAAAGCTGTTGCGAACTGTTCCCTGGGTCTGGAATCTTACAATCTTCCTGGGTCAGTGTGTCTCCCTACATATGGGGTGGTCTGAACACAGGGTATACCCTCAAGGGTCATTAAAAAAAAGTGAAACTTATGATTCTACGATGGATTTAACGGTTACGCAAACGCACATATGTTGGATTTAAACACCTGCTATACACCTACCGACCTGGGACGAAGTGAACCTTAAGGTGCCATTGATTCAGATCATGACTAGCTGGGAAATCCCCTATAAATGGAGGTTTCTAGCTGGAAAAAAGTGAGTCAACTATGAATGGTGGATTTTCCATTTCCATGTTTGATTCCTGAAGGGTATGTTGAAATCATATTCAAAGCAAGTTTTGGATGTTCAGCGATCCAGTTAAAGAAATGACCACCGCCCTTACCATTTCCAGGCGGGAACGACTTCCAAGATTGATCGTACTATCCAATGCTGGATGCGATCGTAGTTTCACCTGGCAGCCAGGAAAATCCCTACTCTGGGAAATTCACCACAAACACACACATGTCACATATATAATCATATATATATAATATAATATATATATATATATATGGCCATATATATATATATTTGCATATATATATATATATTTGCCATATATATATACATATAAACATATATAAACCGATATAGAAGGGGCAATTTTCCCACCAGCCTCGGCCGTTTTTTCGAACTGCCCAGGCGATTTGGAGGAATCAAGTGCGTAGCCTTTGGCCGGATGATATGGTGTGGCCGAAAAGTGCCTTGGTTGAGATTCTTGATAGAAAAAAATGTTGAAATCATGGGATTTTTATAGTCATTTAATGGTTTTTTTGTGGGATATTAATGAGACTTATCGTTGTCATTGGATTGGTTTAAGGGAAAATCTAAAGGAAAAAAAACATATTTTCTGGGAAACAAACACGGTTTCCTGTAGATTTTCCCTTAAACTAAGCCATTGATAGTAGCTACATGTTGGTTGATGCTGGAAGCTCCAGTGAATGTCCAGTGCCCCCGTGATAAACGGGCTGACCTCCGGTGGAAAAGTACCGTGTTTAATGGGTAAATCAGCTATAAAAGATGATAAAAGGCTATTTTCCATAGCTGTTTTGGTTTACTGGAGGGCACTGGAGGGTAACCATTTTTCAGGGGTAACTTTGGCAACGACATCCGAGGGACGACCATGTCCCTTAGCTACTCAGCGGTTTATATTCATCGCATGCTTAAAAGCTTAGCATATTCCTTCGAGATGGTTTGGCGTTCAGAACACGTTTTGTATATGTCGTTTTGTATTGATATTGTATATAATAAGACAGAGTGAAAAAGAGAAGTCGGTGAAGGTCATGTGTATCTATTGTGCTAGAGGGCTGAAGCTTGCCCGAAAGCGACGGTGTTCCATGCGGGACTGCAATTTATTGCATTCTTGCTGCATGTGCTTTGCACAAGCTGAACATAATCGACATATTGAAATCGCATCCCTCGCATGGCCTTTTTTGCACTTATTGGCGGAGGTTCGAGCCTTACAGTACTAACCCTATGTAAACCAACCCTAAATTAAAACATATTAAAACTATATAAACTAACCCTGAATCAAGCCAAAACTAGCTCTAGACTAAACCAAAACAAGCCCTAACTTCATCCAATACTCGAAACTGTTTTGGACTCCAGTGAAACTCTGGGCCAAAGTCCGCGACAGAGACATGGAATCGCCTGTATCAATCTACTGTATCTATGTGTATATCAAGTACCCTCTGGTAAACTAACATAGCTATTGAAAATGGTCATTTATAGTGGATTTTCCCATTAAAAATGGTGATTTTCTATAGCTATGTTAAATTACCAGAGGGTATTCATCCATGACATGCGTGGCAGCTGAGTCTCTCTGAGTCAGGTGGTGTTCTCGTTGAGGGCATCTGGCGCCCCTTGTTGGCTGAATGCTTGGTGGAGGACAGGGCGATCTTCCATGGCCCAAGTCGTGTTGGTCACATCCGAATGTTGGTGAGTTGAATTCATCAGCTTTTGTCATCTTTTGTCAACTCCGGATCTTTGTAAGAAAATCCAAATGAGCACAAAGATCCATAATGATGTGAATCCATATTGTAATATATTGTAATAGGTATTCATCCATTCTTAGCCTTGGCTTGATTATGTGGTAGTTGAACAGATTTATCGCTACAAACTGCTGTGTAAAATCGCTCCAGGACGGCACCTGGATAAATCCCCAGAGAACCATGACACTCTCGAGAGGCCAAAAATGGTTGTGGGGATACTCCAGGCTGTCCCCGGATGTTGCTAAAACGCAATATCATTTAAATATATATATATCATATAATATATATATATACACATATATATATCATATATGTTTATATATGTTCATATATGTTCATCTATGTATATATATATTTATACATACGTATAATATGACATTTTGCCCAATATCATTATATATATATCAGATATCTTCACTCTTATGACCATGTATTCTGCAGCGGGAAGTGTCTACTTGTAGCCGGAAAATCACTTATCAATGGACAATGTCAGCCCTGGAGTAGCAAAACTTATAAATTAGAGGGTACACCCCGAAATAGTGATGTCATTTGCTGCTAAAATCATACCCCCTAGTTTCAAAACAGCCAACCTTTTTCGTTGCCATGTTGGAGCTGCCAAATCCTGGAAACCATGGCTATGACCCAGCGAGAATTGTGTAAATGTACGATCCCTCTTCATAGACTCATTCAGACTTCACACGTATATGGGATTATATATATATACCATATATACATATATATGTACATATATATATATATATGTATACCATTATATATATATACACGTACAATCCCAATATATATTTGAGAATTTGGATTCCGAAAATCCCATGGTCTATCATTATTTCTTCGTGAAAAAGACTGCTACTCCCGTATGGCCCGTAGTTGTGTCTGACAGTGTGTCTGCTGTTGGTGATCGTTTGAGGATTGTCAGCACACTTATGGTCTGTTGATTTCTGTTTGGGGAAGGCTTGTTGATTCATTGTTGTCTAAGTCTCCATTGTTGTTGGTTAAATATCCATTTTATTGGGTAAATATCAATTTTTGAGAACACTTCCCTAAACATTGCCATGGCAATGAAGCATTCCAACACCATCTCGCTATTCATATAGGTTACTCAGAACCCGCAGATGATCCGATGTCATATAACCATATATAACCTCCAGAAACCCCACACCCTCCATATTTCATTTCCCACTGGCTGCTCTCCCCATTCTTGTTGGTCCCCATTTTCAGAAGACACTTAACTCCCTATGTTTACATTGGAACCCCTTTTTGGATGCTTTGATTCTCATTGTTGTCCATGCACGGTTTGATCAGGTGAGTCTTCCAATTTGATCCAGTTGGTGCAGAAAGATCTGCTGTCAAATCACCATCACGCTGTTGTTTATATATATATGTATGTGTGTGTGTGTTTGTAACAAGTGCTCCAAAATCGTCCTTTTGTTTTGCTTTGGCGCCGAGATCCGGTTTTGGAGCTGCAATTTCTGCTTGCATTGTGTACGTTAATGCTTCTCTGTGTAAAAGCTTCTCTGTGTAATAGATTCTCTGTGTGAAAGCTTCTCTGTGTAAAAGCGTCTCTGTGCAAAATGAAAAGGTTCTCTGTGTAAAAGCTTCTCTGTGTAGCAGTTCTCTGTGTGAAAGGTTCTCTGTGTAAAAGTTTTCTCTGTGTGTAAACGCTTCTCTGAGTAAAACCGTGCTGTGTGCAAAAGCTTCTCTGTGCAAAAGCTTCTGCGTGTAAAAGCTTCTCTGTGTAAAAGCTTCTGTGTGTAGAAGCTTCTGTGTGTAAAAGTTGTCCTGTATAAAGCATCTCTGTGAAAAGAAGTGGGAAGAGGTGAGAAGAGTTGAGCCGAGGTGGGAAGAGATGAAAAAACTTGAGGACAGTTGAGAAGAGTTGTGAGAAGAATTGAGAAGACCGGAGGTGGTCTGAGAAGAGTTGCAAAGAGCTGAGAAGTGGTGGCCACAGTTTAAAAGGGGTGAGGCAAGATGATGACGAATTCACAGAACAGAGTTGAGAAGATGTGAGGCTTCGCTCTTATTCATAGGCAAAACTTGTCTTCCAATCCTATAGTGCAACATTTCTTGCTGCTAGAAACTTCCGCGCGAGTTCTACTTGTAAAATACTGTACTGTACCTGATAATTGTTGATTACCTATATGGATAATATTGTGGTTGTTTGATGGTATTTAACGGTATTTAACGGGATAATATCTGGATGAAGTATAATTATATGACTTCATTGTGACGTGACTGGAATGATGGTAATCATCCACAACTATCCACAACTGGCTTTATTTCAGCTTTTCGGGTCAGTGAATTATTATCATTCAGCCAGATACGATATATACATATATATTATATTATATAATGTACAATCATCACCTCTTTACAGCTACTTTTCAGGGGGGGACCATACAAATTGTAAGATACATTTTTGGGGACCCCCTCTTAAATGTAAAATTGGTCGCTGAACGTCCGGCAGGTGTCGTTTTTGTGGGGAGGGTCTTCAAAATACCTTCAAAATGTAAGCTTGCATGTTCAAGGCCCTCCCTCAAAAACACCTTGAAAAATGTAGCTTACATTTTGGGTACGTCACCCCCTTAAACCGGTGATGATTACATACGGATAATTACACATGTTTCATATATATAGTCACAATATGTCACAATCATTATATATTAGTTACCCGCTCCTATTTGATGTGAACACCCGTTGTTTTGTATCCCATTATATTCCCATCAGTATTCCATGTTATGCCACATGTTTTCAATGGCCCTTGCGCAGGCCTCACTGGTTTGGACAACGGCTTCACAATGCGAATGACTTGGGCCAAGGCCCCAGGGCTGTGCCCACTAGCAACGTGCAGATAGCGGCAGACCCATTCTATGATATATGTAGATATATATTATTATATATACAGCCCGAGAATTGGTTAAGAATCCGAAAGCTTGAGGCCCAGGGTCCCTCACATTCTTATTTTTTAATGCAGGCAAATTTCCACCACAATGGGTCGAGGGTCCCTCAAATTCTTGGAGCATTCTTAGTTGTGTATTGTATGCATCTGTGCAATTTGGAGCGAGCTTAAACGAGGCAAGAGGTGGAGTTGGCAGATTTAACAAGAGGCATGCGAAAAAACAATTTTTTAGAGCCTGAAAAATTGTTGTTTGCAAAGCCGGGCTTGTCACTGAGTTTCACAAGGGCAGTTTCATAGCTGAAAATATGTAGCCCGCCTTGGATCCGAGCCCCTCAAATTCTTATACAGTGGATTCTTATACAGTACTCAAGCTGTATATATTATTATATTATATTATATTATATTTTATTAAATTATATTAGATTATATCATATTAAATATACTATTGTTTTATTTTTATTACATATGTATATACATACATATATTATATTTGCGTAATCTTGTATACGTGCATTTATGTATTCTATGTTGTTATATGCTTCAAAAGGCTGTATACACAATTTTCGATGAATGCGTTTACATTTATTGACATATAATACATTTGTGTATATATATATATGTACATATGAATAATGATTTACCCATTTGAATATGATCGAAGGAAGTTTAGAAGTCAAACTTCCGACAATATGGACAGATGAAAAGCAGAGCAGGGAAGAGGCAGAGAGAAGAGGAAGATTAGAAGAAAGAAGAGAGAAAGAGTCAGAAGAAAGAAGATGCAGATGCGCGAAAAGGTAGGAAAGTCGCGAAACACTGTGTTTTTCCAATGATTTGTGGCTCCGGAGGGTCGAAAAGTAGGCTCGCTAAAGCGGCGGTTGCGGAGCCATCTGGCCAGAGGAGAGATGAAAAAATGCACGCCGTTGTGGCGCGAAAGCACATTTCGACCCCCCCCCCGTCACCCCCAATGCACAAAACACACCACGTTCGGACCACTTTTGGAAGTTGCGATGTCGCAAAAGTGCACGCCGTTGTGGCGCGAAGCACATTTCCAAGTGAAAATGTACAAAGCACACCATGGTCGGACCACTTTTGGCAGTTGCGATGTCCAAAAAGTGCACGCCGTTGTGGCGCGAAGCACATTTCGAAGTCAAAATGTACAAAACACTAGGGTTCGGACCACTTTTGGAGGTTCAGATGTCGAAAAAGTGCACGCCGTTGTGGCGCGAAGCACATTTCGAAGTCAAAATGTTAAAACACCAGGGGTTCGGACCACTTTTGCAGGTTCAGATGTCGCTTCGCTTCACTACACTACACTACATTACACTACACTACACTCCACTACACTTTACACTCCACTTTACAGTTACACTCATTACACAACACTACAACTACATGCCAAAAGCTACACCTCACTACACGCCATTACACTACATTACACTACACTACACTCCACTACACTACACTACATTACACTACACTGCACTACCTTCCAGTACACTTCACTACATTACAGTACACTCCACTACACTACAACTACAACTACAACTATACAACTACACTCCACTACAATACACTCCACTACACTCCACTACACTCTACTACACTAAATTACACTACATTACGCTACATTACACTACATTACACTCCACTACACTACACTACATTACACTACACTACCTTCCACTACACTTCACTACATTACACTACACTACACTCCACTACACTACAACTACAACGACGACTACACAACTACACTCCACTACACGAAATTACACTACACACTACATTACACTACACTACACTACATTCCACTACACTCCGCTACACTACACTACATTACGCTACACTACATTACACTGAATGACACTGCACCACAGATAGACAGGTAGACAGATAGACAGATAGACAGATAGATAGATAGATAGATAGACAGGTAGACAGCTAGACAGATGGACAGATCAAAGAGAGAGAGAGAGATAGATAGATAGATAGATACATAGAAGATAGGCTGGTAGGTAAGTAGATAGTCAGAGAAAGAGAGAGAGAAAGAGAGGAGACCTCAAGCACCTTTCGGTCCATCAGTGGATTCGTTCTGCCATCCCTGATTCACAACAGCCAATCTCTCCTATAGGTTTCCTATTTTTGAAACTTCCGCCACCGCCTTGTGCGGTACTACTGGTATATACATATTGAAGAATCAGAATCTGGCTGGTTGCACGGGGGTTTGCGCGTTCATTGCGCAGCCGGAATCGGAATGCAGGAAGCGTTGGTCTTGGAAGAATGCGCTGAATGTGTTGATGACACCGTGCTATTCTGTTGTTGCTGGAGTAGCACCCTACTTCTCTCCTGACATGAAATAATTATAGATGTTTATTGTTCCATCCCTGTTTTGGCTGGTCATATCACCTATCGACTGTATATCTATATATGTATATGTGTGTATTTACCAAACATTACCAAACCCTATGAACCCCCCTGATTTCATTCCCAGATAATTCAGATTGGCTGCTAGTGATGGATGTTCATCCCCTCATATGCATACATTACATGACATTACATTGCATTGCATTGCATTACATTTGCCTACAATGACACACAATGACATACAATTGCATTCAATGGCATACAAGAACCTATTTTATATAACATACTACAATATGCAACAACATCACATTACACTGCAACAACATACCGTAACATACTACACCATGCAACAACATCACATTACCCTGCATTGATTTACGTGACGTTACGTTACACAACATTACATTACATACACATGCAGAGATCCATTCACACACACACGTACATTGTAGACAAATACTTGTATAAACATCAATAAGCATAGATACATGTACCGGATATTTGTGTATATCTATATATATGTATATATACACCAAAAGAAGGAACATCATAGCTTCTGACCCATCCCCATTTGCAAGTTTGGGTTTGTTTGAAAATGGGTCCCCCCGAATCCAGCCAGGTATGTTCCAGTCATGTTGATCATGAATTGGGTGCATACCACTTTGGACCAACCCAAATGGTTGTTGAAACCACTCTATCAATACAATATATATATATGATTATATATGTATATGCACACATATTTACATCTCGGAATTGCTTGAGTGAAACAAGATTCCGCCTTTTTCGTGATGGGACAATCCATGGTTTCAACACGTTTCAACCGTTGGTTTCCTCTCCCCAACCAACCATTGATTTGGTTCCGCCAGGGTGGGAAGCAGGTCACACAGAGTGTCTCAGTCAGAGCAATTTAAGTGGAGTTTCCGGTTGTTGATTCAAGTAGCCATCATAGTATACACATATTTATTTGCATATATATATATATATATGTATATATGTAGATGTATACAATCAAACGAATAATACTAGTACTATTAGAGTCATAATATCAATTATGTAAAAAAACTAAGTATTTAATAGTAACGGTGACGGTGATATCTCAGAATATAAACAGTAATAGTGATGCGTTATCACATACACATGAACATGTGCGTGTCAAACAAGCAGTGTATATACTACTTAGACTAGCGAACCCGTGGGTCTGGGGAAGGGTACCATTTATGTATGTGTATATGTACGTCTATTTTGTGTATGCACATATGATGTATGCATTTAATTTTTATACATGTATATTTACGTGTATATATGTATGTATGTAATGTAATGTAATGTAATGTAATGTAATGTAATGTAATGTAATGTAATGTATATATGTATGTACGTACGTTTGTATGTATGTATGTATGTATGTATGTATGTAATGTATGTAATGTATGTATGTATGTATGTATGTAATGTAATGTAATGTAATGTAATGTAATGTAATGTATGTATGTATGTATGTATGTATGTAATGTATGTAGGTAGGTATGTATGTATGTATGTAATTCATGTTATGTATGTAATGTATGTATGTATGCATGGATGGATGGGTGGATGGATGAATGGATGGATGGATGGATGGATGTATGGATGTATGGATGTATGGATGTATGGATGTATGTATGTTATGTATGTTATGTATGTTATTGTTATGTATGTTATGTATGTTTTGTATGTTATGTATGTTATGTATGTTATGTATGTTAGTATGTATGTAATGTAAATGTAATGTAATGTATGTATGTATGTATGTAATGTATGTATGTATGTATGTATGTATGTATTAATGTAATGTAATGTAATGTAATGTAATGTAATGTAATGTATGTATGTATGTATGTATGTATGGGTGGATGGATGGATGAATGGATGGATGGATGTATGGATGTATGGATGTATGGATGTATGGATGTATGTATGTATATGTGTATTTGTCTTTGTTCATACGCATATATAGATATATACACATACAGGCATACATATATACATTTTTGAATTATCATGAAACCGCATGTGACTGTGTTGGTTGGAGTATCATTTGCAACCCATACTACTTGACAGGAGGAAAAACTCATCCTGTTTAGAGGTATTATGTTTTTTTGGGGGGTAATCTATCCACAGATTGTCACCACCAAGTATTGGCCACGAAGGGCTGTGATTGGATTCCTTTGAGGATAGGCTAGAAGCGCTAAAACAAGTATTCGTAGGTTACTTGAGACTTTCATTATGTTTGATGGGAGTAGCTGCAGCCTCGGAACTGAGCCCAAGGACATGAATTCAAGAACGACTTCAAGGGCCCATCTCGGAAGTGGTCTGAGTATGTCATCGTCAACGAACCTGATGGAGGCTGGTGCTGCACATGGAGGGATTCTGGAGGCAGTTGGTTGCTCTTGAAACATCTGGTGATTCAAGTGCTGTATTTGTATGAATTTGTTGCTTTCCATCCCCGGGATGATGAAAAAACCATAGAAGGGGGGATGGTGATATACCCATTAACAGAGTTGAATATACCCATTAAAATGATTCCCAATATAGGATGACCATTGGCCATTTACATCCATGTACCATGTTTTGAGGATGGCGCATAATGATTATGATCGTGTGATCGCCAATTTACTCCTATGGTTTTAAGGCGGCGGCTCAACTATCAATCAGGTAATGAGGAAACCGCTCAGATTCTCCTTCCAAGGTAAAAACTTCATTTAGAAACTTGTCCCCTAAACCTAACCATTGATACCCAAAATTTTCGACCACCAGTTCTATTCAGAAATACTGAACAGCATTTACAGTATCTGTCTCACATTTCCTTCTCTGTTTTAGTACACTACCTCGGCATTTCCATCCATTTCAGTAATGCAGAGCCGACATCCTTGGTGCCTTTGGGCAATGAGGACTTATCCATTTATCCCCCTTGTAGGGCCATTTTCATAGTCACAATTTTTGTTTTCACACTAATTATACCAGTAGTACCGCACAAGGCGGTGGTGGAAGTTTCAAAAATAGGAAACCCATAGGAGAGGTTGATTGTTGTGAATCACGGATGGCAGAGCGCGAATCCACTGATGGACCGAAAGGTGGTTGGAGTTGTGTTTTTTGGAGTGGTTGCAATGGTTGCAGTGGTCACCTCACCCACAACTGCTGGATGTAGTGTGGTGTAGGGCAATTGTAGTCGTAGTTGCAATGTAGTGGACTGGAGTTGTAGTTGTAGTGTAGTGTAATTAGTGTAGTCTAGTTGTAGTTGTAGTTGTAAAGTAGTGTAGTGTAGTGTACTGTAGTGTGTGTGAAGTAGTGTAGCTGTAGTTGTAGTGTAGTTGTAGTTGTAGTGTAGCGTAGTGTAGTGTAATTAGTGCAGTGTAGTGTTGTGCAATGTAGTGTAGTTGTAGTTGTAGTTGTAGTTGTAGTAGTAGTAGTAGGTAGTAGTAGGTAGTAGTAGGTAGTAGTAGGTAGTAGTAGGTAGTAGTAGGTAGTAGTAGGTAGTAGTAGGTAGTAGTAGGTAGTAGTAGGTAGTAGTAGGTAGTAGTAGGTCGTAGTAGGTCGTAGTAGGTCGTAGTAGGTAGTAGTAGGTAGTAGTAGGTAGTAGTAGGTAGTAGTAGGTAGTAGTAGGTAGTAGTAGGTAGTAGTAGGTAGTAGTTAGTAGTAGGTAGTAGTTAGTAGTAGGTAGTAGTAGGTAGTAGTAGGTAGTAGTAGGTAGTAGTAGGTAGTAGTAGGTAGTAGTAGGTAGTAGTAGGTAGTAGTAGGTAGAAGTAGGTAGAAGTAGGTAGTAGTAGGTAGTAGTTAGTAGTAGGTAGTAGTAGGTAGTAGTAGGTAGTAGTAGGTAGTAGTAGGTAGTAGTAGGTAGTAGGAGGTAGTAGCAGGTAGTAGGAGGTAGTAGGAGGTAGTAGTAGGTAGTAGTAGGTAGTAGTAGGTAGTAGTAGGTAGTAGTAGGTAGTAGTAGGTAGTAGTAGGTAGTAGTAGTTAGTAGTAGTTAGTAGTAGTTAGTAGTAGCTAGTAGTAGCTAGTAGTAGCTAGTAGTAGCTAGTGGTAGCTAGTGGTAGTTAGTGGTAGTTAGTGGTAGTAGTAGGTAGTAGTAGGTAGTAGTAAGTAGTAGTAAGTAGTAGTAAGTAGTAGTAAGTAGTAGTAGTAGTAGTAGTAGTAGTAGTAGTAGTAGTAGTAGTAGTAGTAGTAGTAGTAGTAGTAGTAGTAGTAGTAGTAGTAGTAGTAGTAGTGGTAGTAGGAGTAGGAGTAGGAGTAGTAGTAGTAGTAGGAGTAGTAGGAGTAGGAGTAGTAGGAGTAGTAGGAGTAGGAGTAGGAGTAGTAGTAGTAGTAGCAGTAGCAGTAGCAGCAGCAGGAGTAGTAGTAGTAGCAGCAGCAGCAGGAGTAGTAGTAGTAGTAGTAGTAGGAGTAGTAGGAGTAGGAGTAGGAGTAGTAGTAGTAGTAGCAGTAGCAGTAGCAGCAGCCGGAGTAGTAGTAGTAGCAGCAGCAGCAGCAGGAGTAGTAGTAGTAGTAGTATCTTCTGCAAATTTAGAAGTTGAGATGTCGAAAAAGGGCACGCCCTTGTGGCGCGAAGCACATTTCCAAGTCAAAATGTTAAAAAGAACTACATGCTCGGACCACACTTGAAGGTTCAGATGTGATTTTGCGTGGCGGGTGCAAGGGATTCTGCACCTTGCCAAAAGTGAGCAAAACGTGAAGGTTTTGCTTCGCGCCACAACGGCGTGCACTTTTTCGACCTCACAACTTCCAAAAGTGCTCCGAGCATGGTGTGTTTTGTACATTTTGACTTGGAAATGTGCGTCGCGCCACAACGGCGTGCAATTTTTCATCTCTCATCTGGCCAGCTGGCTCCGCACCCGCCGCTTTAGCGAGCCTACTTTTCGACCCTCCAGAGCCACAAATCATCGCAAAAACACAGTGTTTCGCGACTGCCCTACCTTTTCGCGCACCTGGATCTTCTTTCTTCTGAGACTTTCTCTTTTTTGATCTTCTTTCTTATTCTCTTCTCTTGTCTGACTCTTCCCATCTCTTCTCTTCATCTGTCCATATTGTCGGAAGTTTGACTTCTAAATTTCCTTCGCTTATATATACGAGATGTGTTTGAAATTTCATGATTTTCCATTGCGTAATCTAATCATCATTGTTTTGGTTGTTCTCCCGATGTGAAATCCCAACGCCTATACAAATACCTCTGTGTGTTTGATTGCGTACTGAATCATTATTGCCGGGCGTTGTCGATCCCAATATAAAAACCCCATCACCCGCAGCAGAATGGCTTAAAACTCACATTGGTAGCCATATAATAGGGAAACATCTGCAATTTTCCGATACACTCACGTTTTCTTGGAGGATCGTGGCTGGTGAGCTGTCCTGGATAGTAAGTCCCCCAACCAGGGTTCATTGTCATGGGGATTCAACCAACGACCTTATAATATAAAGGCTTATGGAGTCACCTTAGGGGGGGCTGGTTGAATTGAATCCCCATTTGAATAAGTGGATTTAGAATTCAGTGATAGATAGTTGGATGGATGGATGGACGGATGGATGGATGGATATACATACGTTATAACCCGACTTACGGTACTTACTTACCAAGGTTATTACTGTAACCAGTTCCTAAGTGAGGTCTTCAAAACGTTGGTTGAACGGATAATCCTCCGGGTTCCCCGGGGAGGCTGCTCAGTTGAAGTGGAAAGCCAGTGGATCTGGCAGGCCGGGATTTCGCCGTTTCTGGTGTTATATCATCATGAAAAAACAATGAAAAACAGGTGTTTAAGCCAAAATTCATGGATTTGGGTATGTCTAAAAAAGTGGTATACCCCAAAATTGCAATGTTCATGAAAATGATTAAGCAGTGGATGGAATGGGGTACTCGAGTTACAAAGAAGACCTAGACCATCCCCAAAATCACCATAAATTGGTGGTATAAAGCATCTCCAAATGGTAGGTTGGTTATTATTGGGTTTGCCACATTATTTATGATTTTTCTATATTTTTCTCCATTCTTGAACATCCACTAAATCAATAAACTAGCTACTTACTCTGTGAAAAACTTCAGGTTTCGACATATATCCAAAGTGAGACCTAGCACGACTTGAATTGATCAACGACAAAGTCCGACAAAGTGGGATTTTGCCTGAACGTCACTGAATCAAGCACTTTAACCAACAAGAACCAACAAGAATGTGGGGCGCAACCATCCGAAAATAGGTTGGTATGTAAATCAACAACAAAACATGGGGATGTAAATTGAAAAGCAGGAGATTTCAATCAACAGAAAGGGGGGAGTTTCAAACAAGAAGTTATGTTTTTTTGGGGATTTATAGCACGACGACCAAGGCTTTGCACAACGCGGACATCGCCATTTTTGCAGAATTCAGACACCTATCACTATAGACACTAACGACAAAAATCCTGATTTGCCACCTCATCCAACAAACATTGAAATACCTACTCAAGATTAGTAGTTAACATTAGTTAACTATATACCTCAATATTTCCCTAGTGAACGATTCATCCAACAAACATGGAGTACCTCGAGTTTAGTCTTGGCTGGTTGCATCCCTTTGATGTCGAAAGATTGTTGGGTTGGAACCACCAACGCATTGGTTGCCTCGTGCCATGAAACGTGGCGAACTGGAAAATCCGAACTACATGGCAGTTTTCATTGGAAAGTCATTGAAGTAAATTGAGGATTCTCCATGCCAGTGTCATGAGGCTTGATTTGGTTCTGTAATTTGACGGTACTTTCCCAGTGACAGTAATGTGGGATCCCTAGCAGCAAACCATATCCGCAATTAAATTATCAACCATCTTTCGGGGCTATGATAAATTATCCCTAAAAATCGGGTTGTATTGAATTTCATAAACCTCTACTAGTATTGTAGATCCTATATTTGCAATGGACCCCCCATATCCCCCCATGATATACTGCTGATATGGTGGTATTTACCAACTGGTGGCTGCTTGGAGGATCATCCCACTTGTTAAATTGTCAAAAACCTGGTTCGTAAGTCACCTAAGTGGCTTATCTCATGTTTGAACGGATTATGATGAACCGCCTACGGTTCGTGCGATGATGCTCCATCCGTGAGAATTCCCTGCAGCTACTGCTTTGTTGGGGAGGTTTTCATAGGTATAACCACGGTGAGTTCACCTCTATGAGTTGGGATATAAGCCCAATAAACCATGGTGACCATGGCCTCAAAGGTTCCTTGGTGGACACCTTACTTGAAACGTTGTGCTCATCTTCCAACAAATCCGGTACCAAAGCTGGTACCCTGAAACGCATCATAATCTCTGGTAAACAAATGACAATAGGGTCTAACAAAAGTCCAAACTAGTACTGGGAGGATGTCTACAACGGACACGTACAGCACAGACTCCTCTTGTACGGGGGTTGCAACCAGTGCAATGGTCCGCCCGTTCGAAATTATAAACCCAGCAATACACCTGATGAAAAATAAGCGGAGATTTATATTATCGCAATCACGTGTACGACCTGTTACCGTGTCATTATGAGGATTACAAAAAAATACTGCCAGCTCCCACCTAGTATAATAGATTGCTAGCATATAAGACAAGCAGACCTCATGTTATACCAGATAGCGCCTGGCCCATGCCGGGGCGGAAGTTTCGAAAAAGTACAACAACCATAGGAAGAAGATGGCCTATAAGAAAGATTCTGAGATGCAGAAGCAATGAACTGTTGAAGTTGTGAGGCGCATCAACAAATGGGCAAAAGGTGGTTGATATGCGAACGAAATGATATGAACAAAATCTATGCACAAATGACCGAATGAACCAATGAATCCCTGAATCAATGAATCAATGAACCAATATTGATTCAATGAATGAATAAATGAATCAGTGAATCAATGAAGGAGTGAATGAATGAGTCGATGAATCAATGAGTCAACGAATGAATGGATGGATGAGTTAGCTACTTCTTGGTTGAGCTACTTCTTCACTGAGCGACCTCTTCGCTGAGGTACCTCTTCTCTCAGCTACTTCTTCTCTGAACAGCCTCTAATCTGGGCTAATTCTTCTCTGACCCTGCTCTGAGCTGCCTCACAGCTAGCTCTTCTATAATACAACCCAAGTCTTCTCTTCGCGCAGCGGTTACATTGCGTTTAGCAACTACTTGATGAGGGGTGGTTGACATGATGATGTGGTTGACATGATGGTGTAAATACTAACCATGACCATTGTCCATAACTCGGAAGTTTTCTAACTAAATTTCCTTTGATAAGTGATGATTCCTATATATATATTATATATATATATTGTTTATTTTTGTGTGCATATGTAACTGCGAATCCTGATTTATATGTTAGCAATCATTCTGTGTCAGTTTGCATTTCGAATTAAACGATCTCATCCGTCGGTGCTTAGGCGCGGGCTTTATTCGCCAGCTACGATCAGTTCATCTCCAAGTTTCCAGCCTACGCGGAGCAGGTGGAGATTTGCTGTGGGTCAAGTACAACCTCGCGATCCGCAAAAACTCTGCCTGGAGATAAATACTACATAAGGTGACCCGGATGTCTTATGTAGGCTGTATGATGGACATTTTGAAATTCTGCTGAGATATACTTGATGAATCTTGATGATGTATTTCCCCATGCAGAGAGAAGAAACATTCTGGGTATCTAAGATGACAGTATAGTCATGCTGAAAACAGGTAGGCCTTGAGCTCCCAGCCGGCACTAACCATACCTCACATGAAACTATTTGTTTGCGCCGACTTGGCTAGTAGGGGTTTTGCTGAACTGATTCCCATGATGGGGCCCAGTTTACAACTGAGGCTCAGGAATACAACAGGTAGATTCTGGTAGGTAGATGAACCTGAGGGTATAAGCACGCCATCTACAACTGATAGAGGCCAAATGGGGGCGAGTCTTGGTTTGCAGGTTCCTAGCAAGTTGACATAAGTTGACTACAAATTGTAAATTGGTCAGCCTGGTTCCATGAATAGAAGGACGCCATTGTATAACTCTGGAACATGTTTCGAGCTACAGCTGCAGATGCACGGAATGGGATGTGTTCGATTCTATGCCTTTCTCCTTGGATGTGCATCCCACCTTATTTATAAGTGGTGTACAATCCTACATTTAACCAATATAATTCCATGTAGAAGTGCGAATCTTCCATACATTCTAGGGAACACCGCTCGATGTTCGTAGCTCGCTCCGCAGGTATTACAGCGGATTACTCCCAAAAACAAAAGTGCTTGGAAGATCTCAGTGTGACTTGACTGGTGATGACCGCAGGCGAAACTATTTGGAGTCTGGAGCCAAGTTTACTATTATACATATATATATATATATTTGTGTATACATATATATGTATAAATGTACATATGTGTATATGTAAATAAGTATAAATGTATATATGTATATATGTATATTTGTATATATGTATATATGTATATATGTATATTATGTATATATGTAAACAAGTATATTTGTTTATATGTGTATTTGTTTATATGTATATTTGTACATATGTTTAATATGTATATATGTATACATGTATATATGTATATATGTACATCTGTATATATGTAAGTACGTAAATATGTATATATGTATATAAGTACATATGTTGATATGTATATATGTATATATGTTTATAAGGGCATATGTTTATATGTATATTTTTATATATGTATATATGTATATATGTGTATATGTATATGTATACATGTAAGTATATATGTATATATGTAAATTTGTATATATGTATTTATGTGTATATGTATATGTAGACTTGTATATATGTATATATGTCTATATGTAAATATGTTTATATGTATATATGTATATATGTATACCTGTATATATGTATATGTGTATATATTTATTTGTGTATATATGTAGATTTGTGTATATGTATATATATATGTATATATGTATTTAGGTATATATGTATATATGTATATATGTGAAAATGATTTTACGAGTTTATATTTGTTTGTATATATGTATTTGTGTATTTATGTAATTATGCTTAATTTTGTGTGAGTGTATATATGTATATTTGTATTTGTATGTATGTGTCTTTTTATGTATATACGCGTATATGTAAATATGTAGATATGTCAATATTTGTGTCTGTAGAAATATATACACACATATATATATATATACATATATATATATATGCATATGCATATGTATATGCATATGTTCTGGTATATGCATTTGCATGTGCATTTGCATTTGCATATACATATTATATGTGTGTATATGTATCTTTATAGATACATATGTATATGAGTTTATGTCAGCACTTACCAACTGGGATTCACATCCAAGTTGAGATTGGTATAGTATAGTTTTTGTTGCGAGGGGGATGTGAGTATCATGAGTGGGTCCCGAGACGGGGTCGATATCATGGACTATTCTGGCAACATGCAGTGTGAAACGCAGGTGTACCCGAGAAATGGGATGAATTTGGTGGTAGATGAACATGGTAAGGGGCCATTCAGCCGAGTCGTTTTGGAAGTATACATAAAAAAATACTGAACAACACACCTCGAATATGACAGCCATAAGACACTGGAACAGACCATGAGGCATGCACACGTATACCAAACAACAACTACAAGGGGCTTCAACAGAAATACATAGCAATATTTATATTTGTATATGGATGTTTCTTTAAATGGATGTACCCGAAAATGGATGATTGATAATGAAAACTATTAAAATAGATGATTGGGGAGTACCCCAATTTTAGGACACCTCCTTATATAGTCAATGTTTCCCATGTTTCCTGAATTCAGCAAGGGGGTTGTGATGGAAAAAAATTGAATATGTCGTCTGTCTACAGGTACTATACCAACTTATGGAGGTGAACTCACCATGGCGGTACTCTACCTGTAAAGATATGTGAAAATCACCTCAACAAAGCACACCCAAGTACCCTCCTAATTACCCTCCGCAAATCAAACATGGCATGCTGGAAATTCATTGATGGATGATTTTCCAAACTAGAAACTTCCATATCTTTCGGGGATGTCCCATAGTTTCCCATTGTTCCCAGGGATTTCCCATATTTTCGGGGTTGACATTGGTCCACCGTACCGCTCAGGTTGCCATATAAGACCACAGACGGTCGCCACTTGCATCGGCATCTCAAGAAAGGACCGGCAACGAGATGCTACGTAGGTTGACTCTGAAGCATACCACGCTGAAATTTCACATAGTAAATTTATATATATACATACAGTACATATAATTAGATATATGAACAAAAAATATTTATATACATGCATAGATGTATATTATATACATAGTCTAAGTACGTTTTTAAGCGGAAAGTGGTTGAAGGTGGGGGTGTTCAAAAATGGTTTTCGTGCTGCAACGACCATTCCTGATCTCCATGTTAGATTTCACCCGTGTTTAAAGTAGCAGATTGAGAATATAGGGCCATGGGTCAAACTGATTAAAACAGCCCAGCTTCAGAGTTTTGGAATTGGTTTCGTTTCTGCATGGTTGCAGCCTGAAGAAGGGACGCATTGATCATAGGGTTGGCTTATGGATATCTACAGGAAACCATGTTTTTTAAATCAGCAAATATAAAGAGTGAAAAATCCGAGTTTTACCAGGAGGTTGTGGATTTTGCATGCAAAATCCACAACCTCCTGGTAAAACTCGGATTTTTGACCCAAGGTTGATAGTATTGTTGGATCTTTTTGCCATCCTCTTTGGGTTTCTCAACAGGAGAGCAGGACAGGGTCAAAGTCCACAAGGGTGAGATGGCAACAGATGACGCAGTGACCTGGAGAGAAATGTTGGGTTCCCTTGTCGTTTGTGGGTAATGACCAGAATGCCAGAGGAGAGATAGATATATGATATATATATATATTATATATATATATGATATATATATATGATATATATATATATATATGATATATATATATGATATATATATATATGATATATATATATATATGATATATATATATGTCCCATGGTCGAGACTTGGGATTTAATCATGAAAGATTGGATTTAATATGATTTAATCTGGTTTAATGCTTAATGGGATGTTATTGGGTACGTGTAGCCCACTATCATAAAAGGTGGATGACATACCATGATATAGCCATTTTGGGGGGTGCTCATCAATCCATTAGTAGTGATTTATTCAGTTATTCACCCACTCTAAGGAGTTCCATTGTGAGATGCACGACCAGCACGACCATGTCTTGACCATGGAAAAATTCGGAGAGCCGAAATCACCGTTGGACCTTTTGGGACCGCTGATTTCTGACTCTCAAAATAAGGTACCCTCCTGGTTAACTAACACCACTATGGAAAATCCCAAAATTGTTCATGGGAAAATTCACTATAAATGGTGATTTTCCCATAGTTAGCCTTTGGTTATTTAACATAGCCATGGAAAATGATCACTTTTAATAGGTCATCATCTATTTCCATTGGTCATTTTCCATAGCTATGTTAGTCATTACCAGAGGCTAATCATCCACCAAGAAATTGCTGTCAACTTGGTGCGAAAAGATGATCGTTGATCAACAGGTGACAGTGCTGAGATGGTAGGCACATTTGTAAACCAACCGATACCCAAAATCACCACTAAATGGGTTGTATAAACGATCCCAAATGAATATCCAAATGAATGAAAATGATAAGCTTATTAGTGGGTTTACCACATTGTGCTGTTGTACATATCATTGGACACAAGTGTGTGTGTGTGTGTCCTCTATACATACAATATACATCAATATATATATATATATATACACTCCAAATCTATATATATAGACATAGATTCACACGATTTACATATATCAATTACGACTATTGATGGCTCATTTCTATTATTGTCAGCCGCCATAGGCGGCTGTGGCTCAGCCATCCATCCGAGCGAGGTGTACAATTTCCCCAGAGCCATGGCGGAGTCGAAGCACCGACGCTTGGGAATGGATCAATGCCTGGCTACAGTTTTTTGGAATGGAAGTTATATACATACATGATTATATATATATATATGTATATGTATCATCATATATCTAAAAATATATCATATCATATTGGGTGCTGTATGGTAGGTTGTAATTTAAACCATTTGGGCATGGTCTCTACGATTTGAGTCCGACTGGCAGGATCATCTCACTTCGAAAAAGCTTCGTGCTCCGCAACGGTGTCATCAAACATGGTTAGTATTGGTTTATTAATGGTATATTAATGGTTTAATAGTGCTATATTCATGGATAGTGGTATATTAATGGCTTAATAATGGTATATTAATGGTTTAATCATGCTTTATTACTGGTTTAATGATGGCATATTAATGGTTTAATCATGCTTTATCAATGGATAATGGTATATCGATGGTTTAATAATGGTATATTGATGCTTTAATAATGGTATATTAATGGTTTAATCATGCTTTATCAATGGATAATTGTATATTAATGGATAATGGTATATTAAAGGTTAATGGTATATCAATGGTTTAATAATGAGATATTAATGGTTTAATCATGCGTTATTACTGGTTTAATGATGGTGTATTAATGCTTTAATAACGGTATATTAATGGTTTAATCATGCTATATTCATGGATAAAGGTATTAATGGCTTAATAATGGTATATTAATGGTTTAATAATGGTATATTAATGGTTTAATAATGCTATATTCATGGATAAAGGTATTAATGGCTTAATAATGGTATATTAATGGTTTAATAATTGTATATCAATGGTTTGATAATGGTATATTAATGGCGTAATAATGCTTTATTTATGGGTAATGGTATATTAATGGTTTAATAATGGTATATTGATGGTTTAATACTGGTGTTAATGGTTTAACAGTGGTCAATGATGGCTAATAATGGCATATTGATAGTTTATCAATTTTTGGTATATTAGAGGTTTTGATAATTGTATATTAATGGTTTCATACGTGATGGTTAATCATGGCATTATCATCGGATCTTAATAGCTAATTTAACGGCTATTATTTGTGAATGATTGACAAATGTTGATAATATTGGGATACTAAAAATGGGGTATTGAATGGATTTACCCTCTGGTGTCATCAAAAAAAAATGCACTTGGAAATCCGGGAACTTTTCCATGGAGGTTTCTCACTGGGAAAATAGAATCCATAAATAGTGGAATTTCCCAGCTAGCCATGTTTGATGACACCAGAGGGTACATCGATTTCTTGAGGCGGCTCTCCTGAACTCAACCTTGAAGGTGTTTTGAGAACTAGTGGCCATATGCGCCATGGTTCAACATCACAGACTCTCAACATGTTTGATGGGAAAATCCCTTGCATGCGTTGGTAAAATGGGTGGTGCAATCATACCAGTGACAACATTTTATAGTCCCATGGTGCACCATCTATGACCCAGACCCATGTTCCATAAACAAACATTCCTATCAGATTCATATAGACGGGGACGTCATAAGTGCATTTGATGGTTTGACATCATGTGGATGATGATCCAGATTGGCTGCTCGGATGGGTTGAATTTTCCAACCAGATCGGCGGGGTCGCTCCAACCCATTGTATGTATACAAATGATAGCCACAATGGGCACAATTTTGGGGGGAATTGGGAGCAGCCCTGACATCAAATCCCAATTACTGGTGCGAACTGGATCTGATTTCTGAGGAAATGAACCCAACTTCCTCTACAACGCAGGCAGATGTCAAGGGTCAACTGGGAGGTCTCAAAATAGGACACTCTATGGTACCCCCAAATTCCATGGTTTATCATCGCTCCCCCCATTTCTCGACAAAGCCAACTGTTGATTTTGGGCCTGGTCGTTTGACCCCTGGTTGAATACAATATATAATATACCAAAATGATTCTGCATTTATTATGTGTATGTATACTATACGCATACAAATAGATCGATGGATCGATGGATGGACAGACAGATAGATTGATGGAGATATAGATAGGCAGATAGAGAGATAGATAGACAGCTAGATGGATTTAGAAAACAAACACCGAGCGCCATGGTTGGACGGCCATAGTTGATTGGGTGGATCATGTGAGCCTCCCCAGTTACAACTTATACCCCCATTTACTATAGATGATTAGTCTATCTGCCTAATAGTGGTTGAAGTTATAAATCATCTTAGCTAACTACTGTGGATGCAAGAAATCCTGCATCAGTTGGTAAATGGTCTATTCCCATTACCCCATTACAGTCCCAGTGTTTCATAGGAACCCCAACGTCTGGTGAAGGTCTTTCCGCTACGAACCTCTTCTTACGGGTGCTGAGTGACGTGCAGGCGGGCTACGGCAAGTGACTGTAGGGTGAGCGAAAAGACAAAGGCTGGTTGTTTGGTGGATGCCATATGGTCATACCATCTGGTAAACGAACATGACTTGCTGAAAATTTCCTCCAACATATAGATGTTTCCCACTGAGACCCCATTTAACATGTTCCCATCTTTCAATGGCCATGTTTGATGACACCGGAGAGTACTGCTCAACTCGTCAATTTGGGGCCTTGAACCTGGACGTCACTGGACGTCTAAGATTTAGCTCTTGCTATTTAAGGATGGGTCCAAGTGTGGTTTACCAAGTTTACCACCGAAAAAGGGACCCAGGGAACAACATTTTTTGGGCACGGCTTAGGAATATGATCCCCCTTCAATCCGGGATGTTGGCTCAGCCAGCTCGCCAGCTCAACCATCCAAGAAGGTTCACCACCAGTTTTCCGCAGCTGCACGGTGATCCATGCAAAGTGGGATCCCTGAAAGATAGCTAGGTTGGTGCAAATAAGTCCGACAATTTTGGTTTCTGATACAACTTGGCTATGGTATACAGTATATACATGGAGGTTATAACATGTTACAACCCAACTTAGCTATTGTTTGGGGGGGCCCACATTGTGGTGGTTTCAGGCGATGTTCAATATCTACTTTGCCAACCATCCTGACTGGGATCAAAGCTGCGAGACCGGACTCCCAGCCTGGGCAGTTCAGCCAGGAGCGGTTGGGGAAACTGACTGGATTTATAGTTGCTGGTACAACTGGAAATCTGCTTGGATTTAAGTGAATGTACCGACATCTTCTAACATCTTCTAACATACAATATCAGCCAAGCAACTGCTCTTTCTTTCTGACAGGGGATCTAGGATTGGCCAGGTGAGGAAAAGCACGTAGATTAGTGGCCTTGCAGAGTTGGGAACTCTTGTGATTTGCCCAGAGGATGATGGAGGACCTAGCTGTGACAATGGAGACATTATGCGCTTCCCCTAAGATCTTGTCGGAATAAGATAATTCCCGTATATATATATATTATATATATTATATATATAGTGTATATATATATAGGTATATATGAAGCTTAAAAAGTAATCAAACATCACTTTTCCGTTGTCATTCTCGACATGTCTCCACCGATCATGATTTTCCCAGCGACGCAGCTCTGAGGTCCCTGCCTGCTCGCTTCAACTTGCTCTTTGAGAGTGAAAAGGTGAGGCCAACCTCCAATTGGATGCTCGGCATGATGAGATGCTGATGTTCCATGAGAACGGGGACACAAACGTGTACCACTTATGTAATTCCATTGGATGGTTTGTTTGATTAATTAATCATTATACAAGCGTTGTTGCACAACAAATGCAATAAATTTAGTCTACCACCCGGTAATTTATTATACCATAGATGTGCAAAAACAAAAAGTATTAGCTTCAATCGGTAAATCATCAAAACTCAATGGGCCATTTGCAAATCATAGCTGTGCAACAAAGTACTGAAGGGTAATTCCCACTCATTTGCCTATTTTTGTTGGTTAAATCCCCATTGGCCCATTAAAGCACCATACAATTCCATTATATAAAATTATATAAATCACATTAAATCACAATAAAATCCCATGAGATCACCATGAAAATTTCCTTGAGCCGTGTGATGACCAACAACGGAATACTAAATATTGTTTGTCGGTGCTGCTCGTAGCTTGTTCACCCTGCACCATTTCTGTGGGATTATCTCGTCTTTAAGCGGGTAGACAAACCCTTTAAAGACTATAAGTAATCAAAATGTG
>CAMXCT020002066.1:0-115000 GCA_947184155.2 Cladocopium goreaui
GATGGACAATGCTGGAGAACCCGCTGGGGCAAAAAGAACTGTCAGTACTCCTGAAAAGAGTCCTCCGGCCAAGCGTGTTGCGGGGGAACCCAAGCCCCCTCACAATATGAAGGTGAAAAGCATCCCTGCTGACGGCAACTGTCTTTTTGAAGCCCTTGCTCAAAGTTTGGGCGGAAAAACAGCCAGGAATGTGCGTGCAAGCGTTGTCCCCCACCTGACCAAGCACCAGGGTCGTTACAAGCCCTGGTGGGACGGCAAGGAGCCAACAGAGGCGGAGAATGCTTGCGAATCATGGGAGAGCTATCTCACCATGCTCTCAAAGATTGGGGCTTGGGGCAGTGCTCTTGAAGTTTCTGCTGCGGCTGTGCACTACGATCGCCCGATCATTGTCTTCCAGCCTCGTGGGGTTCCGGAGATTTACAATGGTCGTGGCAAGGGTGGTGCTCCCATCGCTTCGTGGTTTCGTTCAAAGCACTATGAACGACTTGAAGGTGCTTTCCCTCCTGAAGTTTTGACTCAGGCCGCAAATGGTCCAATGCAGGGCAACAGAGGTGGAGGATCGGAATGTGGCGCTACTTCAGTTGGTGCCACCAGATTGTCAGCTTTGCCGTCGCTGGTTCATAGCAACAATAAACGTGGAAGGTGTGCTAGCCCCGCGCCCGCCTCTACTTTGTCAGAGCAGCGCAAGAATTCTTCTTCCCCTGCGGCTGCTACTTCGGGTCGGGGTCCGTGCACGCCACGTGCAGCCAGTGAAGGACAAGACGCAGCCAGTGCTTCGTCCAGACGCACTAAGCGTACTGAGTGGACATGCCCTTTGTGTGACTTTTCCACTGGGGTGTGCAAAGGATGGGTTGACAAGAAGAGAGCTCATATCAATGCTTGGCATCCCGATGAGAAGGAACAGTTGAAAATCGGCTTCAAAAACACGTTGCCTGCGCTGTCTGCGGTCAAGAAGGGAGGAGTCTATAGCTGGAAGTGTCCTGTTTGCAAACTTGGCTTGTCCGCTGATCACAACCTCAAACCTGGCCAAGTGTACAGCGTCATCCGCAAGCATAGGGAAGACAAACATCCTCAGGCGGATGCCAAGCTCTTCCACAAGGACAGCAGCTTCAGACGGGAGAATGCTAGCAAAGCCACGCGCCAGGTGCGTGCAGCTGCAGTGGCTCGAAGGTTGCTTGGCTTCAAGCGTGGCGATGCTGGAGCACATGACCCCACTTTCGTTACCATTCCAGCCCCAGGAAATGGCAAACAGAAAAGAGTTGGAATGTCTTACGTCATTTGCAAAACTTGTGGCAGTATGGCTTTGACAGCGAAGCGTTTGGCAAAGATTGCTTGTGAACAGTATGCTTCCAGCAAAGGGCCCAAACGAAAGCAGTTGGTGGAAAGATTGCGTGCGTGCCTCAAAAATGCAGACATCAGCGATGACCTCAAGAAGGGTGCCCGCACAGTTTTGGAAATCATCGACTCTGGAGCATTTCGCACCACTGATACTGCAGCAGACAGCACGCATCAGATTGAGGCCATTGTGTGGCCTGCCAATTTTACGGTGCGTTTTGCTTGTGTGCATTGCAAGCGTTGTGTCAACAACATCAGACGGCTTACAGGAAGTCAGTGTCCTCATAAAATGGTTTGGACTAAGTTTCGAAAGGGCCAGAGGGATATTTTGGTGCCTCTTGCGGCTCAGGCTCCAAGTGCCAGACAGCGAGCTGCTTCGCGAGCTTTGGACATTTTGGGATTGCAGCAGGATGGCGCTGTGGATCAGAACCCATGACGGGCTCTGACAGCACTATGCGGTTGGGGACTATGAATGTACGGTCCTTGTGAGGCCGCTTGGGTGGTGTGCTTGACTTTGCTCAGCTCCAGAATTTACATGTTCTGTGTCTTCAAGAAACTAGAGTTAACAATCACAGCTGGAATGCTGTGACTCGTGCCGTCAAGGCACGCGGGTGGCAACTTTTTCCTGGCCCTCAAGGAAGAAATTCGAAAAATGTAGTGGAAGGTGGTACATTGGTTCTAACAAAGTGGCCTGCTGAGGCCTTGGCCCTTCCTGTCGACATGGTGTCTGTGGAAAGATCCATGGCCGTCAAACTCTATAGACCTCAGCAAAGGCCGTTGATTCTCATCAATGTTTACTTACATGCTTCAGATCGCACAGCTGCCAGCCGTGCGCTGTGTGCGCTGTTCGAGTTTGTTGCTGCTTGTGGTGAAGATACAGTGATCATGGGTGACTTCAATTTGGAAATTCATTGTTGGCCAATTTCTAACGTTTTGGCTACTGGACAGTGGCGGTCCTGTGATGAGCTGGTTTGCGGAGATCGTGTTTTAGGTGGTACACATCGAACTGCTGCAGGTGTTTATACAGGTGTGGTCATTGACTATGGCTTGTGCACTCCTCGGTTAATTATTACTGGTAGGGAGCAACATCTTGGCGTGGCTGACCATGACGCGGTGGTTTACAACTTGCATGTGCCTGGTTCATTATCCACACCGTGGACTCTCCCAGTTGGTGCCCCTTTGCATTCTGAAAAGGTTGCTGAAGCTTCTTGGCTAAGTGCTTGGGAAGAAGTATGTGACGATTTTGGAAATGCATTGAGTACAGGCAACGTGGACTCTGCTTGGACCTTACTTAGCAACTGCGCAGAATCTCTTCTTCTCGCACGTGGCAAAACTGGTCGTGCTATGCGCCAGGGCCCGCAGCAAATTGCCAGTCCTCCGTCTTCAAAAGCGCCTTCTTTGCAAACAGGGAAAGAGCGCAAGCTCAGACGCTTCGCACGAAGAGTGGTGGAGTACCAAAAGGCCCCGTTGCCAGAGTTGGAGAAGAAGTTGGTTCGTGATGGCCCTCATTTACATCATTCTTTGGCTTTTTTCTCTTTGGATGACCCCAGGTTGGTTAGTGCAGTGCTAGAATTGACAAATGCAGAAGCTACAGCAGCGTCCAAGTTACGCTTGGAGACGTGGAAGGATAGCGTGCAGGAAAATGCCACCAAACTAGGCAGGTGGGTCAAACAGGTGCCGCCCGCCAGTCCTACTGCAAGTTTTGATGGCTCCATTCTACCTGCAGATAGGGCCAAGTGCGCAGCATTGGATTGGGACAGGTATTGGAATCCAGGGTCGCTTCCGAATTTGAATCTGGGGGACCAGTTGTACTCTCAGATTGGCTCTGCAAGCGATCCATTGCCGGATGACTGTATTCAGGTTAGTGGTTCTGAATTGGTTCGGATTGCGCTCAAAGCGAAGGACAAGGCTCCGGGCATGGATGCCTGGACAGCTCTCCATTTGTGCAATCTTCCCATTGCTTTTTGGGATCAGGTCGGTGCTCTTTGGGATGCTTGCTTGCGACATGGCTGTGTTCCTACGATGTGGAAAGATGTTAGAATTGCTTTGTTGCCAAAAGCTACTGGTGGCATGCGCCCTTTAGCCATTGTCACTGTCCTGTGGCGTATTTGCATGAGTGCCACTCTGAAAAAATTACAGCCTTGGATTGCGGAATGGGCTTCGCCCGAACTTTTTGGTGGTCTACCAGGCAAGGGCATCATGGAAGTCCATGAACGTTTCTACGAAGCTGTCAGCGCGGCAAAGCAGTCTCGTGTCGATTTGGTCGGGTGCAAAGCTGATGTTCGCAAGTGTTTTGATTCAGTTTGCCCTCAGACAGCCATTAAAGTGTGGCGATGGTTCGGTGCTCCCTCATCAATTTGTGATTTCCTCGCTGATTTTTACAGTGAACAGCGTCGTTGGTTTGCTTGGCAAGGTTCTTATCACCCTCATCCGGTTTTTGCTCAACGGGGTTTGTTGCAAGGCTGTCCAGCCAGCCCTGCGCTACTGAACGCTTTGATGACCGTTTGGGTGAGGTTTGTCAAACGGCAGGAACCAAGGATTTCTTTGGCTATTTATTTGGACGATCGCACCATGTGGAAACAAGGTTGTCAAAGTTTTGAAGTGGTCATCAACGCCATGACTGCGGGAGCGCAAGCCGATGCTATTCTCGGCTTCGAACTTCACCCTGACAAATTGGCTAGCTTCGCCACCAAACCGCATCTGGTTGCCAAGGTGCGCAAGAAGAAAGATTTAGAAGGTGTACCTGCGGATACTTTCACACTGCTTGGCATTCAATACAATTTGTCACGCCCCAGTTCTTGTGTTGATGCGGATATTGTCAGTGACAACATTCAGCGACGGTGTCTCAAAATTCGTTTGGCAGCACAGCACTTAGGCACTCGCATTGCATTGGTGCATAAGTTGGTGATATCTTTATTTGCTTGGTCCGGTGCTTTTCATCACTTCAGTGCAAGAACCATTCGAACATGGACATCTATGATCGAAACTGCACTTTGGGGTCGAAGGGTTCCTCCAGGTAGGAGCCGGCTGCTCTTTTGGAATTCTTTGGGTTCTGCAAGACTACATCCGATGTTTGCGCTCCAGTTCACCGCCGCCCGGGCGGAATGGAATCGGCAATGCCGCCGTGCCCAAGGGTTGCCTGCAGCTACCTCGCCTGCTCCTCGCTGGAAAGCAGTGCTCAAACATTGGAAATGGCGACTTGACGATGGCCTGTGGCACACGCCTGCTGGGATTTTGAAACCTGGGTGGATGTCTTTGAAAAGCTTGCAAAAGGCCGCTATCCATTCATGGCTCGTTGGTTTGTGGACTAAAGACACCAAAACGGATGGTCGATGGCCAAACGGCAAGGAGCCGGTTTCCCTTTTTCAGGCAAATGCAGCTTTAGGCATGGATTACTACAGTCGCAGGGTTTTGACTGGTGCTGCAGTGGATGGCAGGGTCACAGAGCGCTTTGGTTCTGCTTTGAGTTGTGAATGTGGATTGCGGTCTCCTGATCGAGAACATCTCACTTTTCACTGCCAAGCGCAGCCATGGGATGGTGAGTTCAGGAGCGCTACTGAACGTCGTTTGCTGGTTCCACTTGTGGATGCTCCTCCTGTGTTGCCTTTTCCAACATGGTTGCAGATCCTGCTTTGGTTACTTTTATTCAGCAATTCGATCCTCTTCAGCGACCCACCTTGGGTTTGGACGGCAGTTGTATCATAGCTACTTCCTGTGATCGATGGCAAAGAGCTAGCTGGGCGGTTTCGACACTTTCAGGCACCACTGTTCAAGGTGCCGTGACTGGTTTTGAGCAAACACCTGCTGCAGGTGAGCGTGCTGCTCTTCTGCAAGCTTGTTTAGCCTCTTCTGCAGCTAACAGACCGGTGATGCTCTTGATTGACAATCAGGCTTTGGTGCGGCGGCTTCAGCGAGGCATTAGCACTGGCCGTTGGGAGGGTGACTTGCCGCTTTTCTGGCAGCGGATCAGCGGCTTATTGATTCAGGGCACTGTTTGCACTTAGATCCCTTCTCACAACAAGGTGCCTGACTGGACACCACCAGATGGTTGGATTGATGTTCATCTCTGCCGCGTTCTCAATGCGACAGCCGATGCTCAGGCAGGTGAGGTGTTGCGTGACTCACGCTCCATGATCGCTGCGGCTGTGCAGCGACATCAGCGAGCCGTGGCTTGGGCTGCAGCAGTTTGGCGTCTGCAGAGGCTACGGACTTTACCTTTTTGGCAAGTCGTACTTGATCAACAAACATTCCATGCGGAATGCTAGCTGGCGCACTGTGTTTACTTCTTTTTTATTTCAGGCAGGTTTCGCTTCTTTTGAGTTTTGCTTGGAGAAGTATGGGAACTTGATTCTCGCAGATGGCATACTATGGCGTCTTAACTACTTCACTTCGGTGAGGAGCAGGTTGACGTCCGCTTACAACAACAACAACAACAACTGCTTGATTGTCGTCATCTGATGTTGCCACGTGCGTAGATAGGTGCAGGTTTGCCACGGGATGCTGCGAAACGCATTGTAATGGTTGCATGAATGTTGCATGGGCTATGTTTTGGGGAGGAAGCCGGAGCACGAAACCTTGTGTTTTTCCGTGTAAAGTGGCTGCAGCCGGCGATGAAAGGTACCTCGTGTGTGCGGCGGTTGTGGCTGCGGTCGTTTCATGCGCGAATTGGTTCCTCCTATGTGTTTTGCAACGAGTGGTTGTGTCTGTGTGCGTAGTTCTATGCGGTTCTTGAATCTCTGGTTGCAGATTGCATTGGAATGGCTGCTTGATTGTCGTCATCTGATGTTGCCACGTGCGTAGATAGGTGCAGGTTTGCTACGGGATGCTGCGAAACGCATGGTAATGGCTGCATGAATGTTGCATGGGCTATGTTTTGTGGAGGAAGCCGGAGCACGAAACCTTGTGTTTTTCCGTGTAAAGTGGCTTGAAAGGTACCTCGTCTGTGCGGCGGTTGCGGCTGGGGTCGTTTCATGCGCGAATGGTTCCTCCTATGTGTTTTGCAACGAGTGGTTGTGTCTGTGTGCGTAGTTCTATGCGGTTCTTGAATCTCTGGTTGCAGATTGCATTGGAATGGCTGCTTCATTGTCGTCATTTGATGTTGCCACGTGCGTAGATAGGTTCGGGTTTGCCACGGGATGTTGCGAAACGCAATGTAATGGCTGCATGAATGTTGCATGGGCTATGTTTTGGGGAAGAAGCCGGAGCACCAAACCTTGTGTTTTTCCGTGTAAAGTGGCTGCAGCCGACGATGAAAGGTACCTCGTCTGTGCGACTGGTGCGGCTGCGGTCGTTTTGTGCGCGAATTGTTCCTCCTATGTGTTTTGCAACGAGTGGTTGTGTCTGTGTGCGTAGTTCTATGCGGTTCTTGAATCTCTGGTTGCAGATTGCATTGGAATGGCTGCCTCATTGTCGCCATTTGATGTTGCCACGTGCGTAGATAGGTGCGGGTTTGCAACGGGATGCTGCGAAACGCATTGTAATGGCTGCATGAATGTTGCATGGGCTATGTTTTGGGGAGGAAGCCGGAGCACGAAACCTTGTGTTTTTCCGTGTAAAGTGGCTGCAGCCGGCGATGAAAGGTACCTCGTGTGTGCGGCGGGTGCGGTTGCGGTCGTTTCATGCGCGAATTGTTCCTCCTATGTGTTTTGCAACGAGTGGTTGTGTCTGTATGTTTAGTTCTATGCGCTTCTTGAATTTGCAGATGACCATCGTAAATCGTATTGGAATGGCTGCATCCAGGCTGCGATAGTGATTTGTCAGCAGATTTCTCAACTTTGGGCGCTAGTAATTTTCCTTTCAAAAATGCTTTTAAAAAGTGCTTCAAAATCGTCTTTTTCTGCTTTGGCGTCGAGATCCGGCTTTGGAGCTGCAATTTCCGACATCGTTGCGCGTAGTTCTATTGTGTTTTGCAATTCAGTCTCTGCAGATCGCATTGTGGTGGCTGCGTCAAGGTTGCTGGGTGCCGCGGCTGCATGCGTAATACTTTTGTCTTTTGCAGCTGAACATCGTAAATCGTATTGGAATGGCTGCATCCAGGCTGCGATAGTGATTTGTCAGCAGATTTTCCCAACTTTGGCGCTAATAATTTTCCTTTTAAAAATGCTTTTAAAAAGTGCTTCAAAATCGTTTTTTTTTGCTTTGGCGTCCAGATCCGGTTTTGGAGCTGCAATTTCCGACACCGTTGCGCGTAGTTCTATTGTGTTTTGCAACTCAGTTTCAGCATCAGATCGCATTGTAGTGGCTGCGTCAAGGTTGCTGGGTGCCGCGGCTGCATGCGTAATACTATTGTCTTTTGCAGCTGAACATCATAAATCGTATTGGAATGGCTGCATCCAGGCTGCGATAGTGATTTGTCAGCAGATTTTCTCAACTTTGGGCGCTAATAATTTTCCTTTCAAAAATGCTTTTAAAAAGTGCTTCAAAATCGTCTTTTTCTGCTTTGGCGTCGAGATCCGGTTTTGAAGCTGCAATTTCCGATACCGTTGCGCGTAGTTCTATTGTGTTTTGCAAGTCGGTCTCTGCAGATCTTATTGTAGTGGCTGCGTCAAGGTTGCTTGGTGCCGCAGCTGCATGCGTAATACCATTGTCTTTTGCAGCTGAAGATTGTAAATCGTATTGGAGTGGCTGCATCCAGGACGGGATAGTGATTTGTTAGCAGATTTTTTCAATTTTGGCGCTAGTAATTTGCGTTTTTCAAATTCCTTTCAAAAAGTGCTGCAAAATCGTCTTTTTGTCGCTTTGGCGTCGAGATCCGGTTTTGGAGCTGCAATTTCCGACGCCGTTGCGCGTAGTTCTATTGTGTTTTGCAACTCAGTCTCTGCAGATCGCATTGTAGTGGCTGCGTCAAGGTTGCTTGGTGCCGCAACTGCATGCGTAATACTATTGTCTTTTGCAGCTGGATCTCGTAAATCGTATTGGAGTGGCTGCATCAAGGCTGCGACAGTGATTTGTCAGCAGATTTTCAATTTTGGCGCTAGTAATTTGCGTTTTTCAAATTCCTTTTAAAAAAGTGCTTCAAAATTGTGGTTTTGTTGCTTTGGCGTCGAGATCCGGTCTTGGAGCTGCAATCCCTGTTGTGATAAACGCTTGCTGTGTGTAAGAGCTTTTATGTGTAAAAGCTTCTCTGTTTGTAAAAGCGTCTCAGTGTAAAAGTTTCTGTGTGTGTAAGCGGTTGCCATGTGTAAAACCACTGTGTGTAAGTGTCCTGTGTGTAAACGCTTGCTGTGTGTGAAAGCTTGCTGTGTGTAAAAGCTTCTCTGTGTAAAAGCTTGTTGTGTGTAAAAGCTTCTGTGTGTAAAAGCTTCTCTGTGTGTAAAAGCTTCTCTGTTTAAAAAGCTTGCTGTGTGTGTAAGCACTTGCCATGTGTAAAAGCGCTGTGTGTAAGTGTTCTGTGTGTAAACACTTGCTGTGTGTGAAAGCTTGCTGTGTGTAAAAGCTTCTCTGTGTAAAAGCGTGTTGTGTGTAAAAGCTTCTCTGTGTGTAAAAACTTCTCTGTTTAAAAAGCTTGCTGTGTGTGTAAACGCTTGCCATGTGTAAAAGCGCTGCGTGTAAGTGTTCTGTGTGTAAACACTTGCCATGTGTAAAAGCACTGTGTGTAAGTGTTCTCTGTGTAAACGCTTGCTGTGTGTGAAAGCTTGCTGTGTGTAAAAGCTTCTCTGTGTAAAAGCTTGTTGTGTGTAAAAGCTTCTCTGTGTGTAAAAGCTTCTCTGTGTGTAAAAGCTTCTCTGTTTAAAAAGCTTGCTGTGTGTGTAAGCACTTGCCATGTGTAAAAGCATTCTTTGCGCAAGCTTGCTTAAAAAGCAGTCGGAAATAATTTGTGCAAGCTTTGTAGTACAAAGTAGTACTGGGAAGAAGTTTTTGCAAGCTTTGTAGTAGAAAGTAATACTGGGAAGTACTTTTTGCAAGCTTTGTAGTGCACAGTAGTACTGGGAAGTAGTTTGTGCAAGCTTTGTACTACACAGTAGTACTGGGAAGTGCTTTGTGTTAGCTTTGTAGTACAAAGTAGTTCTGGGAAGTGGTTTGTGCAAGCTTTGTAGTACAAAGTAGTACTGGGAAGTGGTTTGTGCAAGCTTTGTAGTACAAAGTAGTACTGGGACGTGTTTTGTGCAAGCTTTGTAGTACAAAGTAGTACTGGAAAGTGTTTTGTGCAAGCTTTGTAGTACAAAGTAGTACTGGGACGTGCTTCGTGCATGCTTTGTAGTACAAAGTAGTACTGGGAAGTGGTTTGTGCAAGCTTCGTAGTACACAGTAGTTCTGGGAAGTGCTTTGGTCAAGCTTTGCTGTACAAAGTAGTACTGGGAAGTGTTTTGTGCAAGCTTCGTAGTACACAGTAGTACTGGAGCGTGTTGTGTGCAAGCTTTGTAGTACAAAGTAGTACTGGGAAGTAGTTTGTGCAAGCTTTGCAGTACACAGTAGTACTGGGAAGTGTTTTGTGCAAGCTTTGTAGTACACAGTAGTACTGGGAAGTGTTTTGTGCAAGTTGTGTAGTACAAAGTAGTACTGGGAAGTGGTTTGTGCAAACTTTGTAGTACAAAGTAATACTGGGAAGTCCTTCGTGCAACCTTTGTAGTACAAAGTAGTACTGGGAAGTGTTTTGTGCAAGCTTTGTAGTATAAAGTAGTACTGGGAAGTGCTTTGTGCAAGCTTTGTAGTACAAAGTAGTACTGGAGCGTGTTTTGTGCAAGCTTTGAAGTACAAAGTAGTACTGGAACGTGTTTTGTGCAAGCTTTGAAGTACACAGTAGTATTGGGAAGTGCTTTGTGTTAGCTTTGTAGTACAAAGTAGTACTGGGAAAGTGTTTGTGCAAGCTTTGTAGTACAAAGTAGTACTGGGAAGTGTTTTGTGCAAGCTTTGTAGTACAAAGTAGTACTGGAACGTGTTTTGTGCAAGCTTTGTAGTACAAAGTAGTACTGGGAAGTAGTTTGTGCAAGCTTTGTAGTACAAAGTAGTACTGGGAAGTCCTTCGTGCAACCTTTGTAGTACAAAGTAGTACTGAACGTGTTTTGTGCAAGCTTTGTAGTACAAAATAGTACTGGGAAGTGCTTCGTGCAACCTTTGTAGTAGTACAAAGTAGTACTGGAACGTGTTTTGTGCAAGCTTTGAAGTACAAAGTAGTACTGGGAGTAGTGTTTTGTGCAAGCTTTGTAGTACAAAGTAGTACTGGGAGTGTTTTGTGCAAGTTTGTAGTACAAAGTAGTACTGGGAAGTGGTTTGTGCAAGCTTTGTAGTACAAAGTAGTACTGGGAAGTGTTTTGTGCAAGCTTTGTAGTACAAAGTAGTACTGGAACGTGTTTTGTGCAAGCTTTGTAGTACAAAGTAGTACTGGGAAGTAGTTTGTGCAAGCTTTGTAGTACAAAGTAATACTGGGAAGTCCTTCGTGCAACCTTTGTAGTACAAAGTAGTACTGGAACGTGTTTTGTGCAAGCTTTGAAGTACACAGTAGTATTGGGAAGTGCTTTGTGTTAGCTTTGTAGTACAAAGTAGTACTGGGAAAGTGTTTGTGCAAGCTTTGTAGTACAAAGTAGTACTGGGAAGTGTTTTGTGCAAGCTTTGTAGTACAAAGTAGTACTGGAACGTGTTTTGTGCAAGCTTGTAGTACAAAGTAGTACTGGGAAGTAGTTTCTGCAAGCTTTGTAGTACAAAGTAGTACTGGGAAGTCCTTCGTGCAACCTTTGTAGTACAAAGTAGTACTGGAACGTGTTTTGTGCAAGCTTTGAAGTACACAGTAGTATTGGGAAGTGCTTTGTGTTAGCTTTGTTGTACAAAGTAGTACTGGGAAAGTGTTTGTGCAAGCTTTGTAGTACAAAGTAATACTGGGAAGTGTTTTGTGCAAGCTTTGTAGTATAAAGTAGTACTGGGAAGTGCTTTGTGCAAGCTTTGTAGTACAAAGTAGTACTGGGAAGTGTTTTGTGCAAGCTTTGTAGTGCAAAGTAGTACTGGGAAGTGTTTTGTGCAAGCTTTGTAGTACAAAGTAGTACTGGAACGTGTTTTGTGCAAGCTTGTAGTACAAAGTAGTACTGGGAAGTGGTTTTTGCAAGCTTTTGTAGCAGACATCAGTACTGGGAAGTACTTGATATGAAAATAGCCAAGAAGAACTTAGCTGACATATGGGAAGACATGGAATGAGATGAGAAGAGCTCAGATGAGATGAGTTGAGATGAAGTGCAAGTGTGAAGTGTGGAGCGTGGGGTGTGAAGAGTGCAATGTGAAGTGTGAGGAAAGTGTTTGCATTGTACCGGGGTGGCGCGCAGGTCATGTTCTTGGACAGCAACACTGCAACAGCTTCGCGCAAAGCACGCACGCACGGGCCTATCTGGCGCACGGCGCATGCAAGTTCCTTAGTAGTAGTGCTGGGAAGTGATTCATGAAAGCTTAGATGACATATGAGAAGAGAGGAGATGAGAAGAGATGAGCTGGGATAAGGTGAGAAGAGCTCAGGTGAGATGAAGTGTGGAGTGTGAAGGGTGCAGTGTGAAGTGTGGGGCGTGAAGAGTGCAGTGTGAAGTGTGGAGTGTGAAGTGTGAAGTGTGGAGTGTGAAGTGTGAAGTGTGGAGTGTGAAGTGTGAAGTGTGGAGTGTGAAGTGTGAAGTGTGTGTGGAGTGTGAAGTGTGAAGTGTGGAGTGTGAAGTGTGAAGTGTGGAGTGTGCAGTGGGAATTGTGCAGTGTGAAGTGTGTAGTGTGGAGTGTGAAGTGTGGAGTGTGAAGCGTGAAGTGCGAAGTGGAGCTTCAAATGTGACATGTGAAACAGGACACCACTTTCGAAGAATGCATGCACGCACGGGCTTGGCTGGCGCACGGCGCATGCAAGTTCTATAGATGAGAAAGGGCTTATATATATCTTTAAGGCAACTTCCGCCCCGCCTCGTGCGGGCACTACTGGTATCATTTCACATCCCCACATAATCCCTCTTAAACAGACCCATTCCATGGTCCCAACGGTTTCATCACAGGTGAACCGCTGCACATGGCCTACCGTATGATACGACCCATAGGCCAGGGATGTTGACGGAGTTGACCTCGATGAAACTTCAAAACCCGTTTGACCATCTGAGATTCTAAATTTCTGATATTTTCTCCTTGCGTATTATGCTTGAACATGGTGGTCGTTTTGATCTTTTTGGTGGGTCCAGAGTTTTTACCCCTTACGAAAGTCACCAATTATGGTGGATGCTCCATATGTCTACGCAGCTTGAAAATTGCATACACTTGGACATTCCAAATATGACCCAAACGTCAAGGGGCAAGACATAGATCGAGTGTTTGGGAATTTTGAAAACCATAAATTGGTAAATTGGATGGTTTTCTTTTTGGCGCCTCAGATTTGATAACCTCGACGGCACTCTGATGATCTATAGAATTGAGTCCCAAAAGACTCATAGCACCCGACTTTTCTGAAATTGATGGGGAACTTTTGGTTTCCCATTGACTTCTCCGAGCCGTTGGTTCTCATTGCATTGAAACACAAAAAAAATGCAAATCCACTTGGCTCTCGTAGAAAATCGGAGGACTTCCATGCTTTCCACAAATTGGTGTCTATTCATGCTGGAGTTCCCCACAAATTTACCAATCCTCAGTTTCAGAAATCTCGAAACTTCTGGTTTCTTCCCCCCAAAATATGGGACGACCCTCTGCCTTCCCACCCCACTACGCCAAGTGAGGTCACGGAGCCTTTGGTTCGGTGTACGAAGCAAGGGATGTGAAATCCTTGCAGATGGTGGTGTGTAAGGTGGGGAAGCTTCTCTGCCCCGCAATACATTGTCAGAGGCTGGATCTATAAAAGTGTCATAAAGTGTCATAGTATCTACAGTAAGTCTATGTTCTATTGCAAGATGTGGGGAGCTTGTGAGAACTGATGGGCTGTTGGTTGGATTCTGATATATTCTGATGGATGACACTCATAAGCTCAGGATCCAAAGGTGATTCCCGCACGACAATGAGGTACTAGTATTGGGCTCCCACCCTCTCGGCTTTATTTTTTAGGAACAATGAACTTTTCATTGCACGGACCTGTGGGGTGATACTAAGAAGATATAAGATACCCCGTTGAAAGTCTACGGTTATCTGAATGGAGTGTACACAATACACAAAACTGAGAATCCTTTGCTGCACAAGGCACAGTACACTCTTTGGTCTTTGATGTCAAGTGGCCGCAGGGCGAAACAGTATGTGTATACATTTGCACATACACATACTACATACGTATACACACACATGTATATCTATATATATATATACACACTGCTTGCAAATATATATATATATATACATGTATAACTTACATAAGGGACCATCACCATCTCGGGGGGAGGGGGGGACCACCAGATGCTGGGCCACATATATGTATATATAATTATATATATATGTACATACACACACATATACCATATTATATCATATATCAATAGCTCATCTAGATGAACGCAGCACCCAGCATCTCCAAGCCCGAGTATGCTGACATGGCCAGTTCGTAGCTCTCTGAATTTCCCGCCAGGTGATTGCAAAAGCAACAGCACCCGATCACAATGCCATCCGCAATGCCTCCCGGGCAGAGTGTGGTTGGGCAGATGAAATAGGAGAAACCACAGAAAAGTGTGGATACAACCCATCAAAGGATTGGTTTAAGGGAAAATCTGCAGGAAACTATGGTATTCATATTGTATTCACCATCAAATCTTTTCGCTTCACTGGGAAGCCATTGAGACGATCATTTCTGAGTGGGAATGGACTCTAAGATGGAAATGGAGCCGGGAATGGCAATGCAGTGTATATTGATAGTTTTATGGTAGGTCGTAGTTCACCTTTCTGGATCAGTACAAAAGAATCTTAGATAGCAACAGGGTGTAGGGCAACTTACCAGTTTTTTGGTGCAGTTGAGCTACTCAGAGTACAATGTTCTAGTGGACAGCGATGGACAGCGTGGCATCATACATTACAGGCTTCAATGAATTCGGTAACGGGAAATCCACAGGACATGTCTTTTTCTTTGGTCTGCTGCCCCCAAACCATTGGGATTCCCTAACCATCAAGGCACCTTGGCGGCCCATCGAGTACTCGTACAGTAGATATGGGACCCCAAAATGGTGCACTGTACCCCTAAGATCGCCTAAGATCCAACAGTTCATCATTTTCCCTCTGAAAACTGGAACCATTTTCTGGCACCTTTCCGCCTATCACCGGAGCCAAACTTGGCTCGCACCCAGGAAATTGCCGTTTTAAAGGCGTTGGATCATCCGCATATCCTGCGTCCCTGGGCGCAGCAAAGAGAGCTGGGACCTGGTCCAGCACGACATGGTCGTGCAACTTACAAATAAATGATGTTCTATCCAGGAACAGTTCGGGTAAATGGCTTGATTCAGCTTGCTGTTGCTGTGTGTTCCTTGGGGCAATCCCCAGTTCGTTGCGATGAATCCTGCTGTTCGCTTTCAGCTACTCTGCATCAATGTCAAAGCCAGGAAAGGGTATGTCCCAAAACTGAATTGCCCAAGACTTATTCGAATCCAAAACTTACATACAGTAAACCTACTTGGGCGACATGTCAGCGGGCGCTTGCCCAGGTATTTTTGACCACTTTGAACATGGAGGCACAGCGAGAGCAATCGTGTGAGCATGCAAATGGGCATATCAAGAATTAAGGCATCTCACTTTCTACCACAACGAACCACAAATTCAAAACCCCACACAAAGTCTCCCAATGGTCTTCGTTGGCAATTTTGCACATTGTTCTCTGTCAATATGGGAGTCAATCATTCCCTGCGATTGCAGCATAGATGAGGCCCTTGAATGCTGCCACCTCTTGATCCGCAATCGTCCGATCTGCAACCAGTATGCTAGTGGTGTAGGTCCACATGACCCAGCCTTCTACGTCATTTGTCCGGAACCTCAGTCTCTGGATTTTCAGGCTCCACATGGTGAGGTCAAACTTGTTTGGACCCCTTGAGCCTACTTGTTTTCTTCCTCTTTTGTGCACTGTCAAGCTGCTCCACTGATTTTGTTCTTGGTACCAATGGCCGGGCATCACGGGCCTCCAGCATCCTGGATATCTCTGGCCACTGGGAATCCCACGAAAATTTGAGGAACCGTGACGAAAGCGAGCACCAAACATGGTGGAACCACATTTCCTGTCCTCTCAAAGGACCTTGAGCATTCTCCACCCTTTTTGTGGTCGGTTGTGAGAGAACCACAATCAGCTGCAGTATTTGTTTTTGATGGTCATTGAATCATTGTCCTTCAGGCACTACCCACATCCTGAATGCATCTGAACGCATCTGAATGCTTATCTGGGCGGGTACCCCCGATGGTACAATCCCAATCGATGGTCAGATCTCGAGGTGAAAATTTATCCGGCGGCGATCTGCAACAAGAAGTGAGCCGTTCCCGTCACGTGGCCACAGATTTAGCACACTTTCTGCCTGGGACAGGGACATCGAGGCTTCGTAGTGTTCTTGGCATAAGGTTTCTACGAGTTTCTATGAGTTTCTATGTTTCATGATGCCTTTCATGGCTGATTATGTTTCAGTATTCATCTACAGGTACTGCAATTCAATTGATGTTGATGATATATGGATAGATATATGGATATATATATATGGACCATATGGATATATATATATATATGTATAAACGATTATTTATGTAATGTAATGTAGTGTAATGTAGTGTCATGTAACGCAAGGTGGTACATGTACTGGAATGGAATGTGATGTCATGTTATGTAGATACTATAATGCAGTTAATGCAATGTAAAGCAATACAACAATGCGTAGTGCAGTATGATGTATATGATTTAATGCAGTGGAATGTAATGCGATGTGATGCAATAATACAAAGCCACGCAACGAATCAGAACCTGTGAGATACGCAATTCAGCCTACTGGGACACAGAGTGCTGTATTGAACTGCCCCGAATGCATTTGACGTTATATTTTGTACATTGACATGTCACACATGGACTTGCACAAGCACACAGACACACAACATCACGCAACAATGTATTCAGATATATACCCACATCAGCCCACATGTACTAGTGTGGGTCAAAACGTCAAAACCATTCTTAGAGCCTACTGTCAGTGGAAACTCATCTTCCACATGTGAAAATCCGCTGAGGCAGTGGCCTTCCTGTAGCGCAGGCGAACCGCGAACTATGACTGGGGGTCAGTTTCCATCATCGTAATGGGAGTATACCCAACAATAAACTTCAATTGGGGATGGTTTATTATTGGCTTCACCACAACACATGATAATTATATATATATACACATAAATCGTGGAGTTTGCCATGATATAAGATATATGATTATATATATATATATCATGGAGTTCGCCATGATATATGATATATGTCCTGTTTTTTTTTTTTTGTATGTGTATATATATATATAGTGTTGTTGCGGTGGGAAACTTAGAATGACCAAACAAAAGTGTTCGTTTGAACAACAATTTCCCAGCTGCAGCTTGGATTTTTGAATAAAACACCGCGCATGTGCAGCAAAACCTAACTTAGAATTGCCCCTTGTGGCATACTCCGAGCATACTCATGCAATACGGTAGAAAAGCCTCGTATATACCATTATTTACCAGCAACTATCATGGAAATCCTAGACATAGAATGACCCACAATTGCAACATAATAAAATGAAATGCCTTGAAAACAGATCAAAGCAAGAAAACAGCAATAAACACAGGAAAATACATAAAACACAAAAGGACACAAAGAAACGATTCATCATACAAAAACAACGAGTGAAAGGAAAATAAAGAACACTGACAGAAAACGGAGGAAAAAACCCTCTTAACATGAATGGCACATGAAATGAAAACAACTATACGATATGTATATATATATATACACATGCATTCTACATACCAAAAGGGCATTCTAAGCTTGGCACGAAAAATTGGAAACACCTTGAACAAAAAGGATTAATGCAGACAATGAACAGGAACCAATGAGCAGTAAGTCAAGTAAATTGAATGATTACTTTTTTCTCTGATGGTAATTTTGGCGTTTTTCATGTCTGTTGTTCATTCATGTGTTTTCAGAGTTCATAGTTTGTGGGGGTTAAACTTAGAATGCCCTTTTGGCTTGTTGAAAAATGCATACTTTCCCCAGAGATTACCGCATGGCATGGAAACCATCCAACAATGCTCGTCCATTCCCTTACAATACAGAACCATTATTGGTTGCCTTTTTTTAGAACCTGTGCCACGAACATTCAAGGAAAATGAAAGGAAGAGAACGGATCATGGCATGCAAAATGAGAAAGACACGAAGGAGAATGACAGGAGCAGAGGCATTTTCCGTTGGTTTTCCCTGCATTTTGAAGTAGTGTAAGTACGAATACGTACGATATTTTGATGTTTGTGTACTGGGACATTTTACATTTGTATGGGGGCATTCTAACTGGAGGGCATTCTAATCTATGTTGTACCGAATTATTATTCTTTACATTTTTCTACCCATTCAAAGTTTCAGGCCGGCCCTATATTTATATACACATTAAATATATATATATATATAAAAATACAACTATATGTGTATATATATATAGGTCTATATACACATATACAGTAATATATACACATAATATATATATATACATATATATGTATGTATGTATATATATATATATATATGTATAGTATATGTGTATATATATGTACATATCTATACGTAAAATATACACATATATATATTTACATATGATATACAAAGATCTCTCTATACACACACGATACATATGTAAATACATGTGCATATATAGATGCATATATATATATGCATATATATGTATGCATATATTTACGCATCTATATACACATGTATATATATATATATATTTATATCCATATATATATGTATATGCATATATCTATATATATATATGTATAGACATATATATATATATACATGTATGTATATATATATGTATATGCATATATATATATATGCATATATGTATATATGGATATATTTACATATATGGATATATGTATATATGGATATATATATATATTTACGTATGTATATAGGTATACGTATGTATATAGGTATACATGTATAAAGGTAGTTATGTATATATGTATCTATGTATCTATGTATCTATGTATCTATGTATCTATGTATATATGTATATATGTATATATGTATATATGTATATATGTATATATGTATATATGTATATATGTATATATGTATATTATATTGTGATTGACCACACTGGCAACGGATGTCCTCCACCAAACCGCTAAGCAGCTTCAGGCTGTTTTCCTTCCAGGCCACAAGTCGGGTCACGGCACTGCTCGGAGAGGCACTCCGAAGGCTGCAAGAGTTATCCACTTAAGGATTGGCAGGATGCAAATGCACCTATGAAAGTAGCGGACCCCTGGTCCTAGCAGTTGTGCGGCCACGCACGATGCCTATGGCTAAAGACACACGAATGCAATGAACCCTCCCTCACCTTACCCTATGGGCACTCCTGAGCCATGCATGTGCTATGGTTGTGAGCTCTGGTTGTTTACCCCTTGATTGGATTGTATGACAAGAAGTGCAATGATATTGAACATTCACACTCCCAAAAAGTCAAAACTTTCAAGAAAACAAGCATCATTGCACGGACCAGAGGCATGGTCAGAGGAATCTCCTTTCAACCATCGCAGCCGATTTCGAGCAGTTGCTCGATTTTTCAAGACCTCAAGCTCGTCGTGTCATTTGTAGTGTCCCCATTTCAGAGTCTCTCTAAGGAAATTCGTTTCCATTATTTTCGTCAACGCATCTGCAAGTTGTGCACCTGAATGGACCCACCTTAGTGACACTCCCTCGGCAATGAGATCTTTGATGGCACGCGCAGTTAATTGGGTTCTGAACTCTGCACAGCTTGGTGTGGCTGTCTTGGTGATGAGATCGAACAGGCTTTTGCAATCAGTTGCCGCAAAACTTTCGGGAAGTTGTTGAGCTTTGAGAGTTGCAGTGGTGTATGTTTCAGGTAAGTCTTTGAAGGCTTGTTTCGGATTCTTCCATGGCACTTTGGGGTCCAACATCCACGCCCAGCACAAACGGATCCATGACAATTGATCCAGCACGGTCCCCAGTGATGTCGTCTCAGCTGCAAGTGTACTCGTGACAACCCTTTGAATCTTTTTACTTCCCCAAGAAATGGGACCCACGGGACATGTAGTATTGTGACCAATGTCTTTATGGGTCGCCATTATAAGGGTACCTGTTTGGGAATTGGGGTTTCCTTTTGAAGCAAAGGATGCGTCTGAGAATGCAAGAAACCTTACATCAGGAATGGGGATACTTTGTATTTTGATAGTGACATCATGGTGTTTCTTGGCCTCATGCAGGGTTTGATTGGCTTTGATAAGTGTTTCAACGGTGGCACTGTTTATGGATGATTGCAAGTAACTGAGTCTGCTGGATAAGTCAGGACGTGTGTGTACGGATGCATACTGGAGGCTGCCGATCAACGCACGGAGGTGCTGTCTTTCTTCTTCAGTGATTTTCTCTTCTAGTTGTTTTCTGCGGTCAAGTGAAATTTTAATTGGGTCAATTGCGGTTACATACTTGGATTGAGATAAATGGATGTTACCATTGGTAGTTTGGGACATGTCAATTCCAGTGAAAGTGAATTGGGAAACCCTCTTTGATCCAAACGGATACTTCTTTTCCAGCTGTTCCAGCACTTTGAGAAATCTTTCGTTTCCGGCGCACAAACCATCGTCCACATGAAGTCCTAGGATACCATCGGGTTGCCCACTGTTGGAATCTCTGAGGATGAACAGGCATGGATCAAATGGTGATTGTTGAAACCCTAAACCCAAAAGTTCTTCGAGTATTGCTTGGAACCACATGAATGGAGCGTCCACCAAACCATATGCCCCTTTTTCCAGTTTGCAAATCTCTTGTGGTGTCAAACCCATCATTTTGATAATTTCCGGTACCGGTTCTATCGCAAGGATGCGGTCCTTTTGATTTTTCCCCTGCAAAAGCGCGGCTTTAATATCAAAAGATCTAAGTGACCACCCTTTTGATGCAATCAACTGGAGTAGAAGCATTTTTGAGTGTCTTCCAAGTGTGGGTGAATCCCGTGGTACTTCATCAATTTTGGGGTCCAGGTATCCTAAAATGACAAGTCTGGCCTTTGCCTTGACATTTTTAGTCAATTTTAGTTTTACTTTCTCTTCATCATCGATCGATTTCCAAGTGAGAATCCATCTGCATCTAAGGATCTGATCTTGTGGTACTTGATGTCGGAGGATTTTTGATATGGTTCCTGTTTTTAACCAGTTCTGTATTTCTTGGTCTTTGGCCCTCTGAAACTCTGCCTTTTCATTGTGGTCCAGTGTCGAGAGTTTTACTTCCGATCTCTGGCGCTTCGCGGCAGTGGCCAGAAATGAACATTCGAAAGGATTTTCCTCTCGTCTCCAGTCTTGTATATCGCTCTCAGTGAGCAAGACTTCACATCGCCACGCTTGGCTGTCATGGAGTTCAAAGGATTCGGGTTCCTGGTCAATGCAGTGGAGGCCTTCGCATATCAGGTCGTCATCCTCGTTTTCATCAGGAAGGGGAGTATTCTGGGCTATCTCCCCTTGTTCACGATCCCTTACAGGGTCCAGTTCTGACGTAGGACCATGTTGGCTGCCTGTAGGTGAGGGATTGTTACTGGCTTCGCAGGGTTCAGCATCAGGCTGTTGTTCGGATGCATCATCGGGATTATTTAAGTGAGGGTTATTGGACACATTAGGGTTACCGGGGTTATTGAGGTTATTCAGTGATGGGGTTACTTCAGTGGATTCAGGCAGTGACATGTCAGGCATGGGGTTATTGATTGACTGTGGCATGTTCGTTCGTGGAATTTGTTGGGCAATGATGGAAACTGATGGTTCATTCGGCAAAATCACTATGTCTCTGGCTTCCATGGCTGAAACTGGCCTGACATGTTCGGGCGCTGCTCGGTGCAACTTGCTTGCCATAGTGACCCATATGGTCTGTGCATTTTCGTGGACTACGACTTTCATAGGCCCTACCGATTGACTTGGATTAGCCCCTTTACCTTCCCGCCATGCCATTACCCATTCACCAGGTGCATAGTGTTTTGGGGTACCTCTTGATTTACGGAGGATGGCTTTCCGAAGGGCGGCATCGTTGTCCGCTTGCACAAACGCGCGGCGTGCACTTTCTCGGCGTGCCAGTTGCAATCGAAATTGCACTCCCTGAGCAGTATCGGCATCGGCCAGCATATGTGCCGGTAGCAGTTCATCGCTGCATACTGATCCAGGTAACCTGGTATGTTTACCCAGGACTAGTACTTCTGGGGCGTACCCCTTTCGAATGCTGTATGCGTTCTTGGCTTGAACACACCACCATAGACCGTGTTTCAAATCCGAATAGGTATTGATTGGATGTTCTTTGTCATACTTGGTCAACATGTTTTGCAGTATGTCTCCATGCTTTTCAGCTTTGCCGTTTTGGAAGTGGGCTTCAACACTTGTGGTGGTCATGCGAATGTTGTGTGCTTGAATGAAGTTCGTGAATGGTTCGGAGTTGAACTCGGTTCCAGGGTCAACGATCAGTTCACTTGGTGCTCCTGCCCACACGAGCCACGACTGTGCAAAATTGTCAATCGCTGCTTCAGATGCTCTCGAGGGAGCTATGCTTGCCACCTGGAAACTTGTGGACCAATCGACAAAATGGTAGACATGGAAACCCTGGCCTCTTCCATTTGACCATGTAAAACCATCAGCACTGATGCGATCATTGAAGTCAAGGTGATCCCGCAATTTTCCAGGTGTTGCCCCTTTGGGACGAGTCTGGGATTGGCACACCGAGCATCGCATTTCTAAAGCTGCACGAGCTACCTCAGGACGGAAACCCTGTTGGCAGATGATGCTGCTGAACTTTTCAGGATGTGGGTGTCCCAAATTCTTATGGGCTCGGACCAGTGCTTGTTGTTCCCCTTTTGGCAAACTTCGGAAATGCGGTGTTTGTTGGTCTGACTTCAGATCGGCTTCTTGGGATTCCGTCATATCACTGTTGGGATTAAGACTTGTGGGCCCTTCAGAGTTCGGTGCCTCGATCACGGTGGGCACATCTGAATTATTTGGCGGCTGCTGTACATCTGTCCGAGATGCTACTGCCGCAGGTTCTCTAGAGAGATTGCAAGCAAAGACTGTTATATTCAATCGACACGAATGTCCAGGCCGAATAAGTTGACGCTTTGCCAAATCTTCCCAGGCTTCCCACTCTTCGTCAGCTTTCAAATCCCCTGATGACCGTTCAATAAAGATGCTGCGACGAAGTGGTGCTTCACCCCTTTGAAGTGGTTGGATTGGTGCAATTGTACGGTCTGTACCTCGACATGCAACAACCTGAATGATCCTTTTGTCTTGGATGAGTTCGGCTAACTCGTGAAGTACAATAGGATCGTTGATGACTATCTTATCACCAATTGTAATGTGCTACCTTGACCTAGGTGGGTTCTGGATAGGGTAGGTTTTTTCAAGAGTTATATTGAGAGATTTTGAGTTATAAAGAGTTTTAAAATGAGAAAACATGGGAAAACATGGGAAAACATGGGAAAATATGAGAAAACATGGGAAAAAGAGAAATTTTGAGAAAAAACAAGTTTTGAATAAGAAGACTTAATCGAACAAGATCACGTCACCCACATGTTTGTTTTCTTTTCAAGTCAACTGTTTGCAGCTACAGTTTTGTTTTGCCACATTTTGTTTGCAGAGACTTTATGTTATTTAAAACTATATATTCATATGATATCATATGATATGAATGACATGAAAATGAAATATTTGATATCCTCTGGTTGATTATCCCATATGCATATGCAAAATTAACATATCCCCAATACAGACATGGGGAATGGTGACATGTGTCCACAAAATACATACTTACTAGTTACATTGTTTTCCTTACTTATCCACCGTCTTGCCCTTTTGCTGCTCTTGGTTTCTCTTCGTCATGAACTTGATCAACACCTCTTCATCGTGAAGGTCACTGACACAGGTGTTACTGACTTGTCTTGGGCATTGGGATGGGTTCTGTGGCAACTCTCTAGGCTAGTTGCCCACATGTCTGTATTTTAGGGATTCTGTTTTAATTACCTCTCATTCCAGTCATTAATCATTGCAGTTGCCACTCAAAATTGATATCTTGGCTGATCACCGCAGACATCTGTCCCGAGAGTTTTGACTTCGCTGTTTTGTGACCCGGCTGACTCGACATTTGTCGTCATTTGTCGTCATTTGTCGTGATTTGTCATGGCTCGTCCTGGTGAAGTGGAACGCCAAATGGACTCACAGGTGTCCACAGAACTTGTGTTTGAGTACCTGTGTGGGATGGGTGAGGAGGGCACCCAATTCGTTGTTCGCAAGATGGCAAGTGCGAACCCGACTCCTCGAGAAGATCTTCGGGAGTTTTTTGTTTATTATTTATCAGCATTTTATATTTTGAGAGTGGATTTTCAATGTGAAATGTTTCTACTACTTGTGTCTTTCTTTTGGTATCGGTGTTGTTTCTTAATTATTCATGGGGATGCCATTGATGACAATTGTTTGATGGCTAAGGGGGCTACAATTGGCGGTACATTTGTCCAACAACCTCTTGATTGAAGCTGTGGGCCAAATCCACAAGCCGTCACTCGTTTTGAACTTGGGTTCTGTTTATTTTGTTTTATGTTTTGATCAAATAGAATATTGAATTGAAGCAGTTGCGCAATGTTCCTGCATGTTGAATTTAAGTGTTTACACATTATTTGTGAGATATTTGTAGAGTTTCATTCAGTTCAGAAATAACTTGTTATGACTTGAGTTCAGGTCTTGCTGGACAAACTTTTGTCTAAGGCACTATGACCCAGGAGCATTTGCCATCAATGTGGAGGAGGCCAAGCGGCACATTTGTCTGGAGCGACTGACTTGTTGTTCATTCATTTTTGTTTTCTTGAACTCTTCCTTGAAGAGTGTTTGGTATTTATAGTGGGGCATAGGGATCCAAACATGATTCTAAGTAATATAAGTCAGTCACATTTCTGATTCTGCTTTCTGCCCTTAGGACTGCCTTCAACTATCTCGCCTCGAGAGCATTGGACTGGGCAGGGGCGCAGCGCCGACCACAGGGGCGCAGCTTAAGTGCACATGTGTCATGGCTGAACGAGCGCCTCCCATGCCAGACTACAGTTGTCCCGTATCGGGGACAATTGTTTCATGTACAGTTGTCCTACAACCAGGAGCACACGTTTTTGGTACATCAAGGTGCCTTCCCTCAGCAGCAGTATTTTTATTTAGGACACATGACATGTGTGACTGTTTGGTGATACATGACATGTGTGATTGTTTGGTTTTTGGGGTTTTGAGACATGATAAAAAATAGCTTTGATGGAGTTTGATAACTAACTACTGTAAAAGTTGCAGTGGCAGCAATTTCCATGTCTCAGCATGGCCTCCCTGCAGGACAAGTGTCGTTGGAGGCATGGGGGCTCTACTTGAAGCCTGCTGATTTGGATAGAGTTGTCCCTCCTGTTGCACCTGCTCCACCGATCGTGCATATGCGCTGACACATTTGTCCGTACTGAGACATTTGTCCATCATTGACGCTCAGGTCTTCCATTGTCACATTTGACATACTGGGACATCTCCAGTTTGGTTTGATGCTAGTTTTTCAACTTCAAAAACCTGCATTCAAACAAAGTGTCAGATGTCAAGGCTTTTTTGATTTATATCATTTGTCCTGGTCATGTGCGTCATGTGTGGGTCACAGAAAAATCGAATCCTGAGCTGAAAAAAAGGTAGGGGTTCAGTTCTGTCAGAGGTACTGCAATTAGTACAAGTATCACATATGTCTTTGCTGCTTCAATCTGGAGTGCTGTGTTCAAACACTACTGGTAGTTTGTTTCACTCAATTTGGGTTAGTCAAGGGGGGCAGGGCGGAACATCAAATCATCATGAAAGCTTGGCAAGTCATCCAAACCCTTGCATTCCAGTAGTTCCAGTGTACGCATGTGTCTGTCACTAGCCAAGCGTGTGCCAGGTGCTCTGTGGGTGTGTGGAGCAGTGCAGGCCTCAATATTGGGAACGCTCAACTTCACTAGGAGCTGATGCCTTGTTTGACACCAGTTATCATGGTCCTCACTTGTTATACCAACATATTCTTGCAGCACTTGTTATGTCCTGCGTTATCTTTGTGGCCCAGGCGCAGTTCACCACAAATCATTTGTCCCCAGATCATTTGTTACATTTGTCAGCTGTGTCTCATGGCGACAGTTGATCTTCTTTCCAAGGGGGACACGCAGAAGGGTTGGGAAAAGGTGACGGGGACAAGTGTCATGGATGTCCTCAAGTGGCGCACAGGTGAGTACAGATGTCTTGTCAGTGATGCTGAGCCGCTGCCTGTCCCTGGTCTGATGTTCGTCAGTGACAATATTTCATTTTTTTCATTTAGCACATGCTGCATCTAAGACAATAATTTTGTTTTTGTGGATGCCCAATGTCGAAACTCATATGTCAGTAGATTCCCCACAATATCATTGTAGAGTTCAATTTGTTTCTGAACTCTTGTCATCAGGATGGACCATGGAATATTACCATCACTATGCGTGGCCCGAACAAATCTGTACAAGTGTTTGGCACTCTTGAGGGCAAGGGTAAGAGGAAGACTTGTCCCTCGTTCCAGTCGCCGTGCAAGTCGCTCAGAAGGTCGAATGCGTTTCTTGAGGAGAAGGGTGCAGATGTGTCAGAGCCAGTGGGGTCTCAGAATTCTCCAGTTCCTGGTGGTCACATGTGTCATGGTGAGTGGGTTACAGATTCCCAGGTTGAGCCACCTGATGATTTCCGTTGTCATGATGGTGATGATGAGATTCCTCAAACTGTACCTCAATATGGTGATGATTGGGATGACACTCAAGTGGTGGAAGATGATTGCGTCTAATGTCCTTTTGTATATTGCACATATGTACTTTGCTATGTGCTGTGACTGTGTCAAATGTCACTGAAAATGGTGATATTTTTGTTAGACACATGTCATGTTGCACCAATGGTGCCAAGTTAATTATGCCTAGTTTGTCTGTGTGTGGTCGATAGTAGCGACAGACTGTGAGGCATGAGCAATTGTCAGGGGATCAGATGGAGAAAAAAACAGGACGAAGCAAAGACACACTTGTGATTCAATGTTGTTCCGAACTTTTGTCTGAATATGCACTTGATGTCAAGATCTTTCAGCAGTTTTATTTTATATATGTCGCACATGTTTAAGTTCCTGCTGGCCAAGGTGTGGAACTATTTGGAGATGTGGAGAGCTCAGTCAAGAATCCAGTGAATGATGATGTTTAGTTACGTGTTACTTGTGTCATTTCTCATTCACTGATTCACTGGGTCTGAACTTGTATCAAACTTATTCTTGTGCCCAGGCTCTTACCAATGAGGTGTGGTCTTATGAGACTTGTGACTGTGACATGTGTCCACAAGCTTATGGCATTTATTTTAGTTAGATATTGGCTACTGCTGTTCAATATGACATATCCAAGTAGCTCCATAGTTTAATAAATGGTTTCCACTTTGTTCCATACAGTTCTTTCGGAATCTGCTGCCAGGCTGATCAAGGTCTATACATTGTCTTCTCTGCCAGTTCTTGGTTAGTGGTGCCAAGCTCAAGTCGGATCACCAATCTGGGACATGATGATTAGTTAATACAACAGCTCACTGAACTAGCAAAGTGAAGACTTTAATTTGTTCAGAGAGTCTTTCATTGAAGTGTTTGATGCATGAGACATCTGACATTGACAATGTTTGCCATTTTCCGACTCAGACCCATGACAGAAATGTCGCACAGATATGTCAAGCAAACATTTCTTCGGAGTAAATGCATACATGTGGACAATATAAGGTTATAATGAAAAATGATGACAAGTAAAGATATAATTCTAATGACTGAAAAATGATGACGCATTGTCGATCGACTCACTCACTTTCACAGCTACTTTCACAGCTACTTTCACAGCTACTGTGGATTTGTCACAGTTGTCACATTTGCCTTCGTATGTCCTCGGGCAATAGTGCGGCTCTGGAGCACCTGGCACTATCTGATTCAGAGCGAGAGGCTCTTGAAGGGCATCGGACTCTTGTCTTAACCTCAAGTCAAGCCTTGCCAGATTGTGCACTGAACTGTTCAAGTTTCTTTCTAAATGACATACTGTTTGCAGTTGCTACATTGTCACTGATGAGAAGTTTACAGTTTACATGTGTCAATTCTGCATTGATCAGATCTTGATTCAGGAAAGCCCAGCAAGTGCCATGTCTGCTTTTATGATTTTGTCTTGCCTTCTTGTTTATTGTCACTGTTCAAATGTGATGAGCTGGTGATGAGCTGCTGCATTGTTGAATGCTGTGCTTCTCTGGATCAGGCCATCTACTTGCTCTCGCTGCTGAGCCCGGCCCGGGCCGCGGAGATTTGTGGACAACTGTCGGAAGAGAAGAAGGGCGATGTCACGAGCTGGAGCCTCACATCAAGCTGGCGGCACGTCAAAAGGACAGGTTCTCAGATCTGCCTTTCACTTTCAGAAAAAATCATAGCTGTCACATTTGTCTTGAATAATGCCTTTTCCTGTGATTGAGGGCACTGAAAGTGTCTGACTTGTTGTGATTAAGGCTCCAGATCCATCATGGGTTCCCCGATCATCTTCCGTGGAAAAACCCTGGATGAGATCAGAACAGTAACTTGGCAGCATATTTATCTAAAACATTCAGACGTTAAAAGTATCTATAGGGAGTGCATGGTCTGTTTCAATTCTGATGGATCACCTGTTGTTTCCCTTCTGTCTGACTTGATTCGGTCGCTGGCTGAGATTGTCCGCGATGCCGCTGAAAAAAGTGTCCTGCCGGACTGCATCGGACAACTGTCCTCCCGGTACCACCGTGGCAAGATTCTGCAGTGGCCTATGAAAGTGGTCATTGCGGGATACGGCCAGGGCAAGAAATGGCAGAACATGCGTCAGGACTGATTGATGTTGCTGTGCATGACTGCTTTTTGCATGTTGTGTTGGTTTGCCTTGAGGAAACTGATTGGTACTTCTTGCCTTTTTTGTTTAACTGTTTGATATGCATGATAGCCTCTTTCCTGCAGGAATATGTGTCGGACCATTGGATGAAGAACGTTGGAGACATGTGTCAGTTCATGTCCCCGAACGAGTGGCACCGGGTTGACCTGGGCATGGCAGTGGAGTCCCTTGGCTGTACTATTCCATTGCCCCATGTGTTTGGCTTGTAAAATTATCTTCAAGTCATGCAGGAATGTTGGGCAAGTTTGAATTCAAAATCTTGACTTCATTAAGGCGAGCTCTAGGACCCTTCCGAAATGCACATTTGTCTGGCTGGCATCATGATATCCAGCGACAGGTGTGGTCATGTTCTGAAATGTGTCTGAATCTGTGTCATGTTCTGGTTTGATGAGTCTGGAATTGAAGTTTCAGTGCATTCTTGTATATATACTTATTGATTGCAGGTGATGGAGCATCCTGACTTCATGGAGACCATGGACTGGATCCTGGAAAGTCCTGCACCTCTGGTGAGGAAACCTGTTTGCTGATTTGTTTTTTATGTGAAAAATGACAAAGTGGGTTTGACACATGTTACATAGTCAACTATTGACATATGTCCTGCAGGATCTCATGCACAGCTGGCTGGCACCGTACAATTGTCTGCGCCATGACCTTGTACGGCATTTTGATTGCAACTTGGCTTGAAATACTTGTCTTGATTGAGATTGCTGCTGATGTCTTTCAATTCAGCTATTCATTTCTTTTCAACCTAAGGCCATCGGGTGCCAGCCTGTGCTCTGCATCCAGTCCACGAGCACACAGTGGCAACAAGACGTGCACATGTGTCATTCCTATATGAAGGGCGAAATGTCCTGGGTTGACACAATGTCTCAGTTGCTGTCCACGACCGACGTGGAGTTTAGCGACTTTAAGAGGTATACAGCTGAATACATCGACCGCTACATATGTCGATTCAAAAACGGCTACTTCGAAGGGTGTTCTGGCTGCATTAGATTCATTTTCACACTGTGCTCAAATCTGAATTTGACTTCACTGTTGGAGAAAATTAGCTTAAGTACCCTTCAAATGGAACAAACAGTTGTGTAATGATTGACATTTTGCATAACCCATGTCATGTTGCCCAGGTTTGACCACTTGGTCCCCTACATCGAGGAAGTCAGAAGTGGTACAACTGTCGGACCAGCCCCCAAGGCTAGAGATTTGTCATTGCTGTTGCTGTGAAACTAACTTAAGGCTGCAAATGCAGTTGTATTGTTGTGTTGAGCAAGTCTTGCAAACTGATGTGAATAGCATCTGAATGTTTGATGTGTCTGAGCTGGATGTTGCTGACATATGTCTCACAATTGTCACTTTGTCCACTTGCAGGCCATGCCCAAGGCCAAGGTGAAGGCAATGCCCAAGAACAAGACGGGGACAGAGTTCTTGGGGGCCAGTGCGAAGGCTGCCTCGTCATCAAGAAGGACACATGTCAACACCTCGGTCTTTGAGGAGGATGATGAAGAGTGTACAATTGTCGGAGGAGGTTGGGGATGCATGGAGGTGGATGATGATGGTGATGATGGTGATGATGGGGATGATGGTAATGATGGGGATGATAGTGATGATGGGGATGATGGGGATGATGGTGATGATGGGATGATGGTGGATGATGACTTCATCCCTTTCTTGTCATCCCCTTCACCTCCAATGGCTGCAGGTGGAGCCAGCCGTGCGAGATCGAAGAGCGTGTCCTGGCGAAAGAAGCGACAAGTGTCGCCTCCTCCCCCCCTCCGGGGGTGCCCCCCCCGTGGCGCAAGGGGCCGGGCAAGAGACATGTGTCAGTGGGACATGAGTCAGAGGAGGAGGACGATGTGGAGGTGATAGAGGATGAGGTGGAGGAGGATGATGAGCCACATTTGTCCGGAGAGCAGCTGGAGATCCCACAATTCGACATTCCAGATGAAGTGATGTAGCTTGGCTTTCGACTTTAATGACTGTACTAATTCATTTGACATGTGTTTCAGAACTTGTGTCTATCACTCCTGGCACTTGTGACTTATCTAAGGAATGAGATCATGGAGGACCATGGGATCTACAATAGCACCATCGGATTGTTCTGGAACCTTCAAGATTTCGAGCTTGGAAGAGTTCGCATGGTGAAGCTGCTGCTACTGGTTGTGCACAAATGTTTCATATGTCCAAATGTTTCATATGTCCAAATTGAGCTTTCCTGTGTATATGCTGATGGCTCGTGTGTCTCAGGTTCAAGCTGCTCTTCCGGAACCCTCGTCATCGACGTTCCAATCAGCGCTACTTCGCGTCGAATTTGGGTACCTTGCCTCATTTAATTATATTTGTATTTTGCTCTTTTGCATTTTGAACATGTGTCTTCTCATTCATCAGAATCCTTGTGTTGCATGATTTGATTGCTGCAGTTTGGTGTGCTTGTCTGCTTTGACACTCGAACTAAGACAACTGTCTGAGAGAGCTGAGACACTTGGAGCTAGCTTCCGGGTAGGAACATTTATCAATATCTATCAAGGGATTACATTTGTCAACATTTGTCTGACATTGTTTGATCAAACCAGCAATGAGAGCTGAGACAATTGGAGCTAGCTTCCGGGTAGGAACATTTATCAATATCTATCAAGGGATTACATTTGTCAACATTTGTCTGACATTGTTTGATCAAACCAGCAATGTGTCTTAATGTGCAAGATGTTCAATATAATATATATATATATATATATTATTATTGTTATTATATAAATTTAAGTAATATATATCGATAAGGATAAGAATATGTATGTCCAAATTTAATCCTCCAGGCATACACAGTTGAAAATTTGTTTGGTTCATGGTGGTCAAGACACATTGCTGGATGGGTCATTTTGCTGTCACTTTGCATCATAAGTGACATGCCGCTTCCCAAACTGCATAGCACTGCGTGCAATGGAAAAAAAAGGTCTCTTTGGAGCTCTCTGTGAGTCAATGATTCCGTGACATGTGTCAATTGTCCATTGTAGACTTGTGTAATTAACCACCTTGACGTGTGCATCAATTTTATCCCAAGGTGCTTTACTTGTGGCAATAGTGCTCAGGACTCAGCGACATAACATGGAAGTACAAAATCCTTGAGTGAAGAGTTTGTACTCAATAAATCTGATCTCAAGAAAATATTCAAAATGCAGTGTATAATATAAAGCAAACACAGAATCGTCATATATTACATCTATATTATCATTGCTCCTGTGGTGCACTGAGGTCTGCAGTCGCTGACAGAGAAGCGTTGCTCTTAACAAAGTTGATTGCTCCATATTGTCATTGATCTGAGCACCATATCTCATGGATGTTTGCCACATGAAACATGTGTCACACTTGTTTGACTTACTGCATTGTTCACTCAAGGTGATGAGTGGTGCATGGTGTGCCACAACAATGTGACCATCTTAGCACTTTGCTGCTTTAACGTCTACATTGTTTGAGTCACTATTCTTTAAACAGCCTTGTGCAAGTTTGCCAGCTGTCTTGTTTATCTTTCAAAATCTCTGTGATTGAATCTGTGGCATGAGGTGGTGATGGGAAAGTCCAGAGCTGTGGCACATTTCAGGGTTGAGACTCTCACTTCCAGCATTTACTGCACCTTTGTCAATGCACTGGTGTGATACTGGTGAGACACATGTCCAAGATTTACCACAGGCTATGGATGCTGTTTCCTTTCTCAGGACCAATCAAATGCTGCGACATAAGTGCCAATAATCACAAACTGTTCACCTAGTGAGAACATGTGTCAGACCAAGTGCAAGAGTTACATATGTTCAGCTCAAATGCCCCTGAAATCAACATAGCTTAGGCGCAAACATACAACCCTTCCTTGCTGAACCCTTCAGTTCGCAGGGGTTGTGTGTTTGCGCCTAAGCTATGTTGATTTCAGGGGCATTTGAGCTGAACATATGTAACTCTTGCACTTGGTCTGACACATGTTCTCACTAGGTGAACAGTTTGTGATTATTGGCACTTATGATCGTGGACTTGGGGCACATCGGTCCAAACCTTAGTATATTGCAAAATCACATTCATGAGACATGTGTTCAATTCAATGTCTCAGTGCATGATGTGTACTCTGCAATCCTTCATTCCACCTGTGGACACATGTCAAAGTGACTAGGATGATGCAGTTGCACATACGTTGGTTGATATAAACATGGTCATCCATCATAAAACTGGATTTGTAAAAGTTTTCCAGTCCTGATACAATATAGAGCTAGACTCACAGCAAACATTATAAGTGAAGCACAATGGAACTGTCACAGGTGTCTTCTCTTCATGGTGCAGTGGCGTCAACTGTCAAGGCGTGGCAGCAACTGCAACACCACCAGCAAGTATGATACTGACTGCATGTGAGATCAACCATTGTCACAACAGATGCCTGCAATCCCATGGGGCAGCAAGTCGAACCTAGAAAATAAAACTAAAAAAAACTGGCTAGAATTTTCTCAAAATTTCTCAAAATTTCTCAAAATCTCTCAAAATCTCTCAAAATCTCTCAAAATCTCTCAAAATCTCTCAAAATCAGAGGCATGGGAACCATTGTAATTGAAAAGTAGTATTGCTGGGTGAAGTGAAAATTTCTCAAAATTTCTCAAAATCTCTCAAAATTTCTCAAAATCTCTCAAAACACTAGTAAAAAAAATATAGAATGCAAAAAAAAAACAATGGACAACCATTGGACACTTGTGCTGATTTGTGGGGTATGTGCAGCGATCTCGGTCAATTCAAGTGTCCTCTTTTGTGCTGATTTGTCATCTGTACTGAGCCATGCCAATGTCAGCATCGAAGCGTCAGAGGGTTCAGCAGCAGCAAATGATGATGAACCCTTTGATGATGATGTTGCCCCAAATGGCACAGATGGCAATGCAGCAACCAGCTCTTGATGAGGAATCGGGGGATGAAAGGGAGGTGAAGGAAGAGAAGAAAGAGGAGGAGAAGCAAGAGGAGCGTCGTGCACTACCAGAGAGGGGACAGATGCTTGGGTCAGGTGTCCAGGACAAGATTTCCTCTTCAGTGACCTTTTTGCGTCAAACACCTCGGTGTCGTTTGTCAGAGGGATTGGAATGGCTTTGCAAAGACTTGGACCCTAGCATGACTCATGCCTTGAGCCAGACTGGTCTGCTGGCCCTTGTGTACATGTGTACCCGGTTGAACCCTACAACTCGAATCAATGATCTTCGTGCCATGGTGTGTATCTTATAGTGTATTTTGGTAGTGTGGTAGTATAATGATAATGCTTTTATTATGTTAATGTGAATCTATGCATTTACTGATAGAGTAAGTCAGTTTCCCGACCGACTCAGGTGTGGTGACATACACAGATCTCTTCAACTGCTGGATTCGGGCGATGAACCGGGTGAAGGTCTCCTGTGGCCAAGCACACATTGAGACAATTGTGAGCAAGTTACCTTTGTCTCCATGTGATGATGCTGTCCTGCAGCAAGCCTATCCACATGGCTGGGACACTCGAAATGAATTTGAACATATTTTATGTGTTTTGATGTTTTGGTTTCACATTACATGGCTGAGTGAAAAAATCATATTGGGATATGAGCTGTTCTGCATGTTGCACTGATCAGGACAATTCGTGGATGAAGGCCAAGAAGAAGCGCTCTGTGGCAGAGGTGTCCGCAGGGAATGGTGATGTTGGTCAGATGCTTGGGCTTGCACCACCTCAAGACAGCCCTGTGCAGCCCCCAGAGCTGGTACAAGCTGATGGGACATCTGTCACTGTCCAGCCAGCAACTGCAGTGGCCCCTGTGACACATGTGCAGCCTGCTGCGACAGTCCAGCCAGCAACTGCAGTGGCCCCAGTGACACATGTCCACCCTGCTGCGACAGTCCAGCCAGCAACTGCAGTGGCCCCAGTGACACATGTCCACCCTGCTGCGACAGTCCAGCCAGCAACTGCAGTGGCCCCAGTGACACAGCCAGCAACTGCAGTGGCCCCTGTGACACATGTGCAGCCTGTTGCGACATTTGTGCAGCAAGTTGTGTCACATGGTGGGACTCCTGACACTCCAGCACCTCCTTGCACTCCTGCTCGAGCTTATCGTCGTGCTCCTGGAACACCTGTCCCTGCTGCTCAGTCAAAGGCTGCTGCCCGCCCACCTCCACGTGAAGATGCCATGTCTGATGATGAGAGTGACAACAGCCTGTCGTCAGATGTGGAAGCACATGTGTCGGAGCCTGTCGAAGAGGAGCCAGATCCATGCCCCATCTGCTTGGAGAAGATCCAAGTGGGAGAGTCGGTGACAGCCCTGCCTTGTGCACATGTGTGTCACAATGAGTGCCTGTCAAAGTGGAGGGCCTCACGTCCGGGCGGCATCCCTCTGCACCACTGCCCGATGAGGTGTGAGAGGACCTGGCAGTCGGAGATGGAACATGTGCCGTCTGAGTGGGAGCTTGTGGAGGCCGAAGGTGAGACTGCTATGGAGACTGAGATCGAGCAGATTTTTGGCTGAGGTCATCTGTTTTGGCTGAGGTCATCTGTTCAGTTCCTTGTGTCGTGTGTCATTGGCATCATGGTCTGACATATGTCCTGAGGGGAAGTCATTTGTGCTGCATGTTTCTGTGGTGCTGTGGGTTGCATATTGTGGTCATCTGTCTAAGTGAATGATGATGGCATAGTTGCTATGTTTCCTTTGTTTGTGTGAACAAGCACATGATGTTTTATTGTTTATATAATTTTGTTTTGTGACATTTGTGCAGTTGACCGCAATATCTCGTACTATAGGGGAGGCACCCTGTTCGAAGCACCAGCAGCTAACATGCCTTCAGGCAATCTTAAATTAGGAGAGCTTGGCTTCACTGCGAAGAGTTGAAAACATTGGATCACTTGAATTGTGAAATCAGCCTGCTTTGTGAGTGTGGCAGCACAAGTCAAGTTATTGTCATGTAATAATGTTGATTTTATTGTATTATTATTATTATTGTTGCTGACAGGCTGATGGCGAGCAGCTCCACTATATCAGCAAGTTTGATTCTGAGAATTATGCATTTCCTTTGATGCAATGGCATGCACTTCAGTTGAATCAAAGGAAGTCAATTAGTCTGCAATTGTGTTGACGTATGTCTATGGTGTTCTTGTAGCTGAATTGTGGTTCAGGAGTTTTGTTTCTGTTGTCTCATTTGTCCCCTGTGCTCTGCTACTATGGTGCGGGATGATGCAAGACTCATGGTCTTCAACAACCTTCAGCTGCCAAGCACTGTGGGGTATGTTGACAACACTGATGCTAATCGCATTCACTGGGATATAGCGTACTTCTATGACATCATCCGGGAAAAGGGGCATGAGAAGAGAGGTTCCTACAAGTTCTACCGAGAGCTTCTTGGGACGGTAACAAACAAAGCTTTTGCTTTGAATGATGTGAGTTTGAGGACAGCTGTCGCCAGGTAGGGGTTTCTGAAATGTTGATTCAAAAATCTTATTTATTAGTAAGAACCTATCATTTAAAATTAGCTGGATACACTTTCAATATTTTGTGTTCATGCCGGAGTGAAGTGTTGGTTGGATTTTGGTGATGCCAAACCAATCAGCCTTGCTTGGAGGCCAGGCCTACTGGACCGAAATCTCTGCACTTCTTTGGCACTGGTGATCTGCCTGTTTACATTTGTCAACAGAGCTCGGGAGGAGGCCAAAGCTCAATTCCTGTTGTCCTACTTGAAGGCAGTTGGCTTCATGGTGATGCCTTGGGTGAGTGCTGTTGCTGGAGTGCAGGTGAGGTTTCCAGCGAATCGAGGTGAAACTTTGTTGGTGACTTCTTCTGGGAATCTTGCATTGGCTGCTTTTCTTCGCAGTGTCCATAGAGGAATTACTACAGCTTGGTCTCAGGAGTGGCATGCTATGTTCAATGCTGGACATTTGTCATCTGATTGGCAAGAGGAGGTACATGTTGTCGATATTATCATTTTTGTTGCTATTTTGGAACGCTTTAGACGCTCCAGGCAGAAAGCGGTTCTGGGACAAATGTCAATACAGCTGCTCCAGGATTTTAAAGATTTGATGGCGACATTTGTTTCAACTGCAATGGATCAGTTTTTGCTGCACATGTATACCCCAGAACAACCACATCAAGCACAACAAGCTGCTCCTGCCAGAAAATTTAAGAAACTAGCCATGTTACTTCAGCTAGTTGTTTTGATCAAATTTTGGCTTCACTTTCTTTATGTTGGGTTTATTTAGATGAACCAATTACAATCTACTCTTGTCACAAGTGTCATCCACCAGGAAACGTCGAAGTGGACCGACAAAAACTCATGAGTCACATGTGTTGGTGCACCCAGACTCAATATGGACCATGCTGGAAGCAGCTCGGGAAAAGAACTGCAGCTTGTCAGTTGTCGCCAAGTTGCGCAGTGATGAAGTTCAAGGAGGTGCACACGCATCTTCTGTTGAGTACTGGAACCGCAAAGTGCTGGGAATTTATTTCGGGAAGGTCAAAACTGGGTTCCTGAATATTCCACACATCAACATGGTGACTGATGCTTCGACTCACAGTCAAAAAGAAACAATTGTCAGCATATGTTACTCTCACGAGATGGACAGTTGTGCTCTTTGCCCGATTCAACATGTCTCTAGATCCAAAGTCATTGCCCCACTTGAGTTTGATCTGGAGCCGGAAATCGAGATTCTGGCCGCCACACGCAAAGTTGAACGTTTGGCTGCCTACAGGTTTCTAGCTGCTCTTTCACATCAGCTGTGGCACATTTCACGGGGGCGACTCTCACTTCCAGCATTTACTCCACCTTTGTCAATGTACTTGTCTCCGCTGAGTCCAGACAAGAAGAGGATTGTCCAAGGCAACCAGGTCTTGATCAAGGATGTCCATACTGGTGAGACACATGTCCAAGATTTGTCAAAGGCTATGGATATACTCATCCTCACTGTCTCGATTGATCAGGGCGGTGTAGGTGCTGTTTCTTAGCAGCAATATCAAATGGGAAGGTTTCATAAAAGTATGAATTTATGACACATGACATGTGGCCATTCATTGTATATTATATGTAAATGCAGAATACATGTATATTGTTTTAATACGTTTGTATGGTTATTTTCCCCTTGACCTGTTTCTTTGGTGCAACATTGTGGCCCAGGCAGGCTTGGCCTACTTGCAACACTGCAATCTGCTTGTACACTGTCACTGTGATAAAGTTCACAGACTGATTCGAGATCTGAAACTGTCCAATGGCTGTGACCCGAAGTTCAACGAGGCTGTATTAGCCACAACATATGCCTGGTCAGTCAACTATAAGCCACATGGCTCTGGGGCTTTTGGAGACGAAAAGTATGATCTCCTGGCCAACTTCTTTGATACATGTGTCATGGAGGACTCACTCAAGGCAAATCTTATCATATTAGTTTTATGTTTTTTTAACACCATTCAAAAATCATCCAACGTAAAACTCGTAGCTGATGATGTTGTGCAAAAACTTTTGGAGCAGGACTCGGAGCACTTCCAGCGGTACAAGTGTCTCATGGCTCTGGACTTTGAAGATGATTTTGGCAGGACACCAACAGATGAAGAAATGTGGAATCACATGTCAGAGTTGCCATCCTTTCTAGCCAAAAAGGGCTTACCAAAACCAGGCAGGTGGTTCGCCTGGCATGAGTGTGCACACCAACAGCTCAAAGAGTTTTTTGCCACACGTTGCCTTCTGCACTGGTACTTTGAAGATGAGGGGCTGCCAGCCCCTGAAGAAGTAAATACAAAATTTCAAAAGTGCAAAGGGGATCTGGGGGGCTTGAAACTGCTACATCGAGCTTTGACATATGTCAACCATGAGACTGCATGTATCATGCTCTTGGTCAGCCGACCTTGCTGGACCTGGTATACGGAACAAATCTCTGAGATCAAAACCCCCCAGGAAGGAGTTGAGCAACTCATGACGTGGGCTTTGTCTTGGTACAAAGATGCTCACTTGCTGGCCATTGTGAAAACTCTGTATGATTGGCGGTCTCTGAAGAAGTTGGTGTACTACCAAGTGCACCAAGGCAGAACTGATGATGATGACCTAGCAGCAACTGTGTTCAAATATGCGTCAAATGTCCTGTCAAGAAGATTATGGACAATGTCAAGGTATGGCACAGCTCCTGAGTGCTTTGTGGGACTTGTCTCGTCATGTGTCGATCATCGCCAGGAAGCCATGCGTGTGATGAGGAGAGACTGGCGGCTTCTCAATCTGGCGGAACAGTCGGACAAATGTGCTAAAATTGTCCCTGACTTGCAATTCTTGTTCAGCGCCCCTGTCAGGCTATCGTGTGCTCTTTTTGAGCAGAGTGGCTGGGACGAAACAAGTGTCCCTGGAACATTTGTCTTGAAGGGTGTCTTGACTGTCTTGCCCGACAACAAGATCGTCGAAGATTGTCATCAAGCGGTGAGAGTGGAGGCAAAGAGTCACCCGAACCAAAAGATGACCGTGCCACGTGTGCAGTCATGTGTCATGAACAGCAATGTCTTCAGTTCCAGAAAGCTATTCCATGTGGGAAAGTTGACTAAAGAGGAATTCGTCCAGAAATGGGGCAAGCGACAGACTGCTGATGAGCAGTATGGTCGCAAGATCTTTTCTAGCCGCTATCATCGTCTTCCCAAATCTTTCAGCAACATCATGAAGAAGAAATCATGGACAAGTGTCAATGAGGAACAGTATGGGAAATCATATGCTGCATGGGAGTGGATTCGATTTTACACTGAACATACTTTAGCGGAGACAAATGTCAAAGTTGACGACACTTGACTTGGATTTTGATTGAGCATCTTTTGCTTGCTGGCATTGTTTCCTCAATTCTCAAATAGACTTACTTAAAAATATTCTTTTCTTTGATCAGTTTGGGCTGCACTTGCAGGATGGTCTGAACTCTGTCATGTGTTTTCCTGGTCAACTTCTGTCACAGTTGTCCACAGAGACAACTGTTCTCAGCCTTGGCAATCGACTTTGGGCAACTATGGTGTGGCCGTTGGAGGAACATGGTCATCATGACAGGTTTCAAACCTACAAGCTCAGCACCAATCCATCCATTGGGGGGTCATTTGTCTTTCCATTCAACCCAAATGACTGGGTAGCAGCAGATGCAGAAGCATCATTGGAGGAAGGTGTTGGCGTACTACTGTCTCCACAGCGTCCATTTGAACCCTTGCCACAGGCAGCCCTTCGCCAGTCGGTCAATTTGACTTACAATGACTTGGTCATCATTGCTGATGCACTGGGGGTGCCCAATCCTGTTAAGTTGTCTCGAGCTGATTTGATTACCCGCTGTTGTGAGCGGCTTGGGGATGCAACTTTCACAGAGTTTGTGAAAAGTCAGGAAGCAGCAGTGAAAAAAAAACAAAGAAGAATAATGCAGTGACAAATGTCGACCTAGCTGCATCATTGCTGGAGGGGCTGGATAAGGATGAAGCACAAGAGTTTAGCGACATCAAGACATTTGTCAATCCTCGAACTGCTATGAAGAGGAAGTGGGCAGATATTAAGGAGGAGAAAAAAATGAATCTTGGTTGCTGACTAGATTTCTCAAATTAATTAGTCAAAATGAAGTGAAATAGAAAGCTTTAGAAATAACTAATTTCAAACATTCTCGTCTAAGGAGAAGGAGGAAAAGAAGAAGAAGATTGCCTCTCGCAAAGCATTTGGTCGAGGCCGAGGAGGTCGGGGACGAGGACGAGGCAGAGCCAGAGGCAAAGGCAGAGGCCGTGGAGTTCAGCCTCAATCCAGCGATCGTCCAGAACAGGTGTCAGCACCAGCGCCACCTCCAGCACCATCTGTTTCTGAGCCTGTGCCCTTAGCACTGCTTCCCGAAGTCGCTGAGGAACATGAGGAACATTCGCCGCACATGGAGCAACATGAGGAACATCAGTCCCCGGACATGGAGGAACATGAGGAACATGAGTCGCCGCACATGGAGCAACATGAGGAACATCAGTCGCCGCACATGGAGGAACATGAAGAACATCAGTCGCCGCACATGGAGGAACATGAGGAAAATCAGCCGCTGCACATGGAGCTGGATGAGGAAGAAGTGTCTGATGCTGCAGCTGGGCCTGCTGCAGGTCCTGCTCCGTTAGCAGAGGCTGTAGCAGAGCCTGCAGCAGGACCTCCAGCAGAACCTGCTGCAGCTGAAGCAGGGAGGAGGCGTCATGTGGTACTTGTGTCGCCAAGAGAGCACTTCACACCTGCAATCCTTCAGAGATTGGCACCTCCAGGAATGTCATTTGGCTTGGACCAAAAGGCCCACCGCTTCACCATAAAGTTTAAGATCAAGCCTCGAGAGGGACAAGTGTGGGCTGCTTATGGACCAGGTGGATCTCGCTCCAAGGCGTTTCAACATATGTCCTGGGAAGAGGCACTGAAGCAGTTGCATCAGGAAGCTTGGGAGCGCTGGGATTTGGCAAAACATTTGCCTGGCTTTGAACTCGATGATCCGAATCAAGCGCAGCAGCCTGGACATGTCTCAGACAGCATGCTTGCTGTGATAAGAGAGGTCATTGCACAGATGCCTCCTCCTACTAAGTATCCTAAGCGTCCTTGAACAAGTGTGTTGCAATGGCTTGCACATGTATGCTGCTGCGCTTAAAAAAATGCCTCAAGTTTGAATGAATGAATGCACAAGACTTTGAGTGAATTTGTCTTGTCTTGGACTTGTTTTAAGATTGAGTTTCATGCCCGCAGCTTTTTATGTGAATATGTCAAACTGTTTCAAACAACTATGTAGTTGTATTCATGTTGAAAAAACCATGTTATATCAAATCATGGCATAATTTTCGAAATTCCACTGGATACTGGTCACTGATCACTGACTATTATCTTGAGTATAAATTTCACTCCTCCTCTGAAGTGGCCATGGGGAAATCAATTGCAGTTGCAGAAAGGCGCCAGCAGCAGCAGCAGCGGACTATGATGTGGCCCTTTCTTCCATTTCTCTGCTTTGCACCTCCGAAGAAGAACAAGTGTCAGAAGAAGAACAAGTGTCAGCAAAACAAAGAGGTGGACGAAGCTGCTACCAAGAAATATGTCCATGATGATGCTGGCTCTTCTGGCACTGGCACTGAGGCATCAGGTGTCACTGAAATGCATGAGGCAACAAGTGTCAATGCAGCAGCTGCAGCTGCCACTGATTTGCCAATTGACCCATTTGTGGACAAATGTGCTAAAGCTCTTGCATTTGGCTATGAGGATGCCTGGCCCTACTCTTCCTTCAACAGGCCAGGGTTGATAATCATGTTGTTGAATAATAACAAACGTAACAAAGAAACTTAGTAGTGTCTTAGTTTCTTAGTAGTACTTAGTAGTGTCTTCAAAACTATCCTGGCTGCCCACCCTGACTGCTGCAGGTGTGCACAAATGTCGTCGTTCCTGATGGAGACCTTTTCTCGGTTCTTGGCACATGATCTTCATGTGTCTGGTGGGAATGCGATCAAGATGTGGCCACCTCTCCTGGACTCACTGTACCCATGTCTGCGACCAGTTACAGACCTTGCGATGAAGCTGTCACTCCTGTGCCAGCGTGCTTTTGCCAACAGGCTCCAGTGTTCACATCATCTCCACCACTTTGTTGAGTACTGGTGTGGCGCAGCCAACTTGACCAAGGAGATGATCAAAGCAGGCTTTGAAGGAGCTGGGTTCGACATCATCCATTCACATATGCACAGTTGTCTCGACACATGTGGCCTTCGTCTCTGGATGGATATGCTCATGAGCATATGTGAACATGGTCTTTGTTGGCTTGGACCACCTTGTTCTTCATTTGTCATATTATGTCTGGCGCAAAGCCAAAGGTATGGCTGGAACCAGTGGTGGGGAGACACCACGAGGACATTTGTCAGGACTGGCAATAGCCACATGCAGGTAGCAGCCATGATGTTCCTTGTGTCGTGTGTCATTGGCATCATGGTCTGCTTGGAGCAGCCGGACAACTCGTGTTTGCACAAGTGTCTTCCTATGAGGTCAGTGTTGTCATTTGTGAAGGCTCATCGTGTGAAGACTTATCTTGGAGCATTTGCTGGCCCCACTCAGAAGCCGCTGCAGATATGGACAAACAGAGTGTGCTTCAATCAACTGTCCAGAGATTGTCCAGCCAGGGAACAATTGTCAGGTGAGCAACTGGTGACTCGAAGTGAAGATGGCCGAAGTTTCACCGGGAGGAAGGACCTGCTAGAGGAGTCAGGTAGCTACACTCCACAATTTGGGTCAAGTGTTGCCCAGACTTTTGCATCGGAGTTTCTGCGGCTGCGTCATGTGTGAGTGACTTTTGTCTCACACTTGTGCCAGCTGCCTGCATGCAGTGTGTTGCACTACATGGAGAACTTCTGTCTCCCCAATCTTTGGCAACCACTGCAAATTAGATTTTCAACACATGTCAAGCATCATGTGTTTGATCTCATCATAGGGTTCTTGGGTAAAAACAGTTGTCCTTGCAGGCGAAACTCAGGAATTTGTTTGATACTTGTGTTTGTAAATGCTACGAGAATATGCAAAATCTTAGATAAATCTTAATTCCAACTCCACTTGCTTCACCTGAGGTTGGATGGCAATGTTTCGAGGCCAGGGTATACAGACACATGTTCACTTGTGCTTACTTGTGACAATTGACACAAAACTTTGACATATGTCCTCTCTTTTGCTCTTGCCAGGAGGAAAGCATATCAATAAAATATAATAAAATTATATAAACATATAAAAATTAAAAGAAAAATATATCATGTATTATTGAATTAACTATAATTTCTGGAGTTTTGTTTTACGTAAACCATCGTTTGGAATGCGTTGTCCTTTGCGATATGCAAAACGTGAAGAGAGAAAAAAACATGTTTTTTTTCTGACAAAGTTTGTGGTACTCCATTGTGTTCCACCGTGATACCACCGTGATACTTGGCGTGCAATCTTTAAGAAAAATTAGGGGAAAAAAAAGGAAACACATGGAAAACCCAGGAAAACAAAAGGCAACAGCGTTGCAGTATCAACTCTATTTTTGTTTTATTTCTGTCTTCAATAACCCAAACCTACCTTATAGAGGACCCAGGGAACCAAGGTAGCACATTACGTTTGGTGACAAGAGGCAGAACGCCCCTTAAGGGAAAACTTTCGGCTCCTGGATGTTCTCCCCAAATCCTTAACGGACCAAACGCATCTATCATTCTATTCATGGTTGGGGACGATTTAAATTCTCCTGTCGCAAAGGAACTCTATAATACTCAAATTTGGAGATGGGGCAAAACCTTTGATATGTTAATCTTTGAGGTGAGATCAACTTTCATTTACCAGCCAACACGAACTTTTCTGGTGGTCACCAAGGGTTTTCTAATGGAAGGATGCCTCCACCGGTCCTGAATCGCCAGTGGCAGATCACGCTTGGCGAAGAAAATATCTCCTGTCAACTCGGACAGTGGCAGCTGCACGATGTCTGGTTGGCTGAGGATCTTTATTTTCCCTGATGAAACGTGATCATTTGTGCTACTTTGATAGAACGGAGCGACACTCTTGAGTGATAATAAAATATAATAAACAGTGATTCTCTTTCTCTGCAACTGCACAACTATCTCCCTGCCACATGTACTCAGTCAATGGACACTTGGCCCAATCATGGATGGTAATCATGCAACTCTTTACCATAGGGTGGGACGTCCAAGGGCATTTCAACATGTATTGAAGTGTCAAGCACACAGGTGCTTTGCGAACTCCAATTCCCAGGTGCGCATGGTGGACCACAGCTTTGATTAATTTTCAAATATTACTGTAAGCCATCCCTTGGTCAGTCACAGTCAATACCACAATTTTGTGGCAGGCAACAACGATTTATAGGTGGAATAACAGGCATGCCCTGTCATAGATTTGTTTCATGCTCTTCAGGAACCCATGCATTGCTTGGAGTTTTATCTTCCAGGATACATTGCAACAACAACTATTGAAAATCATGATGGACCCCCATAATTTTGGGGAGTCTCTTGCAGTACCCCACTCCAGGACCGACCCGTGGAGATTTTCCTGTGGCTGGCGAGGCCATGCTGATGAAACCGTAGCCACCTTTCGCTGAGAAACCTTGGGGCGATTCGGGGATGGGAGGCTCACGCCCGGTACCGATCTGGTCATCTTTTGATCTAAAACCATCCCCATTTTTGGGTGGCTCACGTATATTGATGTTCATTAAATATCGTATAGGTATAGGTGTATATATGAATAATGTCTGCCTCTGATTTATAAATAGGCCCCCCCCCCTCCCCCTCTCTGACCCTAAATAGACTTAAGGCCACCATAAAACTTGTTTGTATGTAAAGGTTTTAAATTACCACAATTGAAAACGAATATATAAAATGCAATTTCAAAAAAAAGGAATCCAGCAATTGTTTTAGTATTGATCTAGTACTCATGTCATGGACTTAGTATTGATTTAGTATTCATGTCATGGATTCAGTATTGATTTAGTATTCATGTCATGGATTTAGTATTGATTTAGTATTCATGTCATGGATTTAGTATTGATTTAGTATCCATTTCATGGATTTAGTATTGATTTAGTATTCATGTCATGGATTTAGTATTGATCTAGTACTCATGTCATGGATTTAGTATTGATTTAGTATTCATGTCATGGATTTAGTATTGATCTCGTATTCATGTCATGGATTTAGTATTGATTTAGTATTCATGTCATGGATCTGGGCAAATCTGGGTTTAGGGCCAAAAACAATTAGCTTTATTCAGGGTCAAACTCTAATTAGTGCCAAGGCACCTCATGGGGGGTACCCTTGACGAGTTGATTTGGGATTGATTTTGGATAATTTTGAATAAAGGTTTTGAATAGAAAAGAGCAACCATTATTTTTGAAAATTTGAAGTTATCAAGGTAAGATCTAATGAGCTGGCAATATGAATTAGTACATGAAAGCCACCTCAAATAAAGCATGGACAAATCAAAATCAGCCCCATCTGGGCAAATCTGGGTTTAGGGCCAAAAACAATTAGCTTTATTCAGGGTCAAACTCTAATTAGTGCCAAGGCACCTCATGGGGGGTACCCTTGACGAGTTGATTTGGGATTGATTTTGGATAATTTTGAATAAAGGTTTTGAATAGAAAAGAGTAACCATTATTTTTGAAAATTTGAAGTTATCAAGGTAAGATCTAATGAGCTGGCAATATGAATTAGTACATGAAAGCCACCTCAAATAAAGCATGGAAAAAAATAATCAGCCCCATCTGGGCAAATCTGGAGAAATCTGGGTTTATGGACAATTTTTTTTCAGCCCCATCTGGGCAAATCTGGGTTTAGGGCCAAAAAAAATTGCTGTAGCTTTATTTAGGGGGCATTTACTATTTATTTTGGGAAAAAATTAGCTTTATTCAGGGGGCATTTACAAATCATAGGTGAACATTAAATATATATATGTATTGACTTGATGTTCACTGAATATCGTTAATATAGACACAGAATAAGCAAACCTTCACATCAGAATACGACCGTTCAATACTGGCAGCCTTGCCGAGAATTCACCGGGGCCACTGTTGCATCACATCCTCCTGAGAAAATTTTGGCTGAAGTGTCCTGAATGAAGGTAGCCTGGTTGTTCTACGCCCGAAGCATGAGTTAATAAATATTGGTGAAACCACTCTAAAGTCCCAAGCATGGGTGAAGAGACACTTTTTTTTGGGAACACAATGTAACACAATCCAGTCAGAGAATACGCACCCAGCATATCATATTCTGGCATTATTTAGAAGAATCGGAGATCCGATATCCCCACAATTTGCCTCTTGGATCCTTCAGTTTTGGACAAATCCAATTATCACATGATTGGTTATCCCGTGATGTCCCCATCATATCACATTGACATCGTATAAAATCCCATAGAACCTCTATTTGTTTTTGTTTAAATCAGCATTTTCTATTATCATGTATGTATATATATATATTGTATATATATAAATATATATTATTGTATGTATATATATACATTGTATATATTGTATGTATATAATATATATTTATATATGTAATATTGGGATGGTCAAAGCCCTATTTTTTTCCATGTTTCAACCAACGTGTCTCGCCGTGAAACTCTTCACCTGTCCGGTGGCATGCTGTCCCAACTGGTCCATGCCAGCACTGGGCGGCGGCGGTGCAGCAACCGCACCGCCCATGCATTGCAGACCCCGCGCCTGGTGGCGGCGAAAACCCGAAATCTGATGGGTCAATATTAGGAACCCCAATCATCAAAAATTGGTTACTGTAATAGATGTTAATACTAAACATAGACTAAAATCTGTGGTCCCCCAGGTCTTTAGTTTTTTTAAAATAGGTTTTGGGCCCATGGGATTTAATGGGGTAGCCCGTTCACGGGGTTACCACGTTTATACGTGTATGTTATCTTAATCATATGGTATTCTCACCATTTTAACCGGGTTGCTAATATGAAATCTCAATCTATTTTGGGGTAAAGCATGGAAATTATCGTGAAATTTGTCCATAAATGAGGGGTGTTCCGATCATATTGCCACTTTGATATATATGGAAACCATGAGAAAGTACTGGATTTGGGGTTTCCCAAATTTTGAGACAACGCCATCTTAATCTGTAGTTGCTTAGCCTTCTGAGAACCCAATTGCCAATGCCATAAACCATCCATGTAACCAACCATAAAAGGGTCATGTTTTATATCCTGGAAAAAAAGGGTATACCGTTGCACCGTTATACCCAATGATAACTCCCAATTCGAGATAATTAGAGATGGTTTATTCTTGGGCTTACCTCCTTTGAACCTCAGTTGCACTTCTCAGCAGCGGCTTGAACGAGCTGCCACTGTCCCGTGTGCGGTGGAAGGCTCTCCCAGAATAATTACTCTGGTCGATCAAGAAAAGCAAACACATTAATATATGGCAAGTTTCTGATGTATGCAGCAAAACCATGCCAAATCATGTCAACACATGTCAAAACCAAAGAACCTTGGTGAAAAAGCAAATTCAACTATACATGTATTTTTTTTGTATATTATGTACATATTTTCTGTACATATATATTATATAGAAATAACACATCATATAAGTAACACATAAACAATCACAACAATAATAACAATACTAAAAATAAATAATAATAGTAAATAATCATAGTCATAAAAATGATATTGATAATATATATATAATAATAATAATAATTATTATTATTATCATTATTACTATTAGGATTATTATTATTATCTGTTATTATCATTATCATTATTAGTAGTAGTATTGCTATTATTATAAATAATTATTAGTAATCATTCATAATAATATGTATTATGAGTCTGAGGATCAAATGCTGTCAGATCTTGTTTTTATGTTGTTTTGTTTTGAGCGGATGTATTTTTGACATGTGCTGATCCATCTTTGGTGTACCTATCTGACCCTCCAAAATCCAAAAAGTTGATCTTTCGTGGGATAGTTACTGCAAATCATCACTTTGCATGGCATTTAATCACATAATAACCATTGACCAACCATGAACCAACCATTTCCCAAACACTTCCCAAAGCATTTCTCCAGGCCCTTTCCCAGAAATTCTCCTGCGGTCTTCCATCAGGCGCGGTGGTCAACTCGAAGGCGAAGCTGAAGCCGTTGATGTTTGCTTCATCTGAGAGGCGCTTCAGCAAGCTGCAAAGCATGGGCCAGTCACAACTAATGGGAATTGAATGGGACTATATATGATGAATACATATTAATATATCATGGGACTATATACTATATATTCAATGGAACTATTTCTGTTGACTGACTGAAAGAAATATTATGAACCAATCTGAAGGCGCCCTAAAGCTGTTTGAGCTAACGTAAAAACACCTTTCTTGGGCTCCAGGTGAAATCCCACACCCATTGACTGCTTCACCCCCCGACATGAATCATTTGGTCAATCAATTTTATCATCCAATAAAGAAGTGAATAGTCAAAAGGTCCATGCCAATGAAATCACTATGAAATCACTATGTGGATTGCACCCACCCGTGGACTCTTGCCTACTTGCAACGACAACCAGTAAAGTATCTGTTTGGGGTGCATATGTCATCGTCTTCGTCGTCGTCCTCCTCCTCCTCCTCATCATCATCATCGTCGTCGTCGTCCACAGCCTCCAAGACATATATGTCAAAGAACAAACTGACCGTTACACACCGTTACTATAGTTGGTTGTTTCCAAACCCAATCTACAAACTTCGTCAGTTTGGGCTGATAATCCCGAATGTAGGGTTTAACAAACATATCAGCTTTCAATCTCCATTTCTTAGTATTTCTTATTGTTAAACCACATTAAATCACCTTAAATCACCATGTGTGGGTCAACTCCCGATGGAAACCAAGGCCAAGTGCGCCCGCTGAGGCACTCTGGAAGTCCAGGGGCAATTCTCTTCGAGGAAAGAAGACATCCTCCAGGGCCATCCCGGATTAGGAGGACAAGGACTCAACAAATAGACATAGTTAGACCATGTTAGACCAGCTTTTTCAGGGTGTGTTTCTATTACCCGCGCAATTTTCCGTCCCAACTTTTGGATTTGAGTTTGCTGTTGCTATTGTCCATAGTTCAGCAGTGAAATCAGCAGATTCTTAGGGGGCCCCAGGAACCAACGAACTCGCAGTACTGGGACCATCCTGCAGTTAGCTTTTGGAGATCTGTTAAGATTGTACAACTGGGGCTTGCACTGAACCACTGGGGTATGACTTCCCGTCCAATTCCTATGGCAGTCGATTAGAGATGATTCAAACATATGTTTAAGTACTAAACGACATCTCGCCATCCTTCTCCATCCCCTCAGAGCGCAGGAATCCAAAGCCCCTCTCAGCATTGAAGTTCTTGACCTAAGCAGATTTGGTGGGACACGATTTGGGAAACTTTTGAAGAATCTCTTAAAGTCTTCAAGTCTTAAGCCATTCCTTTAGGATATAATTGCAGGCTACAGGTTTCATGCCACTGCAAGTTTGGGATACGAATGTTCTCGGATAACAGAACTGTAGGGACTCGTGTACCAAAGCTCGCTATACGCCACACCACCAATGCTTAGCTTTACAATTCTTCAATGTATAGGTTTGTCTGGCATTTGTCTGAAAATAGGGCACGCCAAAATTTGATGGATATCATTTGCCTCATTAGCATTTTTTTTGGGTATCCACCCATTTTCAAGTCATATTTCATCCACATATATTTATGATTATTTCCCGCAGAACCAGACGTTCGCCCGTGCTGACATAATGTCCCATTTTTGCCACGGTTTTAACAATTCTCTCATCCTAATCCACAGGGATTCCCTCCATTTTTCCAACATTTTTACCATTGGTTCCATGATGTCGCATTTTTCCCACGATGCACCCTATATTGAATCAAAATCTGAGATATTATGTTATATTTTGTTCCGTCATGTTCCGTCATATTACATTATTAATACAGAAGGATATATATCTGCCACCCCCTCAAACAATACGTATAAAGGTCTTACAATAATGTATATATTATGTTATATGTTCTTCCATCATTTTACATCATTACAAAAGGATATATGTATATATATATATATACGCCAGCCCCTCAAACAATACGTATAAAGGTCTTGTAATGGATATATTATGTTATGTTTCTTCCATCATTTTACATCATTGCAGAAGGATATAATATATCTCCAACCCCCTCAAACAATACTTATAAAGTTCTTATAATGGATATATTATGATATTTTTATGTTATATTTTCTTCCATCATATTACATCATTACAGAATGATATATATATATATATCTGCCACCCCTTCAAACAATACGCATAAAGGTCTTATAATGGTTATATTATGTTATATTCTATCTTATCCAAACATATCCAAAATACAAGTGGTGCAAAAGGGCCGCTTTCTGCGAGAAAACCTAGGATCTGGGAGAATCAGAAATTTACATAAATTTACGTCAAGAACACTTCCACAACTTCGTGGGGGTCTGTTGAAAACTCGGGTCGTTTTACCCGAAAAAACATAGGCTCCGGGCAAACGTCCGGATCTGTGCGGATTATTTCCTGTATGTTCCCGTTCCATGCCATGCCATACCCGGATTGCACACAAGCAACCCCAATGCGAGCAAGGGACCGTGCCCAAGTGCTTGTCCCCCAGATTGCTGGCACCTGGGTTGCCACCGTGACCGTGAAGGTATTGGGGGGTTCGAAGATTACAGTGAAAGGCCGGGATTCAATCCAAACTTGCTACCACCTGCCATAAGTTGGAGGCAAATGCTGGCATCTCGCTCTCAATCCAAGAAAATGTGACAGAAAAAAACTTACAAAATTCATCAAAATTCTTTCCGAGTGGCATCCACAAGCACTGCCGCAGCTGCACCCCGTGCCTCCGGCATAGCCACAGGAAGCACCGTAGTCACAGGCTCCGCCAGCACATCCTTGACCTTGACAGCCTTGACAGCCTTGACATCCTTGACAGCCCTGATAGCCTTGACAGCCTTGACAGCCTTGATATCCTTGACAGCCTTGAGATGCTTGACAGCCTGGGCAGCCCTCACAGCCTTGGCAGGCCTGGTAGCCCTGGTAGCCACCTTGGCAGCCCTGGTAGCCACCTTGGCAAGTTTGGTAGCCTTGGCATCCGTCGCAGCCCTGGCCCTGACAACCCTGGCAGCCTTGATAGCCTTGGCATCCGTCAAACCCCTGGCAGCCGCCTTGACAGCAGCCGCCCTGGCAGCCACAGCCACCACAGCCAGAACAGCTGCCACAGCTGCCACATCCTCCACAGCCGCAGTTGCCACAACCTCCACACCCACAACCGCCACAGCCGCAGCTGCCACATCCACCGCAGCATCCGCAGCCTTGGCAACCGCAGCCTTGGCAGCCACAACCTGGGCAGCCACAACCTTGGCAGCCACAGCCTTGGCAGCCACAGCCTTGGCAGCCACAGCCTTGGCAGCCACAGCCTTGGCAGCCACAGCCTTGGCAGGCACCGCAACCACAGTTGCAACCGCAGCCTTGGCCATAATTCTGGCAACCGCATCCATACATGTCACAGCCACCACAGCCGCAACTTCCGCAGCTGTTGCCTTGGCTTGGGAGTCTCCAGTCTAGCTCTGCTGCATACCATCTTACGAGATCTTACGGTGGGTGTACCCAACCAATCATTTCCTGCAAGGCACCAAAACATGGCTCGCTGACAGCTAAACTGCCGCTAGCGCCGTGACTCTCTGATGGGTCTGTGATGAAGTTGCCTCCCAGTCGCCACGGTGGGGAGGCATCTCACCATGCGACGGTACATGTAATTATTTAAGATCATGCAAGTGACAACTTTCAAATTCGGGTAGCCATACTCAGTACCAGAAACTTAGCATGGACTTAGCATTTATATATCTAAGATGGCCGGCAGTTTTTGTCTCTCTCAACTCTGAGTGGGGTTGTCTCTAAAATAGAGGAACATTACCACCGAAATTGCCGATTTAATCAGGAAGATGATCACCAAGCACGGCGGGGTTCGAAACGTCAGTGGAAGGACAGCGTCAATCGAGAGATTGTGGACGATTGTGGAGCCGAGGAATGTTTTGAATCATCCCAAAAAGCCATAAAAAGCCAACAATTTGAAACCGCCATCTCCAAATATCGGATGGAAATGGATGGAACACAAAAAATCTTAATCTTTGAAAAGTCGACGTTCCAAAGATACCGGCGCAACCGCACCTTGCATGGCAGGCCTGCGGAGCTGAAACAAACTGGGCGAACCATTTTTGTGTTTGTGATAAAGAGGATAGAAAAATGTAGAAAAACATTCAAAAAAACAAGGATATCAAAGATCGGAAGGCGTTATGTGTGATGATTCAAACATATCAAGCCACATTTAAGATATTGAAGGCATTTTTTTGGATGGATTCCTATGGATTCCCTCTGCCATCATCGTTCTGGTGAAATCTTTGAGGGGTCCGGAATCTAGTTGTTGTCTCTTTTTGTGGCGAGCTTGGCAACGTTGGGTCACACATACCGTGGCCTCCAAAGAAATGTGTCTCTGTAGTATTCTAACATATTCTAACACTTTTACCAGTATGTATCTGTGTTCGGACTACAGAACATGGCATAAACAATCATAATCATAGTTCTTGCAGTTGTCGCCGTCTCAAAATGATCACTGACCAGTTTCCGACTTCAGATGACCATGGCAATCCCACCTTTTTGGGCTGAGGTGGTTTGAGTCACTCAAGGCATCAGCGGACAATTTTCTGCGAGAAAAGCTCCGATCAAACTTGTTGTTTTGGGATGTCTCTGCTGTGTGGCTCAAGTGACTTGGAACGCCAATCCGGGACGGTTTCAGTTTCTGAAATGGTCGATTTTGGGGGATTCCTTCTCTATCGGACATATGTGACATATGGGTGTGTCTGAAAATTGTATATTCCACAAATTGCCATGGCTGCCATGGCCATTCAATCTGGAAATGATTTTCAAAACCGCCTTTGGAGGCCAGGTTTCAGACAAACCCGTGCCTTCCTATGATGTCCGTTGAATGAGAAGACATGAGGATGAAGGATTTCCTTCGACACTGCGAACCGAATTTGAAGACGACTGAGTTCCATCTTCAACTGGGTCACCATATTTGTTGTCCTTACAAAGCGTGAAAAGTTGGCCAATCTTTCATATCAAGCGTGTCACGCTAGGGCCAAAAGCCTGTGGCGGCCAGTCGCTTCTCTGTTTGTCTCATCTGTGTGTTCATGGGCAGTACCAAAGCAATCATCTGCCGCAGAGATGGAAAGTCAAGATCCCGCTGCAAACATGCAATGCTACGAAACCAGCAATATCTAAAAACTGTTTCATGGATTACAAACAGTACCCTGGCTCCATCTATGCAGCTCCTCGGCTGGACAAGTACTTTCCCTTCTCAAAGGCTCAGGAAGATTTGGAAATGCCATGGTCTGAGCTTCCTCCAGCAACCATTGAGGGTGACATCTCCAGCTGGGTCACTGCTTCAACACCCCAGCCGCGTCTAGAGCCTCAGTTGAGCTCAGTTGAGCCATCTCAATGATATGTTCCAGCTTCAAGCTGGAAGACGGGGGGCCATCAAGCATTCAATCCATTTACTGACCTATATACTGACCTTACGGATCATCCGTGCAGTCCCTCGAGTCCGCTACATCCGTGTCCTGGAATCTAGTTCTACAACTGTTGCTGGTTTCCGGTATCAAACAATGGATTTACAATGATTTACACATCCAAACAAGAGCCAACTTAGTCAGGGAGGGTCATTCAACTTAGCCCCCCAAAACGATCCGCCAACTCAATCAGCTCTCTAAATCCTAACAAAATGCAAATTCATTCCACTCGTCCCAAATTTCGAGGTATGCCCACTTATTACAAAAATGTTGCCAAGTGGTAGAGATTGGTAGAGTGGCAGACCGGATGCTGCATACGCATTATTTTTTCACACGTTTGAAAAGACAGCTATCCATGTATGGGTATGTGGACCGATGTAGTACCGTCGAGCAGCTGTATACTACAACTTATATATGTATATATATATATTATCCAGTATCATATATCATATCATATAATATAATATTATATTATATAACTTAATGTTATTATATTCTATCATATTATACAAGATTACATTATATGATTATATAATGTAATATAATAAAATATTATATTACATTATATAATAATATAATATAATATAATATTATATAATATAATATAATATTATATAATATAATATAATATTATATAATATAATATAATATTATATAATATAATATTATATTATATTATATTTTATTATATTAAATTTTATTATATTATACTATAATATTATATGATATTTTATTATATTATACGATAATATCATATTATATTAAAAAATGTAATATAATACAATATAATATAATACAATCAATCATATAATATTATATCATATTATTGTACATATTATTGTACCGTATTATATCATATTCAACTATCCATGAAGATGGCATTTCACAAACAATCTACCACCACTACATACACCGCCAATGGTAGAGCGATCAAAAGTCGTGAACTCACAGGCAATAGAAAGCCCAGGACATCCCAGGACAAGAACTGCGAAAAGAACATGGGCCGCTTCGGTAACCAAAGATGGCAACGGAGGTTTTAATGAATTACATATATATATATATATATACCCTCTGGTGAACTAACATAGCAATGGAAAATGGCCATAGAAATAGTGGATTTTCCCATTAAAAATGGGTGGATTTTCCATTGCTATGTAAACGTTCACCAGGCCGGGTATATAGAATGGGAACAATCATCTGCAGGTGGATTTTCCAGCCATGTCTGATCATCCTGCGTTCACCAAGCTGAAATAAACTCATTATTTGGAGTGGAAAAGAAAGCAAAAAAAGAGTCGCTGCTGGTCCAGACTTGGCTTAAAATTAGTTCATTTCCAGGATGAATAGAAATGAATAGAATATGCCATGTAGAGATGCGTCCTACCACTCTGAGATTTTCTTGATCTTTAGTAACCTGTGGCTATCTAATAGTTTGCCATCGAAAAGCGGTAAGTTCTACAGTTTCTAGAACGGAAATCATCTAGAGTCTTTGCACGGGCCATTTTCCATAGCTGTTCGATTGCCACAGGCCAATTGTTCCACCAATACAACCCGTGGCGAGCCGCGCCAATAGCCAGAAGTACGCCAGTGAAGAACAGCAACCCCGTGAGATCTACCTGAGCCGTGTTTTTGCCGAACAGAAACAGGCTTGCTGCTCTCACAGATACATTGTCTTACTGGTGCTTAGCAGGGAATGAGGGAATGATCCACAATAACTATCAATAATAATCCCATTCCCTCATTCCCATCCGTTCCCTGCTAAGCACCAGTAAGATTTAGGGGACACTTGCCATTTTTCTTGACCCAGAGTGAATAATACAGGATGCCTATGGGTTGGAGCAACCCGGACACATGGGGAGAGGGTGCAGCAATCCAACATAGGATTAGCATCACTACCATACCATAGCCTATGGTATGACCCAAGTATAAGCTCATTCAGTAGCCATTCACCAACTCAAGGGCACATGGCTGAGATTCAACAATTTTGAACCATCTTCAAATATCAAGTTTGTTGGTTCAAGCACTAGACAGTCCACCATATTCCCGATTTATTGGTTATATCATGTCCCATGACCCATAATATCCTAGATATATCCCCATTATGGCTGGCTATAGTCCTATTTTATGGGGAAATGAGTTATCATATGTTATCATATCCCATCATAATGAGAATATATGGGAAAAATGGAAAAATGGGGGTTTCAGGGCGTTTATGTTTGTATGTTGCTTGTTATGATTTTGTGTTGGGGTTCAATGTTTCATCCTTGGTTTTGATGATTTTTCAGGTGGGGTTTTGGGGGTAATTTTGATGCTAAAGTGATGTGTTAATGTTTGGATTGAATGGGGGTAGGATTTGTTTAGGCTGTTGGGGTTTTCTGTTTGTGTTTGGGTGGGTGATTACTTCATAATATATTTTATTAAGATATTATGAATTAATCATCAGGTTTAATGCCTCCACTTTTCATCACCACTACCTATTCCATCCCAACATTGAGAAACAATCGTTTTGATGTTGTAGAACACTAAAATGATTGTGTCTCTATCAAGTCCTCGTTGGTCAATCAAGTATCCCAACACTGACAATAGTGTATAATAGTTTTGTTGTAATGCTCTCATTCCTCCTCTGTGATGTATCCTCTCACCGTCTTTTCTGATTAAGTCTTTATGAAATATGTTTTCATAAATTTCTTTCATAAGGTCGTGGTTTATCTCTCCATACTCTGCGTATTGCTCCAAAGATTGTTTTTGCTTAAGTATTAGGTCATATTCTATAAACTTATAATCAGGATATGGGTTTTCTTTTATGAAATTTATTAATCTTTCTCTATCTCTTTTCAGTTCCTCTTCACTAACTCCAATCATTGGCATTTTCTCTTACTATATATAGGTATTTTTTCTTTAAGTAATTTTGATGTCTTGTTCATTTATGCTTTCCACTTTCCTATTCCATCCCACCAGTGTTCAATTACTCTCATTTGTGTTAAGCACGGTTTGTTTGTATCGTTTAGTTCATCCATCGCTATTGATAAAAGAGTTATATTAATAATCATTGCGTTGAATTCACCATCACGGTTAAGTTCCTTACCGCAATCAATGATGACTTTTTTATCAGTGAGGTTTTCATACATCTTTTTCATTATATCAAATCTTACGAACGAATATATTATCATTCCATTTACTCCTTCATTATCTTTCATCCCATCAATTACTTTCTTCCAAAATTTTTCTCCTTCCTCGTCATCGGGTGAAGGCATAGGATGACACCTTACAAAGTCTCTAATCTCTTCATCTTCTTTTTCTATTGCTTGTCTATCACATTCGTGTTCATCTTCGCTTTCACTACCAAAGTCAGCATATATACCGATATTACCTGTATCTATAACCTCAATTTTTGCTCTACTCATTTTCTCTTACTATGTATAGGTATTTTTTCTTTAATTAAGTAATTTTGTGGTCTCTTTCAGTTTTCGGGTTCAGGTCGTTTTTCTTCGTTCTTTATCTCTTCTATCATCCTTCTAATTTTGTCTATACCGTGTTCTCTGTCAAATCCTTCCATTACATTTCTCACTTTTTCCAAACCGATATGCCTTTCAATCTCTTCGTCTGTCATTTGTCGGAATTGTTCTTTATATTCTTCATCATACTCTTCTTCGTCTTCATCTTCATAGTTCATAAACATTTCCATTCGTTGCTTTTCCAGTTCCATAAGTTTGTTTTCCATCTGTTGGAATTTCATTTGCTTCTTGTAGCACTTGCCACAAACATTCACGAAGGTTTTGAGCAAGTAGTTCCAATTAGGTTGGTTTCTATCGTTCAGGGTTATAACATCTGTCATTATACGACATCCACAGTCAAATTTAGTCATCTTATTTAGTCTTACTATATATAGGTATTTTTTCTTTAAGTATTTTTTTTTATTGTTGATAATTTTAAAAATCTAATATTATAATATATGGCAAGGAGACTATCAAGAGATGACATCATAAGCAATGTCTATTATAATCTTGAAACGGGCTTCGGCTCAATCAATGAGACCCTCAAGAAAGCCAAGGAACAAGACCAGACCATCAACAGGGTGGATGTGGAAAACTTTATGAGGAAACAGCCCAACAAACAGATTAGAAAATACAGGGGTTCAAACTCCTACACCGCACCCTTCGCAAGATTTGAATATCAGATTGACATAATGGATATGAAACCCCTTACCAAAGAACCAGAGACGAAAATTCCCATCAAGAACGACGAACCGAGATATGGGTTGGTGGTCATTGACATCTTCAGCAAGTTGGCAAACGTCGTCCCTATGAAAGAAAAATCCGGACCAATCACATTATCGGCGATGAAGGAGAGTTTCAACAAAATGGGTTTTCCAATGTCCGTTTATAGTGATAATGACCGTGCCTTCCAAGCAGGGGTAAAAGAGTTCTTTGAGAAAGAAGGCATCACTCACGTCGTCACCCTAACTCACGCCAATGTTGTGGAGCGTTTCATAAGAACAATGAAGAATATGATACACGACAGGGTGAGGTTTAATCGCGGTAGTTGGACTGTTATGTTGTCCAAAGCGTTAGATAAATACAACGACACCGTCCATTCATCCACCAAAATGAAACCCAAGGATGCCCACGACGACAAGAACCATATGGACGTCAGGGTGAATTTGACAAGGAGGGAAAAGAACACTCGCAAATATCCAGAGGTCAAAGTGAATGATATGGTCAAGGTCTTTGAGAAGAAAAAAGACAACTACACCGAGAGGAAGGAGTATAACTCAAAATGGAGCAATCAATCCTACAAAATTGTCAAGATAGAATACGATGATGTCGGAAACAGAACCTTCAAACTGGAAGGATTGAACAAACCGTATTTGAGGCACGAGATTTTGAAAGTATAAAAAATTATCTATAATATTAATATATGACAGAGGTAGTCGTAAAAGAGATTGATAATGAAGAACCCAAGGAAGAAACAATACCAGAACCAATACAGGAAGAAGCACGGCAAAGCCCTGCTTCCTATCGGGAAGCACCGAAAGAAGAGGAGAAACCAGAAGAAACAATTGAACCACCCGTTGAAAAGAAACCGCAACCAGCGCCAAAGCCCAAAAGGGTAAGACCGTCAAGGGCGAAACCACCTTTTGACCCAGAAGCATTCAAAAACGACCTTGTAAAACAAATAAAGGAAGAACTACAAAGTGCGATGTCCGCCAGAGACACCTACAACAAAGCCAAAGAGGAAAAGAACAAAGCGACGAGAGAGAAATTGAAATCTTTAGCATCAAAAATTTTATAAAGTATTATATATAAAAATGAACATCAAGGAACAGAAAACGGAACTCAACAAAACTGACATCTACGAAAACGTCCGCAAGGACATCAACAGAAGACAAACCGTCCATTCAAACAAAAGTGCCAATTACCGGAGCGGAACGCCCGAAATGCCAGACAGAAGAAAAAACGTGTATAGTAGTTATGACCACTACTACCACAACGACAGCAACACGGCAAGGATGCCAACTCACAACCATCATCTTTACCTGAAGCGTCTTCTTGAATATCACAACACCGAGCACGATTACAAGGTCTTACAAGTAAAGCGGAGGATGAAGGAAGAGAATGAGATGCTACAGAACGAAATGACAAGGTTGAGGGAGGTGAGGAAAAATCACAGATTGGAAGATTACGGGGCGAACGTCCAGAATATGAAACAGAGAATTGATGAGTATAAACAGTGGTTGAGAGGCGATACACAAGATTAATATAAAAATCTAAAGTATTAATATATAGCAATGACAGCAGAAGTAATCAACGCAAAACAGGGATTGACACGAATACCCACTTACGCAGAACTCATCAAGGAAATAGACAGGGAAAAGTTCAAAACCAATGACATCAGAAAAATCTTTGATAGGAACGCTTGGTATTTTCACGAAAGTCCGCAGGGTCAAGCACTGAACACAAACAACATCCACCCAGCAGACTTACAGCAAATGAACTTCAAAAAGATGGCAGAGGAAGCGACCGCGAGGAAGGAAGAAGAAACACCCAACCTTGACTTTGAAGATATGACCGACTTGAGGGACGACGCCATCAGCGACTTTGAGATGTCCTTTGACAGAGAGGCAGAGTTGAGGGAAGAGAACGAAAGGAGAGTAGCAGAACAGGCAAACTTAAGTCATTCACAAGACCACTATATGGCAAACAAAGGAACATACGACGCCGTTGGAGCAACAGCATCGGCAGGGATACAAGAAGACGAAGAACCGCCTTCAAGCAGTAGAAGCATCTTAAAGAACTTCCTTAAATCATCCAAACCAGTCATCAAAGCAGTCGCCACAGCAGGAGGAACAGCAAAGGGAGGGTCAATAGGAGGACTAATAGCATCAAAACTGACAGACGCCATCATACCCGACGAAGAGGAGGAAGAGAAACCGTCCAAGATAAAACCAACACAAAAACTAATCAACAAACAAGTCAAAAAGGTAAATCACCAAAAGAAGTTAAAGGAGGAAAAATCAAAAATGAACGTAGATGTAGTGCCCGACACCGCAGAAGCAATGGACACAACAGCAATACCAACAGCAGAAAAGAGGAAACCCTTAAGCGTGAGACAGTCCAAAGCAAAGAGACAGAAACCAAAACCGCCAACGCAGGAGAAGAGAGAATTTCAGGAAGACCCATCCACAACCACCAAACCGCCCAAAGCAAGAAGAGTAAGAGGAAAGCAACCCCAACCACAAGCATTAGGAGCAACAATCAACATCCCCAAAGACAACAAGACACCCAATGTAGATGAAGCAGAAACAGCACAGGAAGAAACAGGGGCGTCATCTTCATCAAAAGCACCAGTCAGGAAACCAACAATGAACAAGGCAATATCACCAAGCAAGGTAGGAATACAAGTGATAAGAGAGAAGTTTGAAGAGATGAACAACAGCAAAAGCATAGACACAGGAGACTATCAAAGGTTTCAAGAGGTATATGGTAAATGGAAATCAAGCAAGGGAGAGGAAAAGAAACAACATCTAAAGGAAGCGAAGGAACTTTACAAGTCAATCATCTATCCAAAATTAAAATCAAAATAATTAATAAAATTATTCATTATAATTTTATTAATTATCCCACTATCTTTTTTAGTCATAGAAAATGACAGATTGGGCTTTTATCTCCAAGATACATTCGTGTTCAATAACGATATACATTTTGTCAGGCATCAGTCCAGTATCAGTCCCGTTGTCTGTTGTATATAAGTCTGTTCCATATAGAGGCTTTACACGGACAACCATATTTGAATTGTTCTTCAAATTCAGTCCAGTGTAATTGGCACTGTTAAGTTTCTTTAGATTAGACCCTGCTAAAAAGGAATTCGTCCTATACATATGAGGTTTTATGGAAACGTGATTGTTTCGTGTTTCTTGTAGATGCTTGTAGTTGTCAGCAACCCCCATCGTTGGCATTTCGGGTATGACGGTATTACCAATACTCAACTGAAAGGATAAATCAATATTTTCATAGTATCTTTGAGCAATTGATGTTCCGCTTTCCCACGAAAGGGGATGATAAAGAAGATTATGAGGTTTCAACACTTCTTGGAAACCGCCCTTATAACCAAAATTTGAATAGAAAGATATGAAAATGTTGTCAGCCTTGCTTACATTTCTAACTATGGTCGTGAAGATGTCGGTGCTTCTACTTGTTGTTTGTGTTTGGACGGAAACGCTGTTGAAGGTTATAGGTAAAGATTGCTTTTCCAAAATTTCAGCATACTCCGCAAATAAACCATCATCAAGTCGGTGAATATCACAGGTGATGATGGGTTGCTCTATGTTCCATAAGAACGAAGTATTCGTTGTGGTAAAATCACCACTTAAATTAACAAGGGGTTCATTAGCATCACTGACCAAAGTTAGTTCAATGACAATCGGACAGTATGATAAAGGAATGAAGTTTGATACATTGAAGAAGGGACAAGAAGGTCGGTAATAAACGGTCTTTTTGTTTTTAAACCCTCCGAAATTGTCAGGTTTCGCTTGGTCAATGACATTCTGAACTGTGTTTGAAACTGGGTTCGTTGCCAACTGCGTATATGTCAAAAATCTATTTCCTTCATTGTAAAAGGTCTCGCCAAAACCAAGATTGTCAGTGTAGTTTCTTGAACCGTCATCTTGTAAAATATCCATCATTGCTTCGTATCTATTTAAGTCAGGAACTTCAGCAATAACATTTGAACCCGCCATCACTCGCATTCGTTGAAAAAATGAGGATGGTTTATAGGCAGGTCTCAACTCTTTTGTTCCGTCATTGTCAGCATTGATGAGGGTAAAACCTATCAAAAGACTTCGTAGATTTATCCATTCATTCGCCCCACCCGTTAGGTTAAAGCGGATGACACTGTTTGAGTTGGATGAATAAGTAGAGACCGAAGAAGGGTAAAATGTTTTGATACGCTTGTCTCTAATGTAGGACGCTCCACCTTTTAGTCTATACCGAAGGACATTTTCATTAAGAACATCTGTAATTTCCAATGCTTCCATACTTGTATATATTCTATATAGAAAATATTTTAAATAACCGATATATCTAATCAAATTAAATTAAAAATAAAATTTCTTAAATGTATTTTTGGTTTTCTTCCCTTTGTTTTGTGGTTTGTTTTCTATAGGTTTATTTTCGTTGTTCTTTATCTCTTTTCCGCTCTCTATGACCTTCTTGATTTCATTGTATGTTAGGTGTTTTTTGTCCTTGGTATTCTCGTTCTTCAACTTCTTCATTTCCTGTCTGTTGTTCTTCAAATAGTCCCTTACGATGTCTTCCATATAATATGACTTATATAAAATAAAATCACATTATCTTGTTGATTGGTTAGGTTGAAAAATTATCACAGATAATTTTCTCAACCCAAGCGAAACATTATTGCTCTAATCGGTTCCGCAACATTCTTTTCTGACTTTCCCATATCTCCAAAATGGACGGCGTGAAAGCCGTGATTGTATAAAGGGTTATAACTGTTTTTATTGACTGTTATATCCACGCCTTTGTCAAACATACTGACTGGGTCGCCTACTGCTCTGAACCTTGTGTTCTTACTGTCAGTGTTGTCATTGAAACTTACTGTTGGTGTTCCGTAGGTTCTGGTAGTAAATCTTTTGTTGTAGTCTTGGTTCAATTTCATTGTTGTTGCTGAACCCAAGGAATGACTGACGATTGTATCAACATTGTCAATGTTGTTTCTGATAAAATCGTTTGCGGTCTTATACCGCTTTGACCTATGAACCATATGAAAAGGTATGAGTGTGTCGTCCAAAATGTCTCTTGGAAAATCTTTCGTCCCCGCTATGTAAAGGGTTTTATTCTCTGGGTGGTGGTAAAGTCCTAAATCTGTTCTGTTGTTGTATGCCCTCTTTAGTCCTGTCTCGTCGTTGATGTTGCTGAACTCCTCCAAGTATTTGTTTCCCTGTTGTATCTCCTTACTGAATTTTTCCAACAATTCCTTCTGTTTGTTGTTGTGTTTCTTGTTGTATTCTTTACCGTCAATCTCTTTAAAGGGATTTATTCTTTGTAGTCGTCCCTGTGTTTTCATATCATCCATTAACCTTTTTTGAAGCATATATAATAATGTATAGATTAAACATATTTTCTAAAGTTATTATATCATAAAAAATGAGTAGATTTAAAAAGATATACATAGACAGCCATCACCGAACCCAGAACTCCAACAGTAGTAGTGATTTTGAAATCTACCTACCCGAAAGTCAAGAATGCGGGAACGACACCAAACTATACATCCACGAAATCACCATACCTAATTCCATTTATCCAGTTCAAGCGGGGTTAAACAGCAACCTATACTTAAGACTGACGGACTTTTCAAACACCACGGATGTTCTAATTGAACTGTTGAGTGCTTCCTATGTCGGTGCTACATTGGCATCAAACCTTCAAACAAAGATGAACGAAGCAACAAATGGGTTTCAAGCCAACAACGACTATTTCAGTGTGTCTTACGACTATGACACCAACAAAATAACAATCGCTTTGAACTATGTAGATTTTTCGTTTAAGATAATGACCGACTATGAGATGGAATATAATACCATCCAATGGACGGGAGCATCTTATGACAGAAATAACCTAAAATCCATCAATCAGGTTTTAGGAAATTACACCTCGTCGTTGAACTATCCAGATTGGAAAAGCGGATATTTGACATTATTGGCGTTGAGAAACTTATACCTTACTTGTAGTGAGTTGAGCGATGCTAAACAATTGGGTTCTACGGGTGCTTACAACATCATTAAGAAAATCCCCATGAACGCCCCTTTCGGTTCAGTCATCTATGACAACGAAATAATAAGCGTAGATTACATCAATGTTTCAAACAGAGTGTTGAGAACACTACACTTCAAATTAGTCAATAGTTATGGTAATGTGGTTGATTTGAACAATGTGAATTGTTCATTCTCCCTGACCTTCATTGAGGATGATTGATGTAAAAATTTCATTGATTAACTCACTGGGTATTCTATATAATTCATCTTGACGATGGATTATAGGATTATCACCCCATTCACTCTTTTTACCCGACGGCATCCGTTGGGCTGTCTCTTTATGTTTGTTGTTGATGATGTTTCCACAGTCTTTTTTACATAGTGGTCTCGGTTTCCAAGTTTTAAGGTTCGTCCATATCCTTGTTCTTTTTCTGTATGGAAAGCCGTATTTACAATAATCAAGGTCAAAGTAATCAAAGTCTTTCATAAACTCCTGATGTTTCAATAAGCCAGTCTGTGGATTTTCTATGAACCATACCGAAGGGTTGAAGTAGTTGATTCTTTCAATGGTTTTCTTTACGATGCTGTTGGCATAATCTATTTTTCTAACACCAGTGGTTTTAGCAATGCTATATTCAATCAACACAAGGGGGAGAAGCCCAAATGATATTAAACTCATTTTGTTTGAAAACTTTGTAGTTCCAATTGAGGATGTCGGTATTGATGTTGGCATCCTTCAAGTCCAACGAGACAACATCATAACCTAACTCTTTGGCGACTTTCCCTACACCGCCCGTTCCAGAAAACAGTTCAAGTAATTTCATATTATAAATCTATAGATTTAAAATATGAAACTACGACAGCAACACATAGGAGTTGTTGGTTGGGTCTTTATTGATTTTGTAGTATGTTAAAGTCTCTTCTTTGGGTTGTGTGATTTTACCCGTTGTAATCCACTCAAAGTATTGTTTCCTTTTATCTTCCCACGAACCGACGGGTCTGCCTATCTGCTTCTTTTCAAAGGCTTTGTTTATTCTTTCTTTGTCTTTGTCGTTGGTATTTTCTTTGTTCTCTTCCTTCTTACCAGCATTCAGTTTCTCCTCTATGTTCCTAACAATACCGAGGACGGCATTAAGGTTCTTATTCATTTTGCTCACCTTGCTCTTCAGTTCTTCCAGTTCTGACTGTTTTACGGGGTCGTCGCTCTCAACATCCACCATACTATTATATATTTATATATATTGTTATTTATTTAGATATATATTTATTTAGATATTTATTTATCAATTTGCTTTCACGCAAAATCTACTCTTTACACCATTTTGGGAGAAACTTTTTAATCCATATCATTCATTGACTTTCTACCGCTACTTCTTGGAGTGCTCATTACATCGCTTATCATTCTATTTCTGTTTGCTTCTTTGTCCTTGTCTTCTGGTGTAATCTGGCGGTTAAAACTAAAACTGATGCTATGGTCTTCGCTTTCTAAAACAATTTCGCCGTCATCATCCTTTTTGACATTCATTGTTTTATCATTCTTGCTGATTTTGAAACTACAGGGAGAACATTTACATTTAATACCCTTGGGGGTTATTTCAATTTCATTTCTCATCTGTAGTTTGCCCTTACACAAGGGGCATTCAAATACAATGTCTTTAGATGTCAGTTTTTGTTCCTCGTTCAGATTGACAACAGCGGGTTCTTCATCTGAAAGTTCAAAGTCCTCGGGGATTGGTTGTTTTTTGATTGGGTTAGTTTTCTTTTTCGTCATCTATTTTATATTTGAGAAAAATAAAACAATTTCAATCAGTTCCAATGTGTGCCTACAGCATCTCTTCACCCTGTTGTCGGTGATGACTGGATATTTCGTGTCATCAACAACCCTATTTTCAATCTCTTCTAGTGTATCAATGTAGGTTTCATACTCGTTCATCCTGATTATATATAATTAGAAAATATCATCAACATACATTCTAATTATACGATACAGGACTTTTCTTTTGCGACACGAAGATTTCTACTGGGGGTGGGTAGAACGAAAATGTCGGGGGGTTCAATCAAAAAGATTTATCAAAAGAAAATGCACAAACGAATTCATCTTCTATTGCTTCGTTTTGTCAGTCAGAAGGACGCAGAGTTCAAAACTAATTAACGTCTTATGCGGACTGAAAAGCAACTGTCCCATTTTCACCCGACACCGACACCCTTTCAAGGTAAAAAAGGTTTCCTTTTCAATATCATATATCGGAAATTTATTTCTAAATACTTTTAATATGATAAATATAAAGCCTTACAAACACAAAGAATATAATTGTAAGCAGTCATCCTACGGGTATATGGCTTGTCTTCCAGCAAGGATTTTACTGAACGCTCCGTCGGGAACGGGTAAAACGGTTGCTTTGACAAACTTGGTCTTGGACATCTACAAGGGATGCTTTGAGAAAATCTACATTTTTTCACCAACCATCTTCATTGATGACAACTGGACGGTTGTGAAAAAATACATTGACAAAGAAATGGACATCAAACACACGGATGAAGACCCCATTTACTTTGACACCTTTGAGGAGAAGGACTTGAAGAACGTGATAGACACGCAGGAAGGAATAATAAAGTATATGAAGGAGAAGGATTACAAACACCTATATAACATCTGTATCATCATAGACGACTGGGCTGACAACGAAAAGGTGGTCAGGAAGAACAAGGAGTTAATCAAACTCTTCACCAAAGGTCGGCATTGGTATATCTCAATTTTTATCACATCGCAATCCTACACACAAATATCGCCAGTCGTTAGGAAGAATGCCACGCAACTGTTCATCTTCAGGCTTCGTAATCAAAAAGATTTAGATGCCATTTTGGAAGAATTGAGCGGGTTGTATGACAAGAAAACTTTAGACAAGATATACCGAGTTGCCACGAATGACAGGCACGGTGTTTTATACATAGATTTGATGGAAAGCGACAAGAAGAAAATGTTTTACAAAAACCTCAATCAAAGAATTCAAGTGGAATAATAATGCTACAAAATTATTTTATCATCTAATAATATATATGGCAAATTATTATAATATAAATAGGAGCGTGGAGGCATACGAGTTTAGAACAATAGACCCAAATAACGGACAGTTAAGGAACATCCTTGACATCGCAGGAAGTGGTGGTGGAGGGGGTGGTAGTGTTGATTTATCCAATTACTATACAAAAGCGGAAACAAACAACCTATTCACCCCTTATTATGATAGTGGTGAAGTTGATGGTTTATTCACAAGTTATTATACAAAAGTTGAAACCGATGGTTTATTTACCCCTTACTACACAAAAGTTGAAACCGATGGTTTATTCACCCCTTACTATACAAAAGTTGAAACCGATGGTTTATTCACCCCTTACTATACAAAAGTTGAAACCGATGGTTTATTCACCCCTTACTATACAAAAGTTGAAACCGACGGTTTATTCACCCCTTACTATACAAAACTTGAAACCGACGGTTTATTAAACAATAAATTGAATGTCAGCAATCCCGAAATAACAGGCGTTTTGAAGAGTAATGACTTTGATAGTAAAAATAGTCTGTCTAACATACTGTTTAAACATAACAATGCTGTTTATTTAGAATATGATTATGATTACGATACTAACGGTGGTTTAGTTTTAGGAAAACCATTGGCTTTAGCATCAAGTTTAGATATACCATTGAATAGTAAATTACTTTTTCAACATACCGACAGTTATATAAATGAAACTTTAAACGCTGGAAACTTTTTGAATTTTGTAATGAAAGAACAGACAGGTCAAATTGACTTTTATGTAGGCGACCCCGCTACTGCTTCTAATTTAGTTATGACATTAGCAAATGATAATAACATTTCATAAAACAACATCACCCGCTATTGGGGGTGGCGGTGTTGATGATACTAATTTAGTAAGATATACAGGTGAAACATTACAGACAATAGAAGGCGATTTGGTCATAGGTGGTGGTTCTCAATTTTCTACTTATGACTTAACGGTTAATGGTGTTGCTTATTTGAACGCAACCATAGAATTTCCATTAGGAGGTGCGATTAATTTAGGGACTGGTAAAGGTTATATCCGTTCTATCAATATAGGAAGTGGCACTGCCGCGTATGATTATTGTATTTTTGGTTCTGCTGGATTACATCGGTTTTATGTTGGAGGAAGTCCATTTCCTCAATATTTAAGATTTCAACTATCATACACACAGGCATATTTTAATGTAGATGTCGTATGTCATACTGAATTACAAACCGATGTCATCAATACAAAAAATGCTGGTAATGTTGATTTAGTCTTTAAAAGGGGTGATGTTGAATATATGAAGTTTGAAGGAACGCTACAAGCAGTGGAACTAACAAAAGGTGCTAAATCAAACACCTATGATAGTATCGGTAATGCTGATGTCAGTTTTAGAAGGAACGCCATAGATTTTATGTATTTCAGAAATGGTAATGTAGAAGTAAATGCAGGTATATCATTAGTTGCTGAAAGTGGTAAGTTTGATGTAATTTATAGTGCCACTCCTACTAATGTAGTATTTAAAAGGGGCGGTGTTAATTTCTTTACATTAGACGGCACTAAAAATATAATTGATGTTTCAACAGGTAGGGCTTTGTCGTCTCAATATATTTATGGAGACTATTTTATCCATAGAAATGTTGGTGCTGATATGGTTTTTCAAGGTAGTAATACAACAGATGACGGTTCAGTAGAATATATGAGATACAGAAAAGCAGATGAAGATGTTAATCTTTCAAAAGACATATATGTCAATCAAGACAAAAAGGCATATTTTCATAAAGAAACTGGTAAGAATAGTTATATATTTAATGAACATACAGCAGGTGTTAATCATTTCAAGTTCATCAATGAAGACCCTAACGGGGACATAAGATTTTATGCTAATAGTAGCATAAGACTTTTTATTACTCCATCAAAAGTTTCTGTTCCAGCACCTTATACATTAGAAGGGGATTTAGTAGATACATCCGATTTTACTAAAAAATATGACATTAAAAGTATTGAGCATAATTTCACTGACATAGTTAAACAAATTGAACCTAAAACTTTCAAAATGAAGGAAGAAAAAGAAATAGGAATAACTAAAAACCATCTTGGATTTATTGCTGATGATTTAATGAATGTAATACCTCCTGAATGGGAAGATATTGTTAGGGTTGATGATGAAGGTATTAAGAAGTTAAGTTATATAAAATTATCAGGTATATTGTGGGGAGTATGTAGAGAGCAACAAACAAAGATAGAGCATTTAGAAACCCGCTTATTTGAAGTTGAAAACTTCATCAAAGATTTTGTCAAACCTAAAGCAAAGGCGAAATCCAAATCAAAGAATTAAACATATAAAACCATATATATATATATACACAATGGGAAATTCAAACAGCAGTGTTGAAAACGACTACCTTGAACAAATCAAAAAGATAGACGAAGACGAAAAGACCCGAACAGATGTTTTACTCATCAAGAGCGTAAAAGAGTTGGTGGGAAGAGTGGAGAAACTGGAAAAGGAGAAACAAAACAAACTTATATATCAACTACCGAAACTACAACTCTGTAATTGGAGTTTGATATGAACAATTGATAATATTATTGTTAAATAATACTATTAATTGGAAAGTGAGTAGTGCCCATAGGGGAGACTGTCAGTATCGTTGAACCAATACCTTTTATTGTCATAACTGGTCAGTCCAACTTTACTTTGATTTATTGAGTAGATTTGGTGGTTCTTACTTCTGATGGCATTGAAATTTACATTCTTTGGTATGTGTTCGTGGAGTGTTGCTTCGTAGTCTTTCATATCTAAATCCCGTTTAACTTTCAGTTTTGGAACTCCTTTTGCTTTCTTTTCTGCTTTCTGTTCGTTGAATACTTTTAGACAATACATCTTCGGTCTCAACGCTATGAAGTTTGTGATGATTTTTCCATCCATCTTGTCCTTGAATTTGCCAAGGACTTTTTTGTTAGTACCTTTGGATACTCTAAATCAACTTCAAGGATGTAGGCATTGTCGTCGTTCTCATTCCAGTCCATTATCATCTGTTCCGTCAGCATTTTCTTTATCCATTTGAGTTTTCCTATGGGTAGTTTCATTGACATTGCCAGTCCATAAAGGTTGTTGGCATCTAAATAGTTGATGTAGTTAGATGGTTTTGTTTCATCATATTCGTCTTTCATATACTTATTGTTTGCCTTTGCCTCCTTATGACCCACTTGACACATTCCACCTCTCAAACCTCTCTCAATCATTTCATAAATCTCTTGGTCGGTAATCGGTTCTAACACCACTCCAGTTTTTAGAAGCATAGCATCCCAAGCGAAGTTAGGAAGTGTAAAATAATGTGCGGGGTCTAAACCGTAGTATTCCAAACAAAGGTCTCTAAAATTTTCAAAGACATCAGTAAGCAATAAAACATCAGTTCTCAAATATAAGTCGTGATATTGACCAAGATTTCTTATACCGAAATGTTCCCATATCTTAAGTGCTCTTTCATACTCATCATCTTCAATATGACTTTCGGTGAGATTACTGTAAAACGCTTTCTTCGGTGGTAATTGTTTTTCTCTAAACTTGTCAAATGAAGTGAAGTAATCGTATGGATAGACACCTTTGTCAGTGAGTAAGTCTAAATCATTGTCATTGCTTACATAGGGGTTTCTTTTGCTGAACTTGAAGTTGTTTTGCCAGTTTTCTTTCTTCTGTCCATCTTCATACTTGCTCAACTTGACCAACTTGTCCAATGAGGACGATAAGAACGAAAAACTGTCTTTGAAACACATATTCTTGAATGCGAAGGTTATGAACTTCTCACTGTTCTGTGCTATTACATCTATCTTGGCATTTTCAGATAGTTGATTGGCTCTTTCAATCACTAAATGACTGTCATAGTTCTTCAAGTTATGAAGGAAGACTGGAATTTTGTAATAACGCATTGAAAACTGTAAATTACAATCATCGTGGGCACATCCTCTATACTTACCTGTAAAGTGGCAATGGTCTCTACACTTTTTGTCTCCTTCCTTGAAGTCCTCACCGCAAATGAAACATTTAGTGGCGGTCTTAAAGTCCCTCCAGTCTTCGTCCTTCATAATGATGTCCTTGTTTTCTTTCATCTTCTCCATTATCTTATCCTTTACTTCAATCATCTTTTTAACAAAGACATCCATACAATCCTCACCCCTATACAAGAACGGTTCATTTGAACCATCAATTGAATTGACAACATTTATCATAAAACCACAGGGTCTATGATGTTGGTATTTGTCTGTCTTGATTGGTTTGGTGCTTACCGTTCCCGTTTTCGTGGTCAAACATTCAAAATCAGCATATATAACGAATGGTGCTTTTAGTTTCTTAAAGTGGTTTTTGAATTTGACGAAGAACTTGTCAGGCTTCTCTGGGTCAAACTTTGGCATCTCTATAGTTTGCCCTTCTACTGCCATACATCCCTTTTCCTTATGATTAGTCAAATCATCCTCTGAATGAAACACACCCGAACAGTGATTACAAATGTATTTCTTTGCTTTCCGCTTACCAGCCTGTTGATACATCAACTTGTTAAAATCCTTTATATAAACATAGTGGTGATTGTCCCCATCAGTTATTTTCAATAGGTCTATGTGGTGAGTTGCTTTGACAACTGTAGTCCTCTTATATAATAGGATTGATTGCTTACCATCTTCATCATCAATGTAATAGACATTGATGGATATTTTACCTTCGTTGTTCTGTTCTAAAATGTCTATGTCAAGATTTGATGCTGGAAAATTGACATTATCCCAGTTGAGGTCATCCTTTAAATTTTTGTATCTGTAAATTCTGTTTGGATGGTCTTTCTCATAGACTTTACAAACACCGCACTGAATGGAATACATAAAACATTTGTCATCTGTATTTTGAATGTTGATACAGGCTCGTTTCAGTTTCAACCATTCAGGTAGTTCAATGTAAGAACCTCCACGAGTAGGATTGTATTTGTCATAGTTGAATTTAAGTTTATCAATATGCTTCAACACCAATCCACTCTCCGACATCTCCATCTTGTCTAACTGAAACTCTATGTCAGTTGCCATTTGATTTAACTTTTGGGGTATTTCCTCTTCGTTGGTGATGTTGTATCTTCTACTTCTGATACTCTCCCTTATCTCTTCGTTGGTTTTCTTGCTCTTCATAGTGGCGGACACCTGTAAAATAACTTTCATTCCCTTATGTTTCCTCAAATACTCTTTCAATCTTAAATCTTGGTATTTGAGATACTGTAGTGCCTTGATGCCTCTAACCCTGACATTGGTGATGGCAAATGAATTGACATAACCCTTGAAAGCAGATTGTTCGTTGGTGGTGGTTGCTTTGTATCTCATTTGGATGCCTGTGAGTGCTTTGTTTTTGTCAAGATTGACCCATCTAATGCCTCTCTTTTCTTTCAGTTCATACTTTTTGTAGTCCATTGTCTGTCTAATCTTGTTGAACTTGGTAATCAACCTTTTTGAAATGGGTTTTCCCCTTTCAAAATTGTAGGTCTTCTCTCCGATCTTGAGTTTCTTGAGTTCCTGTCCATTCCGTTTCAATATCTCACCCTGTTCGGATGATAAAAGGTAATCTAAAACAATCTGCTGTGAAGTGTCCATTATAGTATAGTCTATATTATTATTAGTGGATGTTTCTTTAAGTAATTTTTCAGTATGAATTGTTTGTTGAGGATGTTGCGGTTGATTGGATTGATTGTCTGATTGGTTTTTAACATATAACATTTCTGTTGAATGTTTCAACCTTGTATCCTCTGCCATTTTCTCTATAATATATAAGGTAACATTTCTTTAAGTAGTTTTTGGGTATGGGTTGCCTGTTGGAGTTTTTGGGTTTGGGGTTGGACTTCAACATAAAAACCTTCTCAATAAAAATGATTGTTATTGAGAAAATTTTGGATTAAAAAACCCTTTGAATGAAATGTGCCGTAAGGTGTCTTAAAGCACCTTTCAACATTGGCATCTGTTTCTCATACAAATGTTGGTCTGACGATGTTTGGATAAATTGGATTTGGACGAAATGGTGCGTCCGCAATCGGGGCAGGTGAAAGGGGTTGATAATTTCTTTTGATAGTATTTTGAGAAGTATTTTGGGTCGTTGGGTTTCTTGTCATAAGTTCCGTCGGGTTGCCATCTTGTCGAGGTTTGGATTGGGGGTTCTTGGACTGTTGGTGGATGGAGTGCTTCAACCATCTGGTCAAACATGTCTTCATCCATTTCTTGTTTCTTTCCATCAATTACTAAATAGCAGGGCATATCAAATCTTAATTATATAAGGCGACTAGTCTTTAAGTATTTTAAGGTTTTATGTTGAAAAAATGGGGTGTCCTAAATGATGTTAAAAGGTGTCAAAAACAACCAGTTTAGGACACTTGTTGAAATACTGTTCTTGCGGTTGTCTCGTAGATTTTATGTCAGTATGTCTCATAGATGTTTATGTCAGTGTTGTCAGCGCTTGTTGTTTGGAACTCCAACCACGTCGTTGATGGATGAAGTCGGCGTTGATGCGAAGCAATCAAAAAATATAGGCCAAATATATGTGTGTGTATATATATATATATATCTATCTATCTATCCGCCAAACACCAAGTGGGGGTATGCTTGGAAACCTCCGCAACAAACAGCGGTTGGCTCCCTCCCGGTGTTTTATTCCCTTTTGTTTCACGATGATTTTCTCATCCCTCTCAAAGGTCAAAACCAGCTCACCGCGAGACCTGATGTAAGCTTGAAAAAAAGTATGGATGAATTGATTGAGGTGAAAAAGGCATTGGATATTAATGTATATGCGGGATGTGTGGGGGTATGAACGGATATGTATGATATATTCAAAGGGCTTGGAATGATCCCCCCATCCAAAGAAACATGAGCTCATCCATTCGAATTTCAGACTTGAAAACTGTTTGGAATTGTCATTTCATTCAAAGCTTTGGTTGAACCTCTCACCAAAGTGACGTTTGCGACTGATGGGAAGCACCGGTACAGAAAACATTGTCACTGATGACTTCTTGGCCTCGGCGCGGCAAAATGCTGAGGGGGCAGCAGAGCAAAAATATGCTGTTGCAGCGTATGGGTGCCCTGTTTAGGATTAGGTATTGCCTATTTTGTGTGAGCATGTGCAATTTTAGGATGAGGTAGTGCCTATTTTATGTGATGCTGGGCTTTAGCATGTTTTAGGAAAGGTCTTGAAAATGGAAATGTGCTGGAGCCCAAGCGCATGCTGTTTTGGCATTGGGCTATGCTGTGTGCTAATTGTGGTGAATTCAACGGCGAAAAGGTATATACGCTTTGAACATGTGGGTGGGTGTGCTGTTGGAGAGCATGTGCACGTTTTCAGCCGCAGTTTCTGTCAAGCAACAGGCTGCCTGTTGAGGTTCGTTTCTGCAAACCCCGCCAAACAAACACTGACAAGCGCATTTTTGCTCTCCACCGCGCACAAGAAGTTCTCTGCATCCTCTCTATACTATCGGCAGCACCAAGCCAGCACTCAGCAAAGCACCTTCTTTGAACTTCCCATCCACGTATGTAATGTTCATGTCAAGCGCCTTTTTTGCCTGGCAACTGTGACCACTTGCAACAATTTGGAAAATCACACCCTCTCCAACCCACAAAAGCTGGGAAAACCTGCGTTGCACACTACTCTACCTGTCGCATTTTCCCGGCATTTTTCCCACCTGTAGCTCACAGAGCGCCACTGCGACTGCTGCACCAAGCGGTTGTTTCCCACCGCATAGAAAGCCTGTCCTCTTGAGCTCTGGATAGTGAATATCCTTGGGATTTGGATTCAAGCATCACGTTACTGTTCTGAGATGACAAGAGACGTCACAGGAAAGTTGGTTCTCTGCAAATCTAGCTGAGCTAGGGGCCTTGGAAAGCTCATGCACAAGGTCTTGGAGATCTTTCACAACATCACGTTGCTGAGCAGCATGTCTGGAGACTTGGGTGAGGTTTTGGAGAATCTGCTTTGCGCTTGGTGTCATAGTGGGCCTTCCTTTCTTCTGAGCTTTGAGGAGATTTGGAGAAAACTTTTTGTACCCTTCTGTCAGGGACAATTTTGGATATAGTTTTAGTAAACCCTCTTCCAGCAAAAATCGGTTGCACAGGATGGAAGCGTACCGTGCCTCCCCGTGTAGCCTTGGCTAGGCGCAACAATACTGTACAAAGTAATGGGAATATTGTGTTGTGCAAATGCTCAATGAGGGTAGATCCATTGCTAATTGCAAAGTTCCATGTCATTGACACCAAAACACTAAGCCGACGGCTTCTCTGCAGTCATCCGGTGAAGGTCCTTCTCCAGCTGGGCCAGGTCCTTCTTCAAAAGGGCCTTCTCCTTCTCCTTGTCCTTGATCTCAAGGGCCTTCTCCTTGTCCTTGATCTCAATTTCAGCTTGGTGTAACATGTTGATCAGCTGTTTCGTGCTCGAATCAATGCCTGTCGAATTTTCGCTAAGCCATTGGCTAAGCCGGCCCCGACAACCAATTCTCTCACAACGAGTTCCTGGTGTCGCTGACACGACCACCTGTGAGATAAAGACCCTGTGTGATGCCATACAAGCGGTCCAAGCCGCAAATATGGCCGCTGACCAAGCGTGACGACACCGCGCCATCCCCGCAAGGTATCATATCGGGCTGCTAAGTGCAACGTGTTGGGGCTTGAGGACGCTAAACACCGCGGGACTGGCGCTGCACAAATCAAGATGCTTCTCCCTCAAACTCTGGTTGAACCTGCGCGCTCTGTCACAAACTCTCGCTGGACTGGACAGCTATGAGGTATCCTGGGTGCCCCGACCATATTCAAGACCATGTTCGAGGACAGCGAGCCAACATGGCAAAAACAAGGGAGGAATGAACTTTAGGGCTCCATCTGGCATATTCATGTTCTGAAGAACTCCAAAATTAATGCAAGATTGTGAATCACTATCTACTGCATTGTCAAAAGCAATCAAACAACTACACGAAGGAAATTAACCCAAATATTCAACTATTAGAGTTATTGAATGGTGGTGGGGTGGAATAGGAAACTGGAAAGCAGAAAATGATTAATTCATAATATCATAACAAAATATATTATGAAGTAATCACCACCCAAACACAAACAAAAACCCCAACAGTCTCAACAATTATCCCCCCATCTGAACCAAACATTGACACATCATTTTAGCAACAAAATTACCCCTAAAACCCCACCTGAAAAAACATCAAAGGCGAAGATGAAACATTGAACCCCAACACAAAATCATAACAAGCAACATACAAACATATACGCCCTGAAACCCCCATTTATCCATTTTTTTATGGGGATATACTCATGCTACTATACATATATATATATAATATAATACATATATATATATATACATAGTATATCCCATGATATTGTCAGAAGCTCATGTAATATCACCCCATGACCCCATGTGTAGAACATCTCCCAAGATCCGAATGCTTCGAATGGGTGCCTTCTTCATGGCACTCACAACTCCGCCTTGTGGTGGACCATGGTCTGTGCGGCGCAGCCGGTTTTGGGATGACCAGCTGACCAGCAAAGGGGGAAAGTCTACTGGAAACGATGGGTATTTACGGTGACTCCCAGCATAATTCATAACTTTTTGCCGCCAAATGCTACCCAACACCAGAATGCATTGACTATATGCTGTCGTCCGAACAGTCGATTAGATTCTTGGAGCAGGTTGCCGAAGTTGTTGAGGAAACATCTCATGGGGATAAGGTAAACATGGGCATATAATCAACCAAAAAAGGATTGCAACGATTGCAACATCAGCGAAACAACATTGGGAGCGAGGAAACATGGGATCCAACACTTATTTTCTGCGGTGCAAAAACAATATTAGCCAAGTAATACGGCTGTTGCTTTTGTGGGACATTACACCATCCACGTTAGTACATGGCCATGATTTTGACATGTTTTGATCTTGCAATCATGATTGCCCCAATTTTACAGCTACTTTATCGTCAAATCCTTTTGTACGTATACAAATTATCCCCTGAAATCATATCCTGTTGACATATCTTGACATGTTTGCCAATGTGGCAGTTCGTGGCCCAACGTGTTTCTACTACAGTACAACTGTACAACTGAATTGAAGCAAGAGGGATAAAACTGGTATATATTGGTATGTATGGAGTCCTCGCAAGTCAATCTGACCTCGCAGGCAGAGGAGGCTGCATCGATCCACAGACACTCAGAATGTTCAGTATCAACCATATCATATTTTTGTGGGGTACCTAGCTCTTCAGTGGGTGCATGTGTCCAACCCCAAACAAACGATTATACTCCTTACTTTCTCATCATCTTCGTACATTGTAAGTCTACTCTTACTATTCTTTTCGAATAACGCCCCCAAGAAATAGAGCTTCAATCTACCAAGATATACCAATGATGTTGAAATTCCATCCCATTTTTCCAAATGTTGTGCTCCCGGCCTTCACTGTCCACCTCCTCTTCGTGGGCGCCCTGCGGCGCAGTTCATGGGAACTCCGGTAGCCCTCAAAGAAAACATCGTGTTCCAAGTTTTTTTGGTCATAAATGAAGGTATCCTCAACTTTCTAGGAAAAAAACACATTTGTATGTATATATATATACGGTAACTACATTTAAATATACGGACTTTTAAATATACCAACAGGTATTTTAGACTACCTCCAGGAAAGTTTTCCTTGGCCCGCCCGGCCACTTAAACATACGGAATCCAATTCATTTAAACATACGGTAACTACATTTAAATATACGAACTAGTATTTCATACTACCTCCGGGGCCTCACGGTCTGGCCGCCCTCCACATAACTTAAATGGCGTTACCGTGTATATATATATGTGTGTATCCTGATATATCCTGATTTTCAAATAGGTCAAAACCTACGATATTCACAGATGAAATGAGGGGATGGACATCATGGACATCCATGAGCGCTGGTTTTGTTGATGTGAACAGCAGAGTACCCGGGCTTTGATTGATAGATATGGATATATATATAGGTGTGTCTGAAAATGGGGTATACAATGGGTATACGGTATACCCCCACATGGCAATTTCAATAGGAACATGAATTTGAAATACCATAGTATAAGACAAACCCATATTATGTTGTTGGGGGTTCCCACCGTTCCAACGCAGGTTGTGGTTGATCAATCCACCAAAAAAACACCCAACAATCCATCAAGCAACGGGCATTGGGGCATTGCTCACTTCCACAATGCTGGGTCCCGTCCCCAAAAAGGGAGGTGATCATAGGGTTGCAGTTGGGGTTCTGGCTGCCTGCATCTGCAAAACGTCAGTGAGGAGCCACATAAGGCCCAAGGCTAAAAGCATGCCCAAATACCTAGGCGATGACCATGATCCCAAGACTTGTTTGGTTTAGGCCTTTTGGGAGATTGAGAATCAACCAAACATGAAAGGACCATGATTCATATGTTTATATGTGTATATACATGCTATATATATATACACGTATATATTAGACAACAATGAAACAACGTATTAAAAACAGTCATATGGAGGTCCAACATATGCAATCTCCTTTATGATTGAACCACCCCCAGATTATAGGATGGTCAAGCTCTATTTCCCCCACAACAATGAACAATGTTGGATGATTTTGGGTCCCACATTTCAAACAACTTCCAAAATATTCCTAAATCATCTCTTCTGAAACATTCATTTTCTTCTGAAACATATATGGGTACCCAAACTATACAAATATCCGAGGATAACTTTGAGACCTCACATGAGACGCCTCAGCTCAGTATTCTTACGGTCAACGGGCGCTCCGATCGGTCTTTCTCTTGACAACGAAAAACGGCTTTGTTCAGTGGGTCCAGGGCCGGAAAAAAAGACGATCAACTTACAAGATGCTTTTTGGATGTCATTTTGGGCACTTTTTGGTCTTTTTTTTGATCCTGACAACTTGAACAATTAGGCTATTTTGGGAAACGTACCCTTCGAATTCATTCACACACACATGTATGTATATATATATAGTACCCCACGCCCCAAGACCCACCCTTTTGCAATTTTTATCGGTATTTGGGGTATTTGTTTAAGCAACTGTTGCCTTTTACAAAATGTATTTAAAAAACGCATTATGTGTTCTTTATTTTTTTCTTTTATATAAAAGAAACTTGGATTCAATCTGCATACTTGCAAGTGTGTGCTTTGCTTACCAATCCAATTTGCAATTATGCAATATCTTGCTGAACCTACTGCTGCTACTCTTAAAGGATGTGGGATACGCATTACAACCAAAACCTCGAGAAAACCAAAAAAACAATCAAACATAACTTTTCAGGGAATGGTTGGTCTGAAGCTCATGTTTGAAATTCTTGGTTTTACCTCGTTTTTTTTTGGCGTCACGTCTAAAAAACAAAATAACTCGACATTAATTGGTTTTCTGGATAAAACGATGGAATTGAAATGGTGAAACACCACAAAAAATCAAGGCTTTTTATTAGTGTTCTCATGGTTTGAGAACCCTCGCAAAAAGTTACTTAAATCAATGGGAAGAAATACAACACAGGCAAGGCTTGAAAATACAATAAGAACACAAGTTTCAGCATGTACTTTGAAAAAAAACTGCTTTCAAAGCAAACATCCTCCATATAGGCCTTGTGCAGGATAGTTTCAAAGAATATGACATTCCTTGGATAAAGTTGCATCATTCCTTGCATAAAGTGACATCATTTTGTATAGTCCTCTTATATAAAGGAGTACAGCATTTCTTTGTAAGGAACATGGAATTATTTTCAAAGAGACTTACAGCTGAGCAAAGCTATAAACAAATGCAAAATTTCTCGAAGAAACATGCAACTATTCTCACAGAGACGTACAGCTGTGCAAAGTTCTAAAGAGATGCGGCATTTCTTGAAAAGAACATCAAGTTATTTTCAATGAGACTTGCAGGTGTGCAAAGTTATAAAGGAGTGCAGCTTTCTTTGAAAGGAACATAAAGTGATTTTCAATGAGACTTACACCTGTGCAAAGTTATGAAGGAGTGCAGCTTTCTTTGAAAGGGACATTGAGTTATTTTCAATAAGACTTAGAGCTGTGCAAAGTTCTGTTAAAGAGGTATACAATTGATTTCAGGAAGGATGATAGCATTACTTCAGAATGGAATCCTTCGAGTAATCATTTTAAGCGATTAATCTGTGGTATTCCTCAAAGAATGTTTTGGTGCAAGTATGTGCAAAACTTCCTTCACACGGGAGTGAACCATTTGATTGAAAAACATGCAATAATACAAAGAAACATTACTATGAAATAGAAAAAAACATTACTATGAAGTAGAAGCCTTGGGTGTATGTAGTGTTTTTTGAAAGAAACAGGTCATGGATGTATATACTGTATATGCAATACGCCCTTCCATCCAGTTGAAACATCTGCGCAAAACACTTAACATGATATATTTTGAAGAAATGAAACATTTCCAGTAAAGCCACATGTCATGCAGAAAAAAAACATTGGGGGAGGCTGAACTTTTTAAAGGATGTATTACACCTGTCGAAATATTGTATTTTTCTGCAAGAATACTGCTACTTAAGGGGATACCTCGTCTTCAAGGCAATTCCCGTATTTTGAAGACATTAAGTCTTTCCTTAAACAATGGTCGTACAAGAAGATGCTGAACTCCATTAAAGGATGTAGTTCATCTTTCCACACTTATAGTTTTCTTAGGAAAATATTGGTTCTTATTTAAGGGAATATTTTATTTTCAACACAAATTGTAACCTGTAAACAGCACTTTCCTTTAACAACAATCTTTCTTTTTCAAGGTATGCTGCAATGTGCATTGACCATTGCACTTTTTATTTCACATCAATCCTGAATGTTAATCACACACTGCATATTGTTTAGGAATCTGGTGTTTTGAAAGAAGTAGTATGATTGAACCAAGGCTGAGTATATAACTGTCTGAAAGGAAGACTGCACTTCTCCAGAAAGGAACGCTGCATGTTTAGGGGAACGCTCAAAATTGTGTAGGGATACAGTACGGTTTCTGTAAAGGGCTCTATTTTTTTTGGTTTTGTTCTTTACTTTGGTCTACTTTTCTACTTTTTTGGAAGGTTATCTCTAGCTATATATACTTATACAGGTGTGTATGTTACCTTTGTGGCATTTTTCATCTGAAAAGGTGGGTCTTGGAGAGGGGGTTGCACATATATAGTTACACACAAATAACAATCAATCATCCAACAGGTATCAACTATACTACACTAACAGTTTATATCATATCCATACGTTTGCTGATCAAATCCATATTTGGAGGGCTTAATCATCGTTAAACCAGATCCATCCAAAAATTAACCATATCAAATACTTAGCCAATCATCAATGAAAATCAATAACCAATCAAAACCTTAATCATCATCCTCCCCATCATTGATGCATCATCATTTATCAAGTATATGATCCACAGTTTTGCTCATCAAATCCCATATGTGCTCATCATTCGGATATATGTGGGATGAACATCCAATACCATCCTGTTTTCACGAACATAGATGTGAAAATCCTAGGCCATTCGTATGTTTACCCCAGGCTAACCACATCAATAACCACCGGGGCTCGGACGGCGGTAAGCCGCAGCCCATCTTCAGGCCAGGTACCTGTTGAGCTTTAAGGTATCCCGGGATCATAAGGTATATTGTACAGTAGCTAATTAATGATCAGCATTAATGATATATTATATTGTTGAGATTATTCAGTTTTTCCACTCTGGTGAGACGACGCTTTGTAGTTGGCACTCCCACTTGCAGGTGCAAGACTTTGTACGTGCTGCCTTGTGTCAAGCGACGGGTCTTGAAGGAGTCCAGCAGCCAATCCATGATTTCGATCCCTTGATCATTTACACCGATGGGAGCTCGAAACCATCCAATAGAAGGAAAGCACCATTGTGGGTGCAGGACCATGGTGTACCGGATGCCTGGCATTTAAATTTATTGTCCTTGGCGAAAAATATGGGTGCAGCGAAGCTACGTCGACGATTACCTTCATTGGGTGGCATGCACAACCAGTTTTGTACGGGTCTTCTTTGCCCCATTTTGTAGGCACTGACGCCATAGGCTCCGAATTTGCAGAAAGAGACGGATTGTTCTGGGCCGGAGCCTGGAGGCTCGGTCTTAATTCTAACATCCCTACCGTAGCACCACAGCAGGCCAGGCCTCTGGATGCACTAGCTCATTCGTTCTGCTTCGCGGTGTTTTTCAAACACTTTCTGCAGGCCTTACTGACGATGGATTGATTGTGGAACATGTGGCAGGCCATGCCGGGGACGCGTGGAATGAGTTAGCAGATTATCTCGCCAAGACGGAGGCAGCCCAGGGCCACAAACTGCAGAGACAACAGATTGATTTGAGAAGGTGGGCTCCGTTTCTGCCCTTTCTATGGATGGCAATACATCGTGACGCAGGTTTGCCCATCCTCACTTGTTCAGGGTTTGATATCACCCCGCCTAAGCTGCCTTTGACAAAGCCTCATTTTGACACAGCCATATTGCCAACCAGGAAGACTCCCGCCCAATTTACCTTGAGCCTGGCTACTCTGAATGTTGGATCTCTCTTTGTGGGACCGGAGGGATACGCAGGCAAACTTCAATACCTCAGAGAGCAAATGCGCTCATTCAAGCTCAACATCATTTGTTTACAGGAAACAAGAAGTCCCGCTGGCTTGAGCACTGTGGATGACATCCTGAAACTTGCACGGAGGGCGCACTGTGGTCAGTACGGCATTGAGATATGGGTGAATCTTGCACAACCCATCGGTTTCGCCAACAACAAACCTCAATTCCTGAAGAAATCACAGGTACAAATTGTACATGCTGATCCACGCAGCTTGCTGGCCCGCATTGTTCACCCAGCCCTGCAGTGCCTTTTTCTCTCCATGCATGCTCCACAGAGGGGGAGACCCCTTGGGGAACGAAGGACCTGGTGGAAAGAAACGCATGAGATCGCTCATGCCCATTGCAAGGACATTCCTCTTGTTGTCTTGATTGATGCCAATGCAAAGAGTGGACCGCAAAGGGCATCAATTGTCTTTGAGCGTGATGACACTTGCTCTGCCAATAGTGAGTTCTTCATCGAATTTACAAGCTCAAAGTTTGTGTCTCCCAAGTGCGAGTCAATTGCACAGCGGAGCAATGGCAACATGGACGTCTCCAGATGGCACGCACCGTCATCGCATTGACTATGTTGCGGTGCCGCAGAATTGGAGCGCATCCTGTGCACACTCAAGTGTCATTCAGGATTTTGACCAAGGAAATGCACACGAGGACCACCAAGCGGTCGGTCTTGAATTATGCTGGCATGGAGTTGCGGAAACTGAGCCTAGAAGAGCCACTGGTGCTTCTTTCCATCGTGCAGCCATTGGCCCCAATTGCAACCGTATTGCTTGTGCTGAGATCAAGCCGGCATCTTGGTCCACAGACATTGAGACCCAAGCTCAACAACTCAACACGCAGCTGTTGCAGCAAGTATGCCTGGCCTGTCCAGTATATCCTGCAGCCCCAAAGAAAAGATGCCTCAATGGAGCAGTTTGGGCGCTCCGTGCCCAGAAACTTGCTTTGCGTAAACGCATCCGGCAAGCTCCAACTGTTAGTTCCAACACTAGGCTCCGCCTGTCTTTTCATCTTTGGAAATTTCCGGCCACAGCTGCTCAAACCATTGTGCAACACCAGGCATGCGAACACACCAATTTGTGCATCCAAATCAGATTGCAATGCCAATACTTGTATTCGCTCGCAGGTTGCGGCGGCACCTGCGACAGTCCAAAGCGCATGCATTGCAAGATGAAATTGCAGCTCTCACCGAAAATGCGCCTGCTTGGATGATTTTGCATTGTCTCAAGCCTTTTCTGGGTCCGATTAACCCCAAAAAAGTTAAGCGTGCATGTCTTCCATTTGTGAAAGACGCTGCCCGCAAAGTTTGCGGCACTCCCCCAGCTGCCCAACAGAGATGGATAGAATTTTTTCAACATATGGAGGGCGGACAGAGGCTGACACATGAAGAATTCAGACGAACATGGCTGACCAATTTAGCCAAGTTTTTGAACATTGAGACTCTTCATGTACCGATCCATGAACTGCCGAGATTAGTTTATTTAAAAAAACTGCCTTTCGCAGGGTTTCTGTCGGCAAGGCTGCCGGCATGGACGGCATACCCCCGGAGCTATGCCGGCATAAAGCATGTGATCTTGCCCGGCTGTCGTACTCCATCATGCTGAAAAGCTGCCTGTTTGGACAGGAAGCAATTGCACATAAAGGGGGCCGTTTGGCCATCGCATGGAAACACAAAGGTGACCCTGCTGAATGTTCTTCACATCGATCATTCTTAGTCTCAAGCCACCTGGGCAAACTATACATAGAGCGCTACGCCAGAAACACCATGGACTGTACACCCATTTCATGCAGTCACAGCAGTTGGGTGGACGCCCGCACATGCCAGTTGGAGTACCGCTTCACATGTCACGTGCCTTTTTGAGATGGCAACACAGACTGAAATGCCCTGCATCAGTTGTCTTCTTGGATCTTACAGAAGCGTTTTATCGTGTTGTAAGAGTGCTTGCCCTAGGCGGAGATCTTGATGATGAGCATTTGGCTTACATTGCATGCCATTTAGGATATTCATCTGACATGAGTTTGCCCAACAGCTGCGAGAGCCATCGGCAATTGCAAGAGCTGGAGCACCTTTTCATGTACAACGGTTCATGCAGGCACTGCACACAGACACATGGTTCACCATCGGTGACCAAAGCGATTTAGTGCGGACAGAGCAGGGGTCTTGCCCCGGGGACAGCTACGCAGACGTAGTTTTCGGACTACTCTGGGCTAAGCTTCTGCGCACATATGAATCCAAATTGGTAGAGGCAGAGGTACTCACTTACATTCCTGGCTTAGAGCGTCCTTCACTGGTGATGATGAAATTTTCATACCATTTCTCGGACCCACATGGATGGATGATTTGAGGGCCGCAGCTGCCTGCTGGAGCGCGCAGAGATTTCGTGGACTATGATGTTCAGGTTTTGGAGCTACCTCATCTACCTCTGCTTGGTGGAATTGGATGATGATGCAGATCTTCAGACAGCGTTGCAAGCTGAAATCCAACAACATCCTGTATGTTGGACCACTTGCTGCCATACTTTGCATCAATTTTTGGATACGTTCACTGAAGATGATGCTGAACCACTGAGTGTTTCATTTGACCAGGTCGTTGCGTGTATCCACTCCCTGTTGAAGGTTGACAATTTGCCATGTCTTGCAGCTTCGAAGCCGCCTGACTCATTATCCAAAGTGCGTCTTGATGAATGGGAAAACTGGTTTGCTGATCTTGCTGTAAGCCCCACGTGTGCTTGGAATACGATTCCAGCAATACCGCGTCAACCTTGCCGCTACAAAGTTGTGCTTCACGCCTATGCTGGACGGAGAAGACGGGGAGATATTGAATGGTTCAGCAACACCAAAACGTGGGTTAGATCTGCAGTGGTCTGGATTGGCAATTGTTTTTTTAATCAAAAATATGAAAATATATGAATAAAATTGAAAAAATAAAAATGAAAAAATGAAAAAATATGAAAAAAAACATTTTAAAAAAATCTCAAAAAATATCAAAAAATCTCACAAAATCTGAAAATATCTCAAAAAATCTCAAAAAATCTCCAAATATCTCAAAATGTCTCAAAATGTATCTAATGTTGTTTTTCAAACGTGGTTTTGCGAGACTGGGTTCTGTATTGCATATTTTTCTGGACCATAGAAAATCTCAAAAAATCTCAAAATCTCTCAAAATATCTCAAATTTGCTGGAAAAAAACAAGAAAAAAACAAAATAAAACTAACGCAACCTTACAACAACTTTGCTGAGGCCAGCGGCAGAATTGCTGCCCAACTGTCAGCTGTTATCATATTTCCTTGTGTTGTCAAATGTTGAGCTTCTATGATGAAAGGATTTAAAACACATTTGCTTGTCACATGATGTATTGCTATGTATTGCTTGGTAACTACAGGGAGGTCCCAAAGCAAATAAATTCAAATAAAGTCAAATAAATTCAGATACCAGCAAATAAATGATTGAATGTGGGAAAAATTGTTTTTAATTGAAAAAATATGTTGTAATCTGATGCTGGTGGCCAAAAACCTTGTTGTGGGAATCCACTAGCAATCCAACCCACCTTTTGGTTTCAATGAATGGTATAAGACCTCCTTGGCCGAACAATTTCCAGACCACATCATTGTGACAGTCCTTGCAATACGTGGAGTAAAGCAAGAAACATTGATCTTGGGGAGTTTCACGACCCAAGGGTCGTCCGAACGAAGTCCTGATGCCCCATGGGGCTTGCCATCCTTGCGACTCAGTGAGTTGCGCCAGGTAATGCTGGGCACACTCCTACTTGGGTTTGCTTTTAAATGCATGGCTGCTCTGGCCACCTGCACAGGTGTTGGACTTCTTGAACATCCTCGGGATCCAGAACACCCTGATTATGTTAGCATTTGGCGTCCCCCAATTTTGAGGATGCTATTGGCTTTGCCACGAATGCGACTGATATCGCTCTCACAGGGCTTATTTCGTGCGCCTTCACCCAAACCCACGACTTTCTTAGTTTTGGGCATGGTGACGCTGGAAATGGACTTGCGTCGACATCGTCTTTCAGGCCACCTTCCGCATGGCAGTTCCATTGGCAAAGACTCTAGCGGAAATTACCGTACTGCCCCGCTCAAAGAATATCCTCCTTCACTTTGTAAAGCGGTGGCAACTGGTATTTGTACAGATATGACCAGCATGGATTGCGGTGATGTGCAAAGTGATCCTCCATCTGAGTTCATCAACAGATGTAAAGGCATGAAGGATGTTTCTTTTGATGGATGGATCGGGCACGACGGATGACATCATCTGTTCGGGCCTTTCGAATTTGACCTGCTCCGTCGCAGCGTGGATCGCTTCTGGGAACGGGAGGGAAATAAGTATATTGTTTAATCATATGTAAGCTTACATACAGGTATCACATATTATGCAATTATTGATGATAATAATAATTATTACTATATAATTTTTATTTATTTACTCTATATATAGATAAACTGCATCTGTGTATATGTATATACACTGCTTTTCCCACGTAATGCTTATAACATGGCAAAAATCCGCACGGTCAGGGGCTGGAGATCAAAAAAGTTGGTGCTTGACCGCTCAAAAACTAGGACATCTGGTGCTTGGGATAGCTCACTAGCGCGGTCTAATGCATGTCACAACTTGGAGATGATTCGTGGGTAGTGTTGAAGTACATCCTGACAGAAGTTAGTACCCAGGTACTACCCAGGAATCGACCTGACAGTTGCGCCAAGCATTATAGACGCCAAACCGTTTCGGTGACACTTACGATAAGCATTATAATTCTGCAATGCTTAGCATAACTGTTCCAGGATTCCTGGGTAGTACCTGGGCAGTGTCTGGCAGTGTCTGGGTAGTCCTGGGAAGTCCTGGGCAATCCTGGGCGGTTCTGGGTTAAGAATCTGATAGCCGAACCCCTTATGGTCAAAGGAACCCAAACTTGGACATTGCAAAAGTCAAATTCTATTTCCACAGCACTTGAGTTCCAGAACCATGAAAGAACATAGAATTAGTGCCCAGGAACCCAGAAATAGCGCCCAGGAACCCAGATTGTGAATTTGACGTTATAAGCATTACATGGGGAAACCAATATATACATATATGAAAAAGAAAGTGAAAGACACATGTGATATATAGATATATTGCCTATATCAAATGAATACATACAATATGAAAGACATGAAATACATATTGTATATAAATATGACATATCTGAAATATGATATCTCAAAATAGTTATATGCATAGAATGCATATATATATATATATATCATACGTATATCCTGATATACATATACGTTATATATCTGAAACATATAAATATGTGATATATATATATACATGCATGAAATATGTACACATGAAATATAGATATGATGCTATGTATATATATATGTGATACTTGATTTGTATACATATATATATATATGTGTACGTACATTACATGCAACACCCCAAGATCGGTGTTCAGATGATTTGGCTTCAGCTGCACTAGTTACAAAGTAACTAACGCAGAACCACTTTGGACGCGTCTGAATAGATGGCGCGGCACGCTGGTATTTTGGCCGCATTCAACACTGCTATTTGGTTCAGAGGGGTTCTCACCTACTACTTCCTCCCGAACCAGGTAGCTGGAGGCAGCCTCTAGTGTGGCAAACCACTAAACAACAATCCCCGATTTGCATAATTTCACCACTTGGGGATATCATAAACTATACCAAAGAAAATGATTGCAAGGACCCCCTGGACAAGTAAGTTAGTTCAAAATTAATAACTGGTCCAATAATATCATATTTAGATAATGTGATGACTTTCACCAATCTAATATATGATATATATATATATATCAATGTAATGATCAATGGTAGATATTATATCAATGTAATGCATTAGATATGATATATGATTGACCCTGCCAGCCCTTCACCGGCCGCGCCATGAGGATGCAGAACACCCCAAAGATCAGCGCAGTGATCTGACCGGAATCATGGTGAATTTATACCACCTGGTGTAAGTCCGCATTCATGGGTTAATGTGGGTAAAAGAATAATAAACCACCCATTTGGGAATGGTCTATAGCCCGTACTTATGGTGATTGGGGCATGGTTTATGATTGTTTTACCAACATTATTGAAATTATACATGGGTAATATTAGTTTCCCTCCAAGCCAAAATAATTACTAAGTGGGATGATGGTCCTTCCACACCCTGTTGGTTTCATCCCCCTTCTATCTACTTCTATGGGGGCGGGATGGGTTGGGAAATCGAGGTTTCAAAAACCAACCAGTCCCATTCTCTTTTTGTTGGTTCTCAATTGCGGCCCATGCCGTATTATGTGCTGGCTGATGATGGGACACTTGATCCATCAATGAAAGGTATCCCGTGGTATCCCTGACAACAGGATTCCAATATAATGTCTATGACATCTGGCTGAATGACCGATTCGGACCGATCATGTTGCGGTATTCAACTCCTCACGGCACGAGTAGAGCTCCTAGATCCGATTCAGGGCGTCGTCAAACATAACCTCTGAGGTTCCATAAATTCACAGATCCATTTAAATCTAAATAAATACCATAGAAATGACCAGATCTTGGGACCATTGGTTGTCCCCCAATCTGGTGCCATCGGCCTTTTTTCGAGTGATTGGTTCCTTCTCCTCGGCGTCAATGTCCTCTTTCAGGGGTTCCTGACAGTCTCGAGGCACAATTTTTACCACATGTAGATGCAGTTAGTTCGATGATTTTCCCATTTTTCCCCATGAACTAAATGCCCATTGAGTTCGGGGATTTCCCAGCGGCCCGCCATGTTTGAGTGGCAAAAATGGAGGTCAAGTAGATCCAATTCGGTATTTCCCAGGATCAAGGTGCGGGGTATCCTGAACATCCCTGAACCATCTATTGAACAAACCTAAATTGGTGTGGTTTGAGATGTACCCCTATCTAATTAACTTATAAGTAATGTATCTAATTACATCTACCATATGTTTCACATGTTAATGATATCTTTTCCATCCAAAACCCGACCACCAAGTAGGAAACACACAGATCTTGTCTGAAGCCTGCAAGACCATGATGGCTGAACCAATCAACCAGAAGTGGTACGAGTACCGTTTTTTTGGTGATCCTGTTTAACCCCCTGAAGAGTCAAGCATGGCAGATAGGCATACGCACACAACTGACTTTATATAATGACTTTAGGTTGCACCTTAGGTCACTGCAGGGTGCTTCCATTCTTGCATCGATTTGCATGGAGTATTGCGGAAAATTGTTCATGAAAACTGCCTCTGCTCCATTCCACAACGTTCCATGCACCAACTGTGCCCCGAACTGCTTTCAGAGTATCAAACACCAGTAGGCATTCCATCAATACATCAAATCTATGATGGGTTCATCATATTCATCACGCTTACCCTTCTGCACTGCGCAGTTTGCCCGACCCATGTCGACCATTGCCCATCGGCATCAACAGGCATTTCATGGAACTTCACTTGGATTCCTTTTCAATATATATATATATATAATTATATATACACACATAGTTCTCGAAACTGCTCCCAAACGCGGCTAGGACAGGGTGGAGTCAAAGTTTCTCCAACATAGACCACAGCCAGTGGTTGCCCATGCCGCACCTGTTCCCAATTTGGCCCCTTCTTGTCCTGGCGTTGAGCCCATATTCACAAGGTAGACACATTCTTTTCGGAATCTTAGGAGAGTTTGACTATGTTTGACTTGCACAATTTGAGCAAACATGATCATCAGGATTATTGAATCAAGTCAAATTGGATATTATTGATGACAAATAGGATAAATTCTCCAATTTGGGTGCAGATTCTGTCATCAATAAATCCTGCCGGGAAACGACCACCGACCCAGGCGGTGGACCAACTTTCAATGCAATGCCAATGGCAACAGTGAGCGCCAAACCACGACTCACGCGATTTTCATAGAACATTCACAAAAAAAAACAACTAAAAAAGACTAAGATCCCCCACAAGACAGACCTTTTTGTGAAAATTGCATGAACATGACCACCCCCCAAAAAAAAACAATCCGCACCAGCAGCAGCTCATTTTCTGCCGTTCTCCATCATCCCTGAGACCCGATCGGCCTTGGCCTTGTGCCTTTGGGACTCCTTGTGAGTTTGGGAGTCCAAGCGCCTAGCCCGACACCTGATCCAAGGTATCCAAGGTATCCAAGGGACCGGATGACCGGATCATTTTTTGGGGCGATCCATGAGCACGGTTCATAGCCATCAAACGATCAGTTTCATGGGGAACTCATTATTTTTTGCACCAGAATCCCAGTCCTGGACCATGATCTGTGCTGATTTCAGGTCCCAGGACATCCATCAGGCGATCTTTCTCGGAGTTTCCATATAATGATTTGGGTACTAGTGGATTATGCATCTTCATTTGGACACCATCAAATTTCACCATAAACCATCATTCAGGTTGCCATGACTGTGATGCTTTTCATGATTTGAACAATGGAAATGTGTCAAACTAAATGGGTAAACAATGGTAAACAGGATGTTCCCATGTTTCCAAATGATGATTGTTTCTTCAACTCCAATGGCTATGGGTCAAACTCGGGCCCAGCTGTTAGTCCTACATAATCATCATGATTCCAGTCCGGCGCGCCTTAAGAACCAGAGGGGCAGAACGCCTGCCACCAAGGACCTGGGAAAATTCATTGAACTCAGGGGGGATCTTCCAATATCTTCCAATATCTTCACCCAATTGCCATGTCTTCACCGGTCACGGTGACTGTTCACCGTTCCACTTTGCACAGGTGATCCCACGAAACCAACGGCGAAACCAACGGGGCATCACCGATTCTATGCTTGAGGATGGTTCACCAACCTGAAATGCTTGGTAACCAAAGTGGTGATATCCCACAACCCGTGCTTGGCGATGTCAATCCTTAAAACCCTTAATTGACATTGATCAAGTGTCGTGCAATTATCGCGGCGTGTCACTTGTTGGGGTGAGCCTGTTTTGCAGCTCGCGAGTTTGTGCCAGCAATTGTCAAGAGTTCTTCGCCACAGCACAACTCAGTTTGAGGAGGGCCTAATTTTAAATCATTGGCAACTATTGGCAACTAGCATCATTCTGAATCATTCTTGTGTTGAAATCAAGGAATACGAATTCATGGACGTGGCTTTGTCCAGAAGTACGGTACCCCAAATTCGATCTGAAATCTCCCAAGACTTGGACGGCGACGGCCCCGAGCCCCAGAAATCTGGGGAAACCGTGGGAACCTTACTTCATCTTCCACCTTGAAGATCCTTTAAGGCTATGTTTGAAAATTTAATGAGGATTTAACCAACTCCTTCCGGCAGCACTGGGAATGGTGTCGAGGTTCATCGACCCCATTTCTTTTTGCTCATGCTAGTTGCGCCTTGATTGCTATTATAACATCTGATAAATGAAAAATAACGTCATGCAACAGATTGGGGCTTAGAATTGAGAAAGAACATCCTAAATAGTTTATCATCATATTAATATTTCATAATATTTCACAATGTTTCACCCATTGGAAGGCAAATTTTGGGGTATCCCATGGTATAGAGGACCTGCCAGGACACTGCATTCCGCTACATACTGAAACAAGGGACTCTCTGGTAATGACCAACCATGACCAACAGCTAGATACAGCTACTGTATATATCTAGATCAAAAAAAAACAGCAAAATCATCGCAGTCTGCGAACTGGAACATCACCAGTATAGAATCATACGGTATATAAATCTTGGTAAATCATCGAACTAAAGGTTATAGTATTGCGACATGATCAAAACCCGGCTATCCTGGTGATGATCGGCAAATGGATCCCAGCAATACATTCCAACAGTATGCTCGTCATATCAACCAATCCCTTTTGTATGGCTGAAAAAAATGTTAAATCGACATGTAAACCCCCCAACCAGATGATGTTGAAAAAACATGACACAATAAATGTTTGTATGGTTAAAGAAAAACATAACCATTCGAAACCCGGCAAGCAGTTAGACAGTCATTGGTTTTGACTCTGACCAGTCTCGACCCATCCCCAGAGAGATTGGCTGCCCTGCGGGAAGAAGAGCCATAGCACCGTTTTCGTGGCAGAAATTCGATCCCTGCTGCGACGGACCAAACATCAAAGTGGATCCATTGGATTAAACTAATCGGTAGGGTTAACAGTTATTGACAACCCTCAAAAAATTTCGAAATCTAACAGGAAAGTTATCTCTACAAACAGTTTTGCGGGGGGCTGTTGAATCTCAGAGATGTAAAACTGGTGCGTCTTCAAATCAGCTTCATACAGATCTCACTGGTCAGCTCTACCAGATCCTGATATGCATCACCTGAGCAGATTGCCTGGCAAATTTCTGAACAGAGACAAAATGGGCACTTAGATGGAAAAATCATGAAAAATCATCGAAATGGAGGGCTCTCCACTGCCATGTTTGACTATACCAAAGGCTTTCTTAAGGTTTTCAGCCATCTGTTGGTTTTTTGACAGCTCTCAAGCCAACAACTGGGTGCTCATCAACAAATTTCAACCCAGTGGATCAAAACATGATGGGGTACCACTGGGTCATGTCATATGTGGGGTACGGTTCAACATGCAACAGCTGACAATCGTAACACCATGTTTTGTTACAAAGGGCTATTACTATTTTTAAGACCTGGAAAATAAACAATGGTGTTGTTCATAGCTTGGATCTGCTGAATGACCAACAAAAAAATAGGACACTTTCCCGATAGTGTGGCAAACCCAATAGTAAACCATCCCCAGAATCACCACAAGTGGGTTGGTGATATAAACTTTTCCCAAATGGAAAGTTTGTTGTTTTCCCACATCAGACCCACTATTTGGTTCCACTCTATCCATTCTGTTCATTTTTGTTGGTTATTGTTGGTTATATACCCATTACTAGCCATTATTCACCATGTTTCACCATTATTCACCATTATTCACCATTATCAACCGCCTTTAACCATAGAATTAACCACAACTCGCCGTTGACCATTAGATATTGACAATTTATAATCATGTATAACTGTATAATCATTGACCATTATTAACCATGATTAACATCTATCTGGGCAAATTATAATAATTCACTAACCTGAATCTTGCGGCCATTTGGGGATGATTTCCCTTACTAACCATGATTTCCAGTGAGGGAGAACAGTGAGGTCGTTATAATTTACCCAGATCTATTAACCATGGACCATGAGATCAAATGACTCCCCGGGACGCCCCGCGAGATCCACAGCATGGTGGTCGTCACGTCTCCGATGGGACTCCAGGCACCTGGAGGAACGCCAAGCTACGCCAGAATTAGTACTACTACGTACTTATAGTAGTAATATGTACTAATAAAATAGTAAAGCAGTAAAATAGTAACATAGTAAAATAGTGAAATAGTATAATAGTATAATAGTACGGCAATAGCCTGAGGTTTGCCCGGACTCGCAATGAGCGCCCGGGCAAGCCAAGATGACGATGATGATGATGATGAAGATGACGATGACGATGACGATGACAATGATGATGATGATGACAATGATGATGATGATGATGATGATGATGATGATGATGATTGCATTATTAATTGTTCCATGGGGGCGAGGGACTTTTATATCTTCTTGAAACCCTATGAGAAACACTAATGACTGCATGGTTACTGGTTCCATGCATGGGGCCGGGGATTGTGAAATCTTCTTGAAACCCTATAGGAAACCCTAATGATTGCATTGTTAATTGCTCCTTGGGGGCGGGGGACTTTGATATCTCCTTGAAACTCTATAAGAAACCCTAATGACTGCATGGTTAATTGTTCCATGGGGCGGGGGGATTTTGAAATCTTCTTGAAACCCTATAGGAAGCCCTAATGATTGCATTGTTAATTGCTCCTTGGGGCGGGGGGCTTTGATATCTCCTTGAAACCCTATAAGAAACCCTAATGACTGCATGGTTAATTGTTCCATGGGGCGGGGGGATTTTGAAATCTTCTTGAAACCCTATAGGAAGCCCTAATGATTGCATTGTTAATTGCTCCTTGGGGGCGGGGGACTTTGATATCTCCTTGAAACCCTATAAGAAACCCTAATGACTGTATGGTTAATTCTATATGATATGTACAAGCAACATGATCTGGTTATATGATATGTAGATGCAACATGTTCTGTTTAACACCCTAGCGACATGACTGAACATCAAATCCTTCCCGTTGTTTGACGCCATACAGAATTCCCTGGTATTTACAATTTACGCTATTCTGGGTTTGGGCAAACCTCGGGGTCTGTGTGAAATAGTACAATAGTATCATAGATTAATAGTATATTAGTAAAATAGTATAATAGATTATAATAGTATAAAAGTACATGTATAATACGTACTAGTGCATCTGATATATTAGTACGTACTAGTATAATATGTATATTTATATCCCAGATGCTCCATGTATGGAATATTTGCCTACATTTACCCAAACATTGCCCAAATGTTGGTAAATATTCCATACATGGAGCATCTGGGTATATATAACCTAAGGTGGTTTCGGTTGATGGTTTATGGTTTATGTATGTTGATGATGATGATTGTTTATCTAGCATTTATATATATATGGTAATACAACTTATACCCCCTTTGATTCATAATGTGAAGGTTTCCTAAGTCATGGGGGTACCCCCAGTTCTCATCCAAGTCATGGATGACCATGACTTAGTATTGAAACCTATGGTGACTTGGGGATCCCCCATTTCAAGAACACCCCATACAGGAAACAACGATGACAAGCACATACACCAACCATCAAATTCTTTTTTTTCTGCCATAAATTTCAGCCAAAGGGGCACAAAGGCCTATTTTCAATGGTTGAGCCTTTAAAAATCCGCCAGTGATGTAGGTAATCGATGGTAAACATAAGTATACCAGCACCATGGAACTGAACATATGGGGCAAGTCAATGACTTTGGCGTTTCTGAGGGAAAAGTGTCAAAGAGGAAACACATGACATGGAGTTTGATCGGCTTCCAACCAATTCTGGGAGAAAGGGCTGACGGTGAAACAAGACCCAAATCGAGGGAACAGAATGGGATGTAACACCACTGTGGGCATCGCTGCACCATCAAACATAGCGTATATTGGTAAATTCCAAAATGCACCCAAAATTGCCATGGCTAGGAAGTAGCCCTTCATGACCCTTCCCCTCCGTTCAACGGAATTGAACGCCCAGCCTCCAGCGTTGGCAGCAATGACTGCAAGACCACCACACAGCTGACGATACTCCTGGCTGAAGATATCTGAAGCCGCCAAGCCAAGCAAACCAGCTGGTTTCCCGCTTTTCCCAACTGCTTTGAACCATTAAAGACTTAAATTTAACACCATCATTTTTGCTCTGCGAGGAGATTAATGAATCAACCACAACATTCCTGGGGTTGAAAAAGTGGTGATCCAAAGGCAGGAAACAAACATCGCAAACATGCGGGGGTTGGTGACTTCTACACTCCTCCCCTTCAGAGAAAAGATATGAGTCACTTGGAATCATCTTCCCAAATAGGATGATGACACTTTGGAACAACAGACTAATTATTCGGGAAGATGCTCGGCTTCAGACAGTTCCCAAGAATACAGAGCCAATCTTAGAGATTTGGCATTCTTTTTGTAAGAACATACAAGGTAAATAGCTGGGTTTACAGTTGGGTTTATATGCATTTATAGTCTTTTATAGTCCTAAACTAACCATCCAGCTGGTTTCGCCACTGCCCAGCTGCCCAACCTGGTTCTCTGGAGCCAGGCGCCGCAAGATCTTTACGGCGACAATGGTCGAGGTGAGATTGTCAATGATCTGGCAGCGTCTTCATTGGAGTTTAAAGGATACAGCAAACGAGAAACCCATAGTTTTTTCCCATCAAAATAAATGTGTTTTATTATAGGGGTACCATTATATATCATCCTCTTCCTATGGTGATTTGGGGGATGGTTTATTATTGTTTTACCTACATATACCCTCTGGTAAACTTACAAGACATATGGACAGATCCACCATCTTTAATAGGTAAATCATCTATCTCTATGGCCATTTTCAATAGCTATGTTAAATTATCAGAGGGTAGTTTTTTCCGATCAAGATAAATGTTCTTTTAGCAGATCTTCCCTTCAACTTTCAACCAATTCTTGGAAACACATTTGGATCCTGGATCCGTTGGAAAGTGGCTACAGCATTCATTCACCACCAACTTCCAGGATCCGAATACCCGGCGAATTTGATACGAAATATAGGGCTCTTGTCCACGATGTAAATCCCAGAAAAATGGTTTCTTGTTTTGTGATTTTCACCCCAAGGATCATTGCAAAAGCTAGTGGTTGCCGAACACACACACACATAATACTATTTGTACACATATATACTGTATATAACTACATATATAACTATATATATATAATTATTTTATATTGTATTATATTATGTTATATTATATTATATTATGTTATATTATATTATATTATGTTATGTTATATTATATTATATTATATTATGTTATATGATATGATATGATATTATATTACAGTTGTGACATCATGGGGGGTTAACGGCTATGTTTTGCAAGAGTTCATGTGGAACGACAATTTCCAAGGAACGGTGCTGAGATGAGAATAGAGCGGCGGAGCGGAGTGGCGGTTTAGCCCCTCAAGCGATTCTGTGGGAAATCACACCCCTTAGTTTTAAGATTAGATGAGAAAACACGATTGTCGGTCGTTCGACAATGTATATACCTCTGGTGATCCTGCGGCTGCAACATACATATTGAATGATCTTATGATCTTGAACGTGCTTCAGACTGAGCAATCCTCTAGTAGACTACAAGCAAACACTTCATATTTTTTGCTCACCACCACAGCTATCTTCGATATCTTCGCACCAAATCTGCCAGGGATACTGAGCTCAAGAAAAAGGTAAGGATGCAAATGATTGGCATCAACCGGTCCTGCCGCGCAGCCAAACATAGATCTCTTATGTCTCCCGCTTGGACATTCCGAAAATGTTGCTAGAATAGTCTTGGAATGTGAAACAATACATAGGAATCACAGTACAAAATTGGGGAGAATTCCGTTGCCAAGTATCATGTATGGTCAGGTCGTAAAAAAATCCACATCAGATCCTCAGCAAACAAATGCATGACATTCTTATATCCCCGTATATCTCCATCATGGTTGGTCCGTTTTATTGTTTATATCCTGGGATATAGTGATATAGTTGTTATTTTTCATTTTATCCAGATATCCCAATTCTACCCCCAGTTAATTGATGCCCAAAAAGTCCAAATGGATTCCATTGCATAGACTAAACCCAAATAGGATGTATATTGTTATTCTTGCCGTAAAATCAGGTTTATTTCCTACGAGGTGAGGCCCCCACAGTTTTAGGTCGGTTTATAATTCCATCAACTATGCTTATATCCCCCTAATGAAGCCTATAGTTCACTAAGTTTTCCTTAAATGGTTTGTTACAAATCCATGAAAAGTATAGTTCACCAAATTTCAGCATTTAAAAGAAAATTACTTTACTTCGTGTGATCCCCACCATGACATTTATACATTTTGTTACTGGCAAATCTTCTGGCATTCTATCTGACATATTTTCTGGCATTCGATCTGGCATTCTATCTGGCATATCTTCTGGCATTCTACCTGGCATATCCTCTGGCAGATGTTCTGGCATATCTTCTGGCAGATGTTCTGGCATATCTTCTGGCATATCTTCTGGCATATGTTCTGGCATATCTTCTGGCATTCCATCTGGCATTCTATCTGGCATATCTTCTGGCATATTATCTGGCAAATCTTCTGGCATTCCATCTGGCATTCTATCTAGCATATCTTCTGGCATATTATCTGGCAATTCTGCTGGCATTCTATCTGGCAAACATTCTGGCACTTTATCTGGCATATCTTCTGGCATTCTAGCTGACATTCTATCTGGCATTCTATCTGGCATACCTTCTGGCATTCTATCTGGCATATCTTCTAACATTCTATCTGGCATATCTTCTAACATTCTATCTGGCATATCTTCTGGCACTCTATGTGGCATATCTTTTGGCGTGGATACTCGCGGTTGAGGTCCGGCAGGGAACACTGGGGATGGTCGTGGTTGAGGTCCGGCAGGGAACACTGGGCGGGATGGTCGTGGTTGAGGTCCGGCAGGGAACACTGGGCGGGGATACCCGCGGTTGAGGTCCGGCAGGGAACACTGGCGGTGATGGTCGTGGTTGAGGTCCGGCAGGGAACACTGGGCGTGGATGGTCGTGGTTGAGGTCCGACAGACAACACTGTGCGTCGAGGGTCGCGGTTGAGCAGGAGGAGGAGGAGAGGAGAGGAGGAGAGGAGAGGAGACGAGGAGAGGAGAGGAGGAGAGGAGGAGAGGAGGAGGAGGAGGAGGAGGACGAGGCAGGAGGAGGCAACTGACATAAAATCTAACAACCCTCACCTGGCAGGTGGGGAAAAAATCTAGTTACGAGTAGTACTGCGCAAGACAGTGGCGGAAATCTCAAGAGATAGGAAACATTAGGAAACTATAGGGGGAACTCTCTCTCTTTCCCCCTCTCTCTCCATGTCAAAGTGGTCCGAAGGTGTGGTGTTTGTAGCATTTTGACTTCCACAGGGGCGTGCACTTCTTGATCTCACATCTGCCATCTCAGATGGCTACGCACCCGCAGCTTTAGCGGCTTTAGCGAGCCTACTTTTCGTCTTTCCGGAGCCACAAAACATTGGAACAACACATTGTTCCGCGACTTTTCTACCTTTTCGTGCACCTTGATCTTCTTCGTACTGGATCTTCTTTCTACTGACTGTTTCTCTTCTGACTTCTCCTCTTCTCTGCCTCTTCCCACCTCTTTCATCTGTCCGTATTGTCGGAAGTTTGACTTCTAAACTTCCTTCGAAAAATCAGATATAAACCCAATATAAGTATAGTTAAAAGTTATAAGTATACAGTTTTTTCCCCGAGGGAACTTCAAGGGCTGGGGCTCAAGATGTTCTCCTTACGACCTTCGATGGCTCGACGTATGGCCATGTTGACCAAGGCGAAACCGTCGAAGTGGTCGATGGATTCCACCACGCCTGGGGCGATGGAGTGAGGTCCATCTCTAGCATATTATATTATCCATATGATTATCCATATGATTATCCATGATTATCCATGATTATCTATGATTATCTATGATTATCTATGATTATCTATGATTATCTATGATTATTTAAATGAGATCTTATATCATGTATATATATACACTGAACCTCTTTCATGTATTGTATTGTTATATATACTATGTGTTTGTATGTTTGTTGTAGTGCGTTAAGTGCATGTATAGGTTGACATACAAGTATATACAAGTACAAACGATCATATTGATACATTCATGAGATAGCAACATATTTCACAAGTGTGGGGGGCAATTATTGGAGGACCATGGAGGAGCAAAGGTTTATGAACCACAACCAAACACAACCAAGCCGTGAACGATCATCCCAATAAGTAACTTGATATAATTGCCCTGGTGATTGGTTGATTTATTCCCCAATTGCTGGGGTTATCGGTTATCCCATGTATGCATAGGGGTTTAGCCATCGCACATTTCACATCAGTTTGCGAAACAAAATGGGAGTTTGGGTTTCCAATTATGAAGCACACTATCATCTATCATCATGTCAACCTCATAACAATAAACGGACCTGAACTAGAGTTATGTATCTATCAAGAAATATATATACATAGGCGCCCGATTGCATTACCACCCCCCCAATTCCATGTGCATAAGAAACACACAGTAAATACCATACAAAACTGTTTCTTCAGGATGTTACCTTGTGAACATGCATATTGTTTTTTTTGTGCTTATTCATTTTTGTGACATCGTGATGTCTATGTGATTATATCTATATAGGATGTATGCCTCAAGTAAAGAACCCTTGTGATCTCCACAGAGACGAGCAATGTTTGATAAAGTCCAAACCGTGAAACTTCATTTTGTACTGCGTTTCACAGCGTATTTTGCTCTTTGACAGGTTCATGCATCACATGGAATCAAGCATTGCCTGGCTGCATGTCCGTATAAGGCCAGCAATTCCTGATAATTTTCATGTGTGTAATCTTAGTCAAGTGAAATACAGGGGTGGTAATACAATCGCGTAACTACATGTCCAACTACATATAGAGTAATATTACAGTGATATGGATATGTAACATGTACTTGCATGTGTACATATGTGTATATATATACACATGTATGTTTATGCTTTTGTACATGTATGTAATCGTATGTAACCGTATAAAGAAAGATAAGCTTCGAGGGCAGTTTGTCAAAAGGCTGACATTACTTCATCCTCCACACCAGAAGACAAGGCGTTGACAACGCCCAGGTAACCTTTGCGTCTAGGGGTCTGAATCCATGCTACCCTTTTGTCTGAAATGGTGCATGGATATTGAGGGTTATCAATTGTTATTGATGGAATAGCCCATTTTTAGAGGAAAAGTAAGTCGTCTTCCATCCCTCAACTCTTGGCAGGGTCTATACCAATTGGAGGGGATGGTAGTAGTCATGAGTGTTCATCCCGTGTCAAAGATGTCTTTTTTCCCGGCGAAACAGGTGCTGTTTCAGGTACCCCCACCCATGGCAGGTAGAAGGAAGAGGAGCACGCTGCCAACTTCCTGTCATTTTTTTGGCAGATCAAATTATATATAACCTTGAATGGTGATGGTGAAAATTGGTGATTCATGTAATATCAACTTCATTCATGGCTAAAACAACAAAACCAACAAAACCAACAACAACAACAACGACAACGACAACAACAACAACAACAGCAGCAGCAGCAGCAGTTGCAGCAGCAGCAGCAGCAGCAGCAACAGCAACAACAACAACAACAACACCAGCAGCAGCAACAGCAGCAACATGCCAACGACCTATCATTCATCAAGGCTTGCTCGAAGATGTGTCAACTTTTGGTCACAACAGCCTCCATGCACGGCACACTGATGAAAGCAACTTGACATTTTGCGGGAAAATTATCCTGTTTTCCCAAATTCCACAGACTCTGAGAAATACCGGCATTGGAAGCGCGTAGAACATATCTTTGTTTGTTATGTTCAAAGGAAGTTTAGGGGGAGAAACTTCCGTGTTACGGACTTTTAGAATGTCAGGGAAAGAGTTAGTCAAAGAAAGAGTTAGCAAAGAAAGAGTTCGTCAGGGAAAGAGTTAGTCAAAGAAAGAGTTAGTGAGGGAAAGAGTTAGTCAAAGAAAGAGTTAGTGAGGGAAAGAGTTAGTCAAAGAAAGAGTTCGTCAGGGAAAGAGTTAGTCAAAGAAAGAGTTAGTGAGGGAAAGAGTTAGTCAAAGAAAGAGTTAGTCAAAGAAAGAGTTAGCAAAGAAACAGTTAGTCAGGGAAAGAGTTAGTCAAAGAAAGAGTTAGTGAGGGAAAGAGTTAGTCAAAGAAAGAGTTAGTCAAAGAAACAGTTAGTCAGGGAAAGAGTTAGTCAAAGAAAGAGTTAGTCAGCGAAAGAGTTAGTCAAAGAAAGAGATAGTGAGGGAAAGAGTTAGTCAAAGAAAGAGTTAGCAAAGAAACAGTTAGTCAGGGAAAGAGTTAGTCAAAGAAAGAGTTAGTGAGGGAAAGAGTTAGTCAAAGAAAGAGTTAGCAAAGAAACAGTTAGTTAGGGAAAGAGTTAGTCAAAGAAAGAGTTAGTGAGGGAAAGAGTTAGTCAAAGAAAGAGTAGTTAGTCAGGGAAAGAGTTAGTCAGGGAAAGAGTTAGCAAAGAAACAGTTAGTCAGGGAAAGGGTTAGTCAAAGAAAGAGGTAGTGAGGGAAAGAGTTAGTCACAGAAAGAGTTAGCAAAGAAACAGTTAGTCAGGGAAAGAGTTAGTCAAAGAAAGAGTTCGTCACAGAAAGAGTTAGCAAAGAAAGAGTTCGTCAGGGAAAGAGTTAGTCAAAGAAAGAGTTAGTCAAAGAAACAGTTAGTCAGGGAAAGAGTTAGTCAAAGAAAGAGTTAGTGAGGGAAAGAGTTAGTCAAAGAAAGAGTTAGTGAGGGAAAGAGTCAGTCAAAGAAAGCGTTAGTGAGGGAAAGAGTTAGTCAAAGAAAGAGTTAGTCAGGATATATGAGGTAGTCAAAGAAAGAGTTAGCAAAGAAACAAGTTAGTCAAAGAAAGAGTTAGTGAGGAAAAGAGTTAGTCACAGAAAGAGTTAGCAAAGAAATTGTTCCCTCACTGTAAATGGGATTGCAAGTGGTGGAGGAGTTGCCGATGGAGTTGTGGAGGAAGTCTCGCACGAAATGCGTTTTTGAGAGATAGCAGATGCACGAAACCCTATGTTTTTCCATACAAAGTTCGTCCCCGAACCTCGATGATCTACCTCTGCGGTGCGACGGGTGCGAGACGGTCTCGTGTGTGGTCGGATCATCCTCGGATCATCCTCGGATTGGTCTCGGATCGGTTCCGCATTGTAAATGGGGTTTCAACTGTTTTTCGTGCATGTGTGGTCGACAGAATTCCATTGTGATTTGCAACTGTAGGATCGTTCCCGCATTGTAAATGGGGTTGCAAGGGGTGCTGGTGGATGAGTTGCTGATGGAATTCCATTGTGATTTGCAACTCTAGGATCGTTCCCTCACTGTAAATGGCATTGCAAGTGGTGCTGGTGGAGGAGTTGCCGATGGAGTTTTGGAGGAAGTCTCGCACGAAATGCGTTTTTGAGAGATAGCAGATGCACGAAAGCCTATGTTTTCCATACAATGTGCGTCCCCGAACGTCGCTGATCTACCTCTGCTGTGCGACGGGTGCGAGACGGTCTCGTGCGTGGTCGGATCATCCTCGGATCATCCTCGGATCATGCTCGGATCGGTTCCGCATTGTAAATGGGGTGTCAACTGTTTTTCGTGCATGTGTGGGCGACAGAATTCCATTGTGATTTGCAACTGTAGGATCGTTCCCGCAATGTAAATGGGATTGCAAGTGGTGCTGGTGGATGAGTTGCCGATGGAATTCCATTGTGATTTGCAACTGCAGGATCGTTCCCGCAATGCAAATGGCATTGCAAGTGGTGCTGGTGGAGGAGTTGCCGATGGAGTTTTGAAGGAAGTCTCGCACGAAATGCGTTTTTGAGAGATAGCAGATGCACGAAACCCTGTGTTTTTCCAGGCAAAGTGCGTCCCCGAACGTCGATGATCTACCTCTGCGGTGCGACGGGTGCGAGACGGTCTCGTGTGTGGTCGGATCATTCTCGGATATTCTCGGATCATGGTCGGATCGGTTCCGCATTGTAAATGGGGTTTCAACTGTTTTTCGTGCATGTGTGGTCGACAGAATTCCATTGTGATTTGCAACTGTAGAATCGTTCCCGCATTGTAAATGGGGTTGCAAGTGGTGCTGGTGGATGAGTTGCCGATGGAATTCCATTGTGATTTGCAACTCTAGGATCGTTCCCTCACTGTAAATGGGATTGCAAGTGGTGCTGGTGGATGAGTTGCCGATGGAAGTCCGTTGTGCTTTGCAACTGTAGGATCGTTCCCGCAGTGTAAATGGCTGCGTCAAGGTTGCTTCGTGCTGTGGCTGCATTGGTAATACTATTGTCTTTTGCAGCTGGATCTCGTAAATCGTACAGGAGTGGCTGCATGAAGGCTGCCACAGTGATTTTGTCAGCAGATTTTCTCCATTTTGGCGCTAGTGATTTTCCTTCTAAAAATCCTTTTAAAAAGTGCTTCAAAATCGTCTTTTTTTCGCTCTGGCGTCGAGATCCGGTTTTGGAGCTCCAATTTCCGACGCCGTTGCGTGTAGTTCTATTGTGTTTTGGAACTCAATCTCTGACTCTGCAGATCGCATTGTAATGGCTGCGTCAAGGTTGCTGCGTGCTGTGGCTGCATTCGTAATACTATTGTCTTTTGCAGCTGGATCTCGTAAATCGTACTGGAGTGGCTGCATGAAGGCTGCGACAGTGATTTGTCAGCAGATTTTCTCCATTTTGGCGCCGGTGATTTTCTTTTTAAAAATCCTTTTCAAAAGTGCTTCAAAATCGTCTTTTTTTCGCTCTGGCGTCGAGATCCGGTTTTGGAGCTGCAATTTCCGACCCAGTTGCACGTAGTTCTATTGTGTTTTGCAACTCAGTCTCTGCAGATCGCATTGTAATGGCTGCGTCAAGGTTGCTTCTTGCCACGGCTGCATGCGTAATACTATTGTCTTTTGCAGCTGGACTTCGTAAATCGTATTGGAGTGGCTGCATGAAGGCTGCGACAGTGATTTGTCAGCAGATTTTATCCATTTTGGCGCCAGTGATTTTCTTTTAAAAAATTCTTTTGAAAAGTGCTTCAAAATCGTCTTTTTTTCGCTTTGGCGTCGAGACCCGGTTTTGGAGCTACAATTTCCGACCCAGTTGCGCGTAGTTCTATTGTGTTTAGCAACTCAGTCTTTGCAGATCGCATTGTAATGGCTGCGTCAAGGTTGCTTGGTGCCGCGGCTGCATGCGCAATACTATTGTCTTTTGCAACTGGACTTCGTAAATCGTATTGGAGTCGGTGCATCAAGGGTTCGACAGTGATTAGTAGTAGTGCTGGGAATTGATTAATGAAAGCTTAATAGATGACATAAGAGAAGGGACGAGATGAGAAGAGATGAGCTGGGATAAGGTGAGAAGAGCTCAGATGAGATGAACTGTGGAGTGTGAAGAGTGCAGTGTGAAGTGTGGGGCGTGAAGAGTGCAGTGTGAAGTGTGAAGTGTGAAGTTTGGAGTGTGAAGGAAGCAGTGAGAAGTGAGACGTGTGAAGTGTGGACTGTGAAGTGTGGAGTGTGAAGTTTGGAGTGCAAAGAGTGCAGTGTGCAGTGTGGAGTGTGAAGAGTGCAGTGTGAAGTGTACAGTGTGAAGGAAGCAGTGGGAAGTGAGAAGTGTGAAGTGTGGAGTGTGAAGTTTAAGTTTGGAGTGCGAAGTGTGAGTGTGAAGTGTGAAGTGTGAGGTTTGGAGTGTGAAGGCAGCAGTGAGAAGTGAGAAGTGTGAAGTGTGGACTGTGAAGTGTGGAGTGTGAAGTGCGAAGTGAGAAGTGTGAAGTTTGGAGTGTGAAGGAAGCAGTGAGAAGTGTGAAGTGTGGACTGTGAAGTGTGCAGTGCGAAGTGAGAAGTGTGAAGTGTGAAGTTTGGGGTGTGAAGGCAGCAGTGAGAAGTGAGAAGTGTGAAGTGTGGACTGTGAAGTGTGGAGTGTGAAGTGCGAAGTGAGAAGTGTGAAGTTTGGAGTGTGAAGGAAGCAGTGAGAAGTGCGAAGTGAGAAGTGGGAAGTGTGAAGTTTGGAGTGTGAAGTTTGGAGTGGGAAGGAAGCAGTGAGAAGTGAGAAGTGTGAAGTGTGGACTGTGAAGTGTGGAGTGTGAAGTGCGAAGTGAGAAGTGTGAAGTTTGGAGTGTGAAGGAATCAGTGAGAAGTGTGAAGTGTGGACTGTGAAGTGTGAAGTGCGAAGTGAGAAGTGTGAAGTGTGAAGTTTGGAGTGTGAAGGAAGCAGTGAGAAGTGTGAAGTGTGAAGTGTGGACTGTGAAGTGTGAAGTGCGAAGTGAGAAGTGTGAAGTGTGAAGTTTGGAGTGTGAAGGAAGCAGTGAGAAGTGTGGAGTGTGAAGTGTGGACTGTGAAGTGTGGACTGTGAAGTGTGGACTGTGAAGTGTGGAGTGTGAAGTGCGAAGTGAGAAGGAAGCAGTGGGAAGTGAGAAGTGTGAACTGTGAAGTGTGAAGTGTGGAGTGTGAAGTTTAAGTTTGGAGTGCGAAGAGCGCAGTGTGAAGTGTGAAGTGTGAGGTTTGGAGTGTGAAGGCAGCAGCGAAAAGTGAGAAGTGTGAAGTGTGCAAGTGCGAAGTGTGGAGTGTGAAGTGTGAAGTTTCGAGTGCGAAGAGTGCAGTGTGAAGTGTGGAGTGCGAAGTGTGGAGTGTGAAGACTTTGCTTCGTCTCTCGCTGAAAAAAAGCCGCTTGTCGAGGGAAGGACACGGTCGGGACAGGCTGGCGTCGAACTATAGGTCATTTATGTTTGGGAAACTTCCGCCGCCGGCTTGCCCGGGTCTATGTTATGTGTCAAAAAGCTAGTGTCATGCACGTGTACATGCGTTTGAGACTCAGATGCTGTCAAGAAGGCTTGCCATTTCCCACCCAAAAAATCCTGCACTGACTGCAGTGCACCCTCCATTGGGAGAGTCCGATCCTTTCCAACCATACCATGATGATCACCAAAATGTCGAGTCTAAATGGGTTGGACTGGCAATAAGGTACCCCAAATCCAATGCCTGACCATAAATCTAATCTATTATTTGATGGCCATCAATGGTTTGTATACTGTTGTATACTGCATGTTTAGGTAAATCCCAAAAGCAAGTACTAGATGTAGCCACCATCATGGGAAACAAAACTATTTTCAGATGGGTAACACCAGCATCATTCAGCAATTTCCGCCTTTGGTGGTTAAATCCCCAGTGTATTCAACCATGAATTACTACCATGTTCGCAATTTTCGATGGTTTAATCAGTTTAATCCCTAAATAAAAGAGCAATCATCAATCAAATCACTTGTGAAACATGATTGCTGGATGATATACCAGTGATTCACAAAAAAAAAGATCACCATGCCTTCATGGGTAAAGTCCATCCATCCAAAGGAGCACCAAATTTCCGCCTCGAGTCCTCGATTAAGCTCCTCATGGAGCTGCATGTAGCCAGCCTGCCAGAGTAGATAGCTAGGATGGCTGGGTATACTTTCCCACTTGTTCGTGGTGGAAGTACAAGATATCCTCATTTAATGGCAAGACCATACTTATTGGTGGTAGTCTACCCATTTATCTGGATGAATGATAGCTATTTTTGGCATTTTACCAGCAAAAAATAAAGGTATAAAGCATTAAAGAACCAACGTATACATATATATATATATATTATACAGTATATATATATATATACCTGTGTATATGGGGATAATCTATGGGATATAGATCAAATAGGTTTAATCTAAACCGCTCACATTGGGATATGGAAAGAACAAACAGGTCGGTTTGTAGAATCACCACGACATTCATCATCATTCCAGTGATAACGCGACGTGAGGTCTGCAACATTTATAATAATAATAATAGTAATAATAATAATACTAATAATAATAATAATATATATATACACATGTGTATGTATATATATATATGTGTGTGTGTTATATGCATATATATATATATTATCTATTATATAGTATGGTGTATATATATATACATACATACATACATATAAGCAAATTATCTATGGTATATTATTGTAAATACCTCCAAGAAACGAGACATGGAACCTATGCTCAATTTCTTTCAGTTGTCGCCAGGCGCGCGCCCAAGTGACGGTGGACAATGCCACTGAAACTTGAGGCCATGGGGGGGCATCAATCCTCACAATGATTCGGTCACTATGTTTTCTACCCAGATTTTTTTTGTCTTCCCCAGATATGATAGTTAGATAATTGATAGTTAGACTTAGCTAGATAATCTTAGATAATGTTTACTTCATGTTTGTCAAGTTTCCAGCTGGCCTATCTTTCGTATCATTGTTCGTGGTACCATCATGCCATAATCCATTGATGAAACAACCTGAGGAATGGAGGTCTTGTGGATTGAGTGGGTCACCGACGAGTTCGGAACTGAAAATAGGCTACCCGCGGCCCAAAACATCTTGGTTGACCATGATTTTCACTGATTTCCCCTTTTGAATAGTCATAACATGGGGTGCCCTCTGGTAAACTAACATAGCTATGAAAAATCACCATCATCAATAGGTAACTCAACTGTAAATGTGCCATTTTCAATAGCTATGCCAAATTACCAGAAGGTATGCCCTAGTTTGAAAACAACATATGTGCTCAGCAATGGCACCCGCTGCCTTGGAGTTGTTGGGATGGTAGCCGACAGCCAGGAACGTCCACATGACCGCAGCCTCAGTGTTGCACATCTTTCTATGAGATGTTAACCCAAAAAAGCAACTCGTTTTTAGAGATAGAAAAGCAACACCCTACGTGAATAGAGATACTTTACTTTTAGATAATTCTAATAGTTATTTGTTTTGGGGGGAGGTTGTATACTATGGCTAAATCCAAATGGTATGATAATTTTGGATGTCCAGGATCTTGAGATGTCCAAGATCTCGAGATGTGTAAACAAAAATTATGTAACATGCAAAAGTTTCGGACCCACTTCAGTGTGTTCATCTGATCTCCAAAGTTGGCTCCATTTCTGTTTGACACACCCCACAGATGCCAAAACTTCAGTGCCCAGTAGGTGCCCGACGAGTACCATCATCATTGCCGACTTGTTGATGCCAACAATGTCCTACGAACAACATTGACAAAGCATGGCTGAATCTGTCGTTGAGAACATCATGACTATGGGATTTGGGGGGTCTGGAGACAGATCCAGTGGCCATCGCCAAACATGTGGAAAGCTGCAGGCCAAATCATTAACCCAATCAAACATGTTGGTTAGATTTCCCAATTATAACCAAACCATACCAAACCAACTATCATCCAACGTTGAGGATCCAAAAAAAATCAGCAACATGGGGGCCGCCTCCACGGCGACAATAAAGAGCCCGGCCGCAAAGAGAACGGACATCACTTGCACCTGCGAAGGCTGCGAAGGATTCTATTCCATACCATTTCCTGCTCAGTTTTTTGAGGACAAAAACAATCATTTGAGGCATAGTTCACCTGCCAAGGACTTGGGTGACTGGAAAAAACATGAGTCTGAACTTCAGATGTTCGGCCTTTTCTGAAATATAAAAATGTTTGCTAACCGGAGGCTAAACATGTCATCACGTTCTATGGTTGGTCAAGGCTTTGTTGCGCAACCAATCGAATTGTGTGTATATGATATGGCACGTGCTCTCTGAATCTCATTATCCCTCAAGACCTCCCTTGGCTTCCCAAGTTGCCATAAAACGAGCAAGTAATAGACAGTTTCCGTGTTCGTTTACAATTGTTTCCCATCTAAGAAATCTTTAAAAAACACATGGCAAAACATTGCTATCAAAAATTAAATTTGTTTGCCCATCATAGTTGCGAACAATCATCTGTTTTCCGTTGCCGCATTCGTTTTCTGCGCAGCTGTCAAATGCAACACTGCAACACATTCAGCAAACCTAAAGCCTGTGTCTGGTGTCAAACATTGCAGGCAAAATGTTGGTCCTAACACTGGGTTCTTCGTCTTTACCAAAAGCTCGCAGAAGATCCTTTCCACTGTTGGCATGCGATCATGCACCTTTGCACACATCTACCCAGTGCGCCAGTATTTGAAGAACAGATGGATTGCCTCCTGTAGCTATGAGATTCTACCGGAGTGTTTGAAAATGGGCATACACCCACAATCACCTGTATTCTCTAGGGAAAAACACGTTCATTGAAACCATAACATTTTGAAACCCAAGGTCGCCACGATTTCCTAACCAAACAAAAACAATTGGATTTTGGTGCGTTTCAATGTTTTCAAACATTTTTTGAAGAAAAATCCTAAGGTTCAACATTTCTCAAGGAAACAACTTGTGTTTTTCTTATGGTTCCCAAGTTCTCCCCAAATGTTTACAAACTGTTCGCGGTTCCACCGAAGACCCACGCTGCTTTGCGCGGTGTACCAGTGCCGTCACACCGGGGCCGCCCGCAGGGCTGGCACCGCAAAGACGCTACGACAGGCACCACAGATGATCCGATGGCGCTGGGTTGCGCGGGCCGCGTTGACCGCGTTGCAGAAGGGGCATTGGATGTGGATCTGCCTTAGTGGATCGATCCAAATTAGATCTTAACTCAATGAACTAACACATGTAAATATATAAATATATAACTATATAAATATAAATATAAATATAAATAAATAAATATATATATTTATTTATACTGTGTTTGACACTGCATATGCATGTATGTATATATGTACATCTGTATTATATGTCTATGTAAAATATGAAAATGCAACCCCCTGTCAATTAAGGGTTGGGGCTGTGCAACCAGTTTGTAGTGAAGAAACGGCCTGCATAGCCTCAAGCTCTACTAAATGGATGTGCATGCATGATCGAATTTCACTACTAAATGTGGGCCCCTGGTTCAGCTGAAGCGCAAAATTTGGATATATTTTCACAGTGTCTTAAGACGCCAACATGACTCGACCAAACACCCTGTTCCATTTAGTAGAGGTACTCATTTGAGCACAAGTTGCGGGACCAACATCACTCGACCAAAACCCCAAAGCCATTTAGTAGAGAAATACACGGGGTCCATTTAGTAGAGAAAACAACATGAAACACATATATGACTGATCCCATGACCATCCATTTAGATTTGGCATCGCCCCCAAAAAAGGCAACAAAAGAACCCAAGCACGAAAGGCAGCACCCGACGAGCAAGAAACACCCAAGCGAGGGATTTGGCATCGCCCCCCAAAAAAGGCAAAAAAAGAACCCAAACACGAAAGGCGGCACCCGACGAGCAAGAAACACCCAAGCGAGGGATTTGGCATCGCCCCCAAAAAAGGCAAGGCAGCACTTGGCTAGACAGGGAAAATCTTGATAGAATTTGGACATTTTGGGACTACAAATGGTGTTGCATAGCGCGTAAGGGATTATAGGGCACACAAGGATGCAACAGGGCTTTGTTTGAAACAGTTCTAGATAGACTGATCCCATGACCATCCATTTAGTAGAGGCAGCACTTGGCTAGACTGGAGGCGGCATGGCAAGATACCGCAAGGATGCTATCTTTGTCCAACTTCTGTTGTTTCATATCGCGGTATACCCGATCATGTTGATTTACTTCAACCTAGGAATATCTTTGATATTCATTGGCATTCTGGAATTTATATTTATTTTTCAAGCTTATTTTTTTTTGAGCATCTATTATCATATACTATCTGGATTTACGTGATTCATCCTGATGAACATGGATTGGCCAAACGACTATCGGGGGCAACGGAATGGGAATCTCTACTAAATGGTTTTTCAGTTTTGTCTCGTGTCATTGTGACCGTTTTATGAACTCTACTTCGCAACCTCTACTAAATGGTTCCTGTGATTTTGCAACATTTTTTTGACATCTCTACTAAATGGTTTTACCCCAAAAACAACATTTGACATCATATGATTAACATATCATTTTTACCTCACTACTAAATGTGGATCATGGGTCTAGAGATGTTTACTTGATTTTTTTTTGAAAAATCATGATTCTCTACTAAATGGTTTCTGGAAATTTCACACTAAATTTTTGGTTCACTTTCCGGGACCTAGGTCATAGCATTTAGTAGTGGAAATTGGCAGGAGGATGAAAATGCATACTATGTCTATAGGATATGTATATTTTAAAAAAAACATATTATTGCAAAATATGATTTGTTATGCATATATATGTGTAAAAATAAATGCATGTATATTATATATATATGTGTATATATGATTGTGTATATGATTGTGTATATATATATATACACGTATATATATATATATGTAAATAATATATATATATAAATAGAGCTATACATATTTACTTACTTATAGCCCCGTCTTCCTATCATCAAAACCTCACCAAATAAAACAAAACTACCTCAGATTGTTTGTTTGGGAAATTTTCACATTGGCCAATTTGATTTTCAATTCCCGAAAGTTCCGGCGAAGGGTTTTTCCCGAAAAACTGCTGCCAAATTCCACGTTTCACTTCATCTACATAACACCTCCCGAATCCTTTACATCACCTACATCATCTACATCAACTTCATCTACATTGCATACATCACGTACATCTCCTACATCAATTTCAACCAACCTCACCTACATCGCACAAATCACCCACATCATCTACACTAACTTCAATCAACTTCATCTACATGACATACATTATCTGTCATTATCTACATCATCAGCACAATCTACAGGTGCTCAACATCTACATATTTCCCGCAAAAACCTGCAATGCCTTTTGCACAGGAGTCATTACACAGAGGTTCTTACACAGGAGTTGTTACACAGGAGTTCTTACACAGTTGTTGCACAGGATTTGTTACACAGGAGTTGTTACACAGGAGTTGCTACGCAGGAGTTGTTACACAGAAGTTGTTACACAGAAGTTGTCACACAGGAGTTAACTTCTAGGTGATCTACTTGTATCGGAACCCCCTGCAAAACTCCTACTTCTCAACTTCTTCTAAATTTCTCTCTTTGGGCAGCAGGGGCAGCCAGGCGGTGGCTTACGAAACGTCAACCTCTGCGGAGATCGCGCGTGTCGGACGCCCAAACGTGTGGTGAAATGCGCATTCGCCTTGTCCGTGGCAACCTCCGCAAGGATCGTGCGTGTTGGACGCACAAACGTGCGGTGAAATGTTGTTTTGTTGTCCGTGGCGATGCCGTTTCGTACGAAATGAAGGTCTAATGTCAAAAACTGGTGTAAAATTGAGATTTTGAAATGTCCGATGCAACCCTTTCGCACAAAATGATGATGGTAAAACGTTAAAGTCTGCAGTAAATTTGCGAAATTGCAGCGTCACAAAGCTGCTCAGTGGCCAGGCTTCTCAGTGTAAAAGCTTCTGTGTGTAAAAGGTCCTCTGTGTAAAGACTTCTCTGCGTAAAAGCGTCTGTCTGTAAAAACTTCTGCGTGTAAACGCATCAGTGTGTAAAAGCTCCATTGTGGATAGACTTCTCTGTGTTAAAGGCTTCTGTGTGTACAAGCTCCTCTGTGTAGAGATTTCTTTGTGTAAGAGCTTCTGCATAAAAGCTCCTCTGTGTAAGACTCTTCTGTGTAAAAGCTTCTTTGTGTAAAAGCGTCTGTGTGTAAAGACGCCTCTGTGTTAAGACTTCTCTGTGCAAAAGCTCCTATGCGTCAAGACTTTTCTGTGTGTGCAAACTTCTCTGTGTAAAGACTTCTCTGTGTAAAAGCTTCTGTGTGTAAAAGCTCCTCTGTATAAAGACTTCTCTGTGTAAAAGCTTCTGTGTGTGTAGGCGTCTGTGTGTAATAGCGCGTCTGTGGAAAGACTTCTGTTTTTAAAGCCTCTGTTTGTAAAAGCTCCTCTGCACAAAGACTTCTCTATGCAAAAGATTCTGTGTGCGAAAGCTCCTCTGTGCAAAGACTTCTCTGTGTAAAAGCTTCTGTGTGTAAAGGCTCCTCTGTGCATACAACTTGTCTTTGTAAAGGAGTCTGTGAGTAAAAGCTCCTCTGTGTCAAGACTTCTCTGCGTAAAAGCTGCTGTGGGTGAAAGCTTCTGTGTAGAAATTTCTGTGTGTAAAATCTCCTCTGTGTAAATAAAGGCTGTGTAACAGCTGCTCTGTGTAATGAACTTTGCTGTGAAAACACATCTGTGTGTAAAAGCTCCTCTGTGTAAAGACTTCTCTGGGCCTGTGTGTGTACAAGCTCCCCTGTGTGAAGACTTGTCTGCGTAAAAGCGTCTGTGTGTAAAAACTTCTGCGTGTAAACGCGTCAGTGTGTAAAAAGCTCCACTGTGGATAGACTTCTCTGTGTTAAAAGCCTCTGTGTGTACAAACTCCTCTGTGTAGAGACTTCTCTGTGTAAGAGCTTCTGCATAAAAGCTCCTCTGTGTAAGAACTCTTCTGTGTAAAAGCTTCTCTGTGTGAAAGCGTCTGTGTGTAAAAACGCCTCTGTGTTAAGACTTCTCTGTGCAAAAGCTTCTGTGTGTAAACACGTCCGCGAGTCAAAGCCCCTCTGTGTAAAGACTTCTCTGCGTAAAAGCTTCTGTGTGTAAAAGCTTCTGTGTGAAAAACAAAAAGTGTGTCAAGCTTTGTCTCTGTACAGACTTCTCTGTGCAAAAGCTTCTCTGTGTGAAGGCGTCTGTGTGTAATAGCTCGTCTGTGGAAAGACTTCTGCTTTTAAAGCCTCTGTTTGCAAAAGCTCCTCTGCGCAAAGACTTTCCCTCTCTATGCAAAAGATTCTGTGTGCGAAAGCTCCTCTGTGCAAAGACTTCTCTGTGTAAAAGCTTCTGTGTGTAAAGGCTCCTCTGTGCAAACAACTTCTCTTTGTAAAAGAGTCTGTGAGTAAAAGCTCCTCTGTGTCAAGACTTCTCTGCGTAAAAGCTGCTGTGGGTGAAAGCTTCTGTGTAGAAACTTCTGTGTGTAAAATCTCCTCTGTGTAAAAAAAGGCTGTGTAACAGCTGCTCTGTGTAATGAACTTTGCTGTGAAAACACATCTGTGTGTAAAAGCTCCTCTGTGTAAAGACTTCTCTGGGCTTGTGTGTGTACAAGCTCCCCTGTGTGAAGACTTGTCTGCGTAAAAGCGTCTGTGTGTAAAAACTTCTGCGTGTAAACGCGTCAGTGTGTAAAAGCTCCACTGTGGATAGACTTCTCTGTGTTAAAGGCTTCTGTGTGTACAAGTTCCTCTGTGTAGAGACTTCTCTGTGTAAGAGCTTCTGCATAAAAGCTCCTCTGTGTAAGAACTCTTCTGTGTAAAAGCTTCTCTGTTTAAAAGCGTCTGTGTGTAAAGACGCCTCTGTGTTAAGACTTCTCTGTGGAAAAGCTCCTATGCGTCAAGACTTCTCTGTGTAAAAACTCCGTGTAAAAGCTTCTGTG
>CAMXCT020002067.1:0-10000 GCA_947184155.2 Cladocopium goreaui
CTGATAAGATATTAGTTCGTGCAAACTTTTGAAGTGGAAGATTCTGTCTTGCAAATGTAGCAGTCACAGCCCATCTTCGAACCTTGAGAAGTAGTCCGCAGTGAAGCCATGTTGGTGACACAAAGTCACATGTTTGGTTGCAGCTCAATGGCCAGTGGAGGCAAACCACAATGACAATTGGATTTCACCCTTTGAGGCTGGCATGATGCCGCGAGCGACTCAATCTGGAGGCACGAACTTTCGTGTCTTGGGATGCCACACCCGTTGTTTCCCCTCTCTGAACAGTTTCAGACATCTTGTGAAATCTCTGTTGGGTCCTCTGGGCAAAGATTTGGACCTGCTGGATGCAGTACTTCACCCCTTTTTTGTGTTCGTGGATCGCTACCTAGAGTGTTGAACTGGCCAGGAACATCGCCTATGTCAACTCACTCACCCGTTGCTCGTCATGCCAAGCGTGATGCATTTGTTTGCCATCTAAAAGCGCAACTTCTAGCCTACATGGGATAATGAAACCGGTCACGCCATGCTGAAGTACTTGCATTGAAAGATCTGACAGATCTGACAGATCTGACAGATTGAAGTTGATTGAAGTGTCACATGACGTTCCATGGAAACATCTGTGATCTTCTGTGATGTTCGTTTTTTTTTTGTTTCCCTGTCCCATCACCTTTGTTCCTCACCCAGGGCCGAGAGGAGGTCAAGGCCAAGGAGCTGGGCTGTTGGTGGGTTAACCAAGGGGTTGAGCAATCTGAAATCTCATAGTGACAATGACCGATTATTGTATAGTGGAAGGACACACAATAGGCTGTTTAACAAGAACACCTACTTGATCTAAACTGATCCAGTCTGGGTCTGAGACCTGGATACTTGAAAAATTATGTTACAGCTGCTGCAATTAGCAGAATAGATTCCAAGGTTTTGTTAGACTGCAAAGTGCAAAAGTGCAAGAACACATCCATTCTGGCTCTTCATCATTGTGCTATGGAGAGGGCTCTGAAGTGTTTGTCATAATAAGACCCCCCTGCTTGTAGTCCTTGTTTTTTCAACCATGAGACCGCAGGAATCAGCTGAAGATGAGCGAATGCAGCAGGCCAGAATAAAAACAACAACGATTTGGTTGGCTAGCCATGACATTCGCCTGCAGCAAACAATTTGTCCAGATTTTTCCTAGATCTACCCCAACAACCGGAGTTGTTTAGTTCTGCGATGAATTGTCTGCTGCAGGCGATGTCCCCGTCCTTTTCCAACCAGCAGGTCATGCTCTCTTTTGTGGCACTGGTAGGTCACAGGTTTAGGAACTCGTAGAATGTCGTAGACGTAGCACTTGGCGCCATGAAAGTCAGGTGCTTGCTGCGATTGCAGAAGTATCCTTCGACGACATCGACCTGAACAAAGATGGTGTTATCACGCCGGAGGAATGGTTTAAGGGGTTTTCCACAACAAGGGGACCGAGAAGACGAGAAGACCGAGAATTTACACCCCGAAAGTATCAGTTTATCATAGTTTATCGGGATTGATTGGGCAAATTGAATCAAATTGACATATCACTTGGGATCATTGGGACCAGGGTCTACAAATTGAATCAAGGGGCCGAAGGTTCAACTTGTAGCGGTGTCAGATCAGGCTCTCTTTAGTAAGCGCATGAGTTGTTCCATCTCACATGACATTTTTGGTGATGAATCTTCCGAGTTTAGAAACAAATCCTGTGACATGGTGTAAATAGATGTACATAGCGTTGCATTATGTGTTGCATTTATTTTCTTCTTTAAGACTCTGCTCCAGGAGTTTGCCGCATTTGTTGCGAAAGTTCGAGCAAGTCTTGGTGTGACTCGTCTCGGCAAAGGGGCCAAACCTTGAGCACAGCTCCCGTGGGTGGTCGGGTGGTCAAAGACCACGGACTGAAGGAATCTTGAAGCCTTATATGAAAAAATTGAACCATTTCTCTTGAACCCTTGAATTGACTGCTTAACATTTGCACACCTTCAACACGGTGCCTCTACAAGAAGCTTCTATGTCAGCTGTGATGTATCTTGCAAGGTTGAAGCACCTCCCCAGGTCGGGAAAAACTGAAAAGCTGAGTCAAGCTGTGAATGTGACGAATGCGAACCTTTGCCGGTTTTTCCTTCTGAAAGTGGTAGCGGCAGTTTCCCTTGTTGTTCAAGCAGGAGTTCCGCTTTTTTCAAAAGCTTGATGTCAGCAGGAATCCTCTCCGCCAGCGCCACCTGCTCCTCCTGCGGAGTTTCCTTTGCTTCCTTCCGTGGGAACATGGTGCCTTTGAGAAATGTCATTCGAAGGGCACGTCATGCATCGATTTCATGGTCTAGAGTCTAGCGCATGAATCTTGATTCAACTCGGGTTCGGAACATTTGTTGAAGTTTGACTGGAACATTGTTGGCCCTAGCAAAGTGACCACCAGAGGATTCCATGTACTGTTTCTTGAGGGTAGTGAGGGGCAAAAACATGCAAAAACCAAATGGGAAACGTGATGAGCACAACTGGGACAACCACAATGACAATTAAGGACTTACGGATGGTTCCAGAAATGAAACCCAAACGTCTGCAATTTGTCTAAGCCTTCCTCAGTCTCGAGAGAGTTGCCTTGGTGGATTCTGATCATTGCATTGGAACCTGGCACGACAACGAGAAGGTTTTGTTCTCGTAAGCAGAATTTTACCGTGTTGACATGTGTTGACATGTGTTGAGGTACATGGCAAAGCCATTGCGACCGGAGGCCTTGCTTTGCAGCGCAGTGCGAATGTGCGACTGAATCAGTTGACCGCTGACCACTTGACCCCCAGGTTTCGGGGACACATGACGCCAGGTTCAAGCGGCCATTGCTTCAACCTTTGCAGATGCCGATGCCAACAAAGATGGCGTCATCTCAAAGGAGGTCATGTGAGCTGTGACTCTCTTGAGGCATTGCGGCATTGCACATGCAGTATGCAATACAACCCCCTGCAGGAGTTCAAGGATTTTGTGGAGAAGGCCACTGCGCTTCAGCCTGCAGAGGCACCAATTGGATGGTTCAGTGGTGCAGTTGTCAACTGTTGTCTGTACACTAGCTGCCATAGCGGAACGTAAGGCACCAAAGTCTAAGTGGCAGCTGCTTCCATCGGTGGGAACCTGGCTGGCCACAAATTTGGACGCAGAGGCGGGCTGGACATGTCCTGTTGCTTCCGAAGACAGCATCACACCGACGCGCGAGGCAGATGAGTCAAAGCACAAAGAGGCGAGTGATATGAGTTCCTGCTTGAAGGGATGGTAAAAATATTTTTGGCCCTTGGCAGAGCAGTTGTTATCAAGTGATCACTAATTGATGCAGATGGGCCCCTGTGGTCAATGGGGATTTCATCGGATTTCCCTTGCAGCAATGCCAACCCACTTGCAGGGCACAGTTGAAAAGCAGGCCAGCCTTGAGAGTAAGGGACGTTGGACTCAACCAGACTTTCACTTCAGTGGAGGATAGGAATGAGGTATGTTATGGTATGTTGAACTGTTGGGTCCCCACGCTTTTATTTTTTTCACTTTGCTGCGAAAGGTACATGCAGCAATTGCTGCGGCTTCCTTCGAAGACCTGGACACCAACAAAGATGGTGTGATCACTCGCGAGGTGGGTAGCCATTGTGAGCTGCTCAAGTCTCGCTTTGGAATGTTTGACATATTTTGAAATCACGTCATCAATTGTCATCCGTCATTTTTGTTGACATATCTAGTCATCTTGTCTCACGCATCACCTGATGGGCTCCAGGAGTTCCATGACTTTGTTCAGAAGGCGTCCTGTCTTTTCCTTGAACTCACTCCAATTCTGTCCCATTGCCAGTGTCAAGTGTCTTGGCATTTGAGTGCAGGCCACAGCATCTGCAGTGGAGGACACATGTCGTCCATTACCATGTGATGTAGCGCCTATTTTTCCTTTGAGTACAAGCACTAAGGCACTAAGGTTTCATGAAGGTTTCATGAAAGACTGACGAAAAGTGATACCAGCAAGAGTCTTATTCATTTTTATTCATCAAGAAAGGCCGAGTCATCAGACACAGATGCACAGATGCACAGACAGAGAGGCAGACTCTGCCTGGGAATACGGTAGGACACTATCACTCCACGGGAGCAGGCCTGACATTGAAGCCATTGAAAGATATTGAAAGTTCAGAATGAGAGAACATGATGAGAACGTGCATAAAACATCATAAACATGCATTTCCTGCATACCTTGTTGTGGTCGTTGTGGCCAGTGGCCAAGATCAAGTTGGGCGGCCTGTCCTGTCCAGGTGCAGCATGAGCAGGTCATTGTTGGACGATTGGTCGATCACTTCGTGGCTGCCACGACCTGAGTTCACTGAGTTGACGGAGTTGACCCATGGGAGCCATGGCCAGGCTCCTCGGTATGTCACACGTCTGTCCAAGGCCAACATGCCAAGGGGCACACTATCAGGAGGAATCCAAATCATCCAAATCCATGTTGAGAAATGACTGAAATGAGAGAAATGAGACTGGCCAATGGCCCAGCCTGCGCCAGTCTGAGTACCTGCTGTTGAGTTTTGCTGTGAGCTTGCTACAGTTGCAGGAACCTCTCCGATGGCTAGCTCACCTGGTACAGAGGCCAGATTTGACGACAGTGAGGTGTTTCTTGCAGTTCTGTAGCAGCTTTCTGGATTAGGTTGGCGTCAAGCAGATCAGCCCACGAACCATGTGCGCAGATCTGCTGTGCTGGCCACCGATGTTTAGTGGTCGGTTCAATCGCTTGTAGATTTTCAAGATTTTTCAAGGTACAAGAGAAGGGTTGAATGGGAAGAGAAGATGGAGCAGGTCCAGCAGCCACATTAAGCAACAACCTCCTCACAGATTGCAGATGAGATGAGCACATCTTCGAATGCTTAACAACATTCAAACATCTTCAAACATCTTCAAACACCCTTTGAGGGGACGCAATTGAAAGGGGAGGTTTGCGCGGGCTATATCGGCTACATGGGCAGGTCCGATTGAAGAACTGGATTGACACTCGGCTCATCCCAAGCCTTCAAGAGGCGGGCAATTGGAGGACTCCTTTCGGAGTAAAGGCAGTCTTTCGTGGTATTTCGTGGTGATTGCACATAGCTTTTTTTTAAATTTGATTCCCTGTCAAGGCGGTGAAAGAGGAGAGTGTCGCTACGCTCTGTGAAAGCCGTGGAAGTTCCCGCAGTGAGACTCCAAAGGCTGCATGAACCTTAGCATAGCTGCTTAGCTCCCTCCAAAAGACTACGATTTGTCTGGGCAAAATTCGGAACGACGTGGTGATACCCCAGCCCAAACTAATTGCCTTTCTTGCTTTTCTCGTTACTGTGATGGTGATGTTGTTGGATCTCGTGAGAAGTGGAATATTGTTCAAGTCCAATCTTTGCTGCAAGCTATATATCACATCATATCACATCATATCACATCATATCACATCTATCATGTCGTATTTCCAATGTGAATCTTAGTGACAATTTCTGTCCGTGACCAAGGCCGAAATGCGTCTTTGGATCCAAAAGCAGCTGCAAAGCAATTACGAGGCTTGGTGGATGGCCTGACAATGACCGCAATGGTGGCGGTGTCAACGATGGCAATCGGATATTAGCGATGGCATTTCTCTACAACATCTTTAATTTGAAAAAAATATGATTGTAAAATATTATAAATACGTACAAATATTATATGTACACATTGTAGGTATTGCAGATTCTTTTGTATCTTAGATTCATCTAGATTCGATATTTGTAGCATGTCTCGACCTCCAGGCCGTGAGAGAAGGCAGCGTAGCAGTGGTCAGCAACACTGACTCGAGATCTGGGACTCCGCCTGTTCTGACCTCAAACTCAGACTCGAGTTACCCGGTTACCCAGGTGCCAGTTGACCTTTCAAAAGCTTTGGCACCTGGCATCACCTGGCATCACCTGGCATCACCTGGCACCTGGTGGACCTGGCGAGGCCAAAGTTGATGCTTGGCTCAAGGAGCAGCTGGACATGCTCGAAAGCAGTTTGGACCAGGCCATTTGCTGGACATATTGCATATATTGCTACACAATGACAATCTGTCTGGAATCAATGACATATGAATCATATGAATGACATTAATGACAATTCATGACAATTTAATGATTCAATACATGCTCCGCTTGGCCATCGTCAGCGAAGCGGCCAGGCTGCCAAGGAAGAAAGTGTGGCCACTCTGTGCAGCGCTGGATCCAGGACTGACACCCCGGATGTCCTAACCTTGGAATACGTAGGACTTGCGTCGTTTCCAAGAACAGTATAAAAGACCTGAGGCTTTCTATGCTGCAGAGCAAGGGAAAGAAATCAAGTTATGAGTTGATATTTGTTGATTCATGCAAGGTCAAGATCGACAGCTGGCTGAAGAGTCAGCTTGAGACAAACCTCGAATCTGCTTGGTCCCGAAAGATATTTGGGCTGGTGCGGATGGTGGGCACATCTCGGGTCTTTGGCCAGACAGTGTTCGACAGTGTCCTGCAAAGATAAATTGCATTGTCTCTTGAAGCAGGGACGACTAAGGGGTCACAGATTGTTCGGAATAACTGGAAACACCGACTTTCAAAATCTTTCATGTTTGCTGAACAGACATTCTATGTGCATTTCCTAAAACCATTATAAAACAATATAAAACATAATGAATTAACTAGTGACTAGTGGTTGAGGTTGTCCCGGCTGAGGCTGTGAGAGAAGGTAGTGTTGCCACATTGGACGTGGAAAGTGTAGCTGCAGTACCACTGGTCAGCACCTAAGATTAACAATGTGACTATAGAAGAGAACCTTTGTGTCTGGAGCACTTCTTTCAGTTGCAGACGACAATAGGTGCAACTGCCTTATGTTGACTTCCGCAAGAAGGAGCCAGCAGGCTGTGTGTGTGACCCATTGAAACCATCCAATAGTGTGACTGAATTCTGTGGTCAGGCTCCGCAGGTCCAGTTGTGGAGGCCCTGAGTTGCGAAACAAATTGTTGACCCCCTGATTTAGCACAGTTGGCTCGTTGACTTCCCCGGATTCAGCTACTGGGCACGTGCTAGGGGCCTGCCATCGCAGAGCTGGATTTTGCGCAGATGGCTCAGAGAATGTCAAAACAATTCAGAGCACCTTTTAATCTGCAGATTTGCCAGTCTTACAACTTCATATCAACTTCATAAAACCTCTAAACCTCCATGTTGACGTTTCAATGTGACTCAGCAGCCTGTGAACATCTGTTATTGGAAGTTCTCAGACCAAGGTTCGAGGACATGGACTACGACACCGTGATCTCATCAGCAGAAACCACCATTGGTATGGTGGAAGCAATCCGAAGAAGCCTGGCAGAACAGGCAGGAGGTTTTCAACCTTTTCACATTTTTCAACCTGTAGCACACAATTGCATGGCTTTGAGGCCCAGAATTGTTGTTTGGACTTGTCAGGCAGGCATTCAGCCAGATCAGATCCGGGTCCGTCTCTCAAAGACTCCTTTGACCGCTTGCAGATCATACGGATTGTACTCGTACTGGCTTTTTCCGGAAAGAGTTGCATGATGACCCATGGCACGCGCAACAGGTGACATTGGCACCTGGGAGTGTGAAAGTGAAGATATCGTGCGCGGCTCACGCGTTGCGCTACCTCTACTGGAAATGAAAGCAAGAACCATTCCCCACTTCAAATTCATCATAGCTACGGAATTTCACCATGTTTACTATATAGCTATATATAAATCATCTATAAATGGAATTATGATTAAATGATATTAAATGGATATGTTCATCCATTTTCTATAGCCATATGTTTACCATATGTTTACCTTAAAGGGCACTTGTGGCACTTGACATCGCCGCTTGGCACTGAGGATTGCATGCGGCGACGTGGGGTCTGCGACAGTGGTGTTGCAACGGGCCACTCAAGGCGATGGAGATCCACTGCCAAGGTCTCAGGATTTTGGACCCACTGACATAACACAGCAGTAACAAGGTTGGCTTAGGAGATGTATGTAATATTATGTAACTATATATATATATTTATCTTATATATTGTGATATATACTCACATATATATATAGTATGATAATAAATAGTCATACAAATAAGGAGTCAGAATGGATTTATATCATAGAGTCCTACAGTCATCCATGAGATTCCCACTTGCCATAGGTTGTCTTATGTTGTGTTCCATGCTTTGTCAACAAGTCTTGTTCGCAGAAGTGCACGACGAGGATCAGTCGCATTGGTCAGCACGTGGCCAAGGTCACTGTTTTGGGAGAATGATTCATATTGATTCATATGATTCCTTGATTTCTGGGACTCCTGGGATTCCTGACATCTCTGAGGATTTCTGGGGATTTCTGGGGGATTTCTGGGATGCCATGATTTGAGGAATTCTAAAGCAGTTTATGCAGCATGGCTTGAGTGCACTTGTGAGGTCCCAGGAGCCAGACAAGCGCAAAAATCCGGTGGCGATTTGGTCATTGGCAATATCCGTGTCAAGGCATGAGACTGTGATGAAGTCTTGCTGTCGGAAATTGTCTTGCTAATTCCAATAATTGTAATTCGGCTTCCAAACCACTGTGGCCATTGGCGACACTCCAAACTCAATGACTGCGTCCTTGTGGCAGGCAACCTCTGCAGGCAAGATTCAGATGATCAGTTCTTGTGATAGCTTGCGGTAGCTGGTGATAGTTTGTATTTAGATAGCCAAGTTGCTGTAAGCCTGCGATGCTGCGAGGTGCTCGCCCTACAAGCGCCAAAGTCAGAGAGGAGGCGACTTCGAAATTTGATGACAACCGTACGATGTGGCATGAGATTCTGATGGGATTCTGGAGCACATCTTGAACTTCATGAACCTTGCAGCCTCCAATAGCCGTGGACAGTCGTTTGATGATGTTTGATGATGTTTGATGATGTTTGATGTTTGATGTATTGAGGTGGCAATAGAGGCACTGAAGAAAGCCTTCCAGCTTCCGGGTGAGGAGAGAAAGATACAGTATCCAACGCCGGGAGAACATGTTGAAGATCAGATGTAAATTTGCGTGAGAGCTGTTAATGACAGATGTCCAGCTTACAGTACTTTATTGATCGGTTCAGGAGCAAGAGACCGAGGTAGGCATCACTTCCTGAAGTCTTTGACCATGTCAGTGAAGTATCATCGTTTCCATCAGTCGCTTGAAGCATAGGCCAATAGACATAATAGACAGATTAGACAGAGAATGTATGAATAGTGTGGACTTGCCAACAAGAATCTATGATTTGGCCACATGTAGCGCTAAGAACAAATTCAAGCAGCTGCCAGGGCGGCTTTGCGGCCATGGATGCAAACAAGGACTTGACCACAGCTGAAAGATGCCCAAAGTATGACAAAGTCAGGGAATGTTCCAGTTGTTCCATCGGGGAAGGGCTTCGGAAGCAGGATGGTGTGATCAGCAAGGCGGAATTTGCGAGCTTCAAAAAGGCGCAGCGCCGTAGTGGTTTCAACCGTGCAGATCCGTGGTAGAAGCTGCGGCATTTTGCCCTCTTAGATGAGCAGAGTCACGCTTTCAGGGAGGCAAAATCACCTTTGACGGCAACACGGCTCTCTTGCTCAGCAAGATTGTTGAGAAGGACCTTCCAGTGGGATCTCCCTGTGAAGTGGCCGTGTCTGAGAATTCGGTATACCAAATAGCCATTGAATGGGCAAGGTGATAGTAATCCCTTGGGTTTTCCTAACGCCAGGACGTGCACACGCCATCCGACTGCTCCATTGGGGCTGATGCCAGCAATGCAGCCATTGCCAAGACCGTTGAGGATCTTGTGGCCAGTGTCGCACCTTTGCTGCGTTTGATCCTGGACTGGGGCCAATAGAGTCAATACTTTTATGGTTTTCCAGTTTGTTGGGAGACTTAACAACTCATAACATTATTTATTGTATCTTGCCCAATAGCTGTAACAGTCATTAAACAGATTTCGCAATATCTTGGGCTAGCGTTGTTTTGGCTTTCCTTCGTGCACAAAATCGTGGTCTAGATTGTGCTTTTGGGTGC
>CAMXCT020002067.1:15000-16306 GCA_947184155.2 Cladocopium goreaui
CGGGGATGGGAGCTTAATATTCCCTAATACCCTTGTTGATCTTCCCAATTGAATGTAAAGTTTAACGGGGGTGGGAGTTTAATATACCCTAATACATTTGTTGATCTTCCCAATTGAATGCAAAGTTTAATGGGGGTGGGAGTTTAATATTCCCTAATACGCTCGTTGATCTTCCCAATTCAATGTAAAGTTTAACCGGGGTGGGAGTTTAATATTCCCTAATACGCTCGTTGATCTTCCCAATTCAATGTAAAGTTTAACCGGGGTGGGAGTTTAATATTCCCTAATACCCTTGTTAGTGGGAGAACCTCCACAGAGTCAACCCCTAACTTGGTTGACCCTCTGGAGGCCCCTCCACCGGGTCCACGTATTCGGAGTTCGGAACGTACTTGTACAGAACAAAAAACGATACTTGATGCATACTTAGTAGAAATCACAAGGTCAACAACTAACCAAAAACATTAGTTTCTGTGGACCCGGTTGGACTTTATGTAAACTTGCTAGAAATCACAAAGTCAACAACTAACCAAAAACAATAGTTTCTGTGGACCCGGTGGGAGAGCCTCCACAGAGTCAACCCCTAACTTGGTTGACCCTCTGGAGGCCCCTCCACCGGGTCCACGTATTCGGAGTTCGGAACGTACTTGTACAGAACAAAAAACGATACTTTATGTATACTTAGTAGAAATCACAAGGTCAACAACTAACCAAAAACTAAACATTAGTTTCTGTGGACCCGGTTGGACTTTATGTAAACTTGCTAGAAATCACAAAGTCAACAACTAACCAAAAACAATAGTTTCTGTGGACCCGGTGGGAGAGCCTCCACAGAGTCAACCCCTCACTTGGTTGACCCTCTGGAGGCCCCTCCACCGGGTCCACGTATTCGGAGTTCGGAACGTAATTGTACAGAACAAAAAACGATACTTTATTTAGACGTGGCGGAAGCGCCTCCACAGCGTCAACAACTAGCTCAGTCGACTCCCTGGAGGCCCGTCCAACGAGTCCGCGTGCTGACAACACGGTATACCTACAAGAATAACGATTCACCAACAACAAGCACACAAACATTCCAGCTGCTTGGGTGAGCTTTTCAAACTCCAAAAGTTTCTTCCCAACCGATTCTTGTCCAAAATGCCTACCTTATACATCTAACGTTAGAAATCGGCAAACTCTTCAACGCAATTTCCACGAAGTCATGAATCCGCTTGTTGATCTTCCCAATTGAATGTAAAGTTTTAACCGGGGTGGGAGTTTAATATTCCCTAATACCCTTGTTGATCTTCCCAATTGAATGCAAAGTTTT
>CAMXCT020002067.1:16406-116985 GCA_947184155.2 Cladocopium goreaui
AGTACTTAGTACTTAGTAGTTAGTAGTTAGTAGTTAGTAGTTAGTAGTTAGTAGTTAGTAGTTAGTAGTTAGTAGTTAGTAGTTAGTAGTTAGTAGTTAGTAGTTAGTAGTTAGTAGTAAGTAGTTAGTAGTAAGTAGTAAGTAGTAAGTAGTAAGTAGTAAGTAGTTAGTAGTTAGTAGTTAGTAGTTAGTAGTTAGTAGTTAGTAGTTAGTAGTTAGTAGTTAGTAGTTAGTAGTTAGTAGTTAGTAGTTAGTAGTTAGTAGTTAGTAGTTAGTGGTTAGTAGTTAGTAGTTAGTAGTTAGTAGTTAGTAGTTAGTAGTTAGTAGTTAGTAGTTAGTAGTTAGTAGTTAGTAGTTAGTAGTTAGTAGTTAGTAGGTAGTAGGTAGTAGTTAGTAGGTAGTAGTAGTAGTAGTAGTAGTAGTAGGAGTAGGAGTAGGAGTAGGAGTAGGAGTAGTAGTGGTAGTGGTAGTGGTAGTGGTAGTGGTAGTGGTAGTGGTAGTGGTAGTAGTAGTAGTAGTACTACTAGTAGTAGTAGTACTACTAGTAGTAGTAGTAGGAGTAGTAGTAGTAGTAGTCGTCATAGTAGTAGTAGTCGTCATAGTAGTAGTAGTCGTAGTAGTAGTAGTCGTCGTCGTCGTCGTCGTGCTTGCGTTACAAACAGTCGCACCTTCTCTTGCCTCTCCCTCCTGTCTTTCCCCCCCTACCTTTCGTCCCCCCCTCTCAAGTGGCACTGTAGACTCGGCAAGGTTTTTGTGGCAAAGGGATCAGCTCTGAATGCAATGTACAACACGAGAGAAGCAGTGGGCAGAAGTCGATTGGCTCAACTGCCCAGATCGATCTGAGGACATTGTCCAGAACTCGGGAACAAGGGCGTGCGGATCTCGGGGAATGCCACATCAACTTCCTGTGATTTTCTGGCCTATCTATGACACCATGTCGCAAGTGGAGTCAACACAGCCATGTTGTGTCACCCCATCCCCAAGCGCTCCACTCAAAGGTCGAGGGCGGCATTTTGGGTTTGCTGCAGTTGCCTGAGGGTAGGGCTGCCGTGGCACAACTGGCGCAGACAGCACAGGAGGTGGGCAGCAGGATGGTCGAAGTTTGCTGATGCTTCGTCGGTCAAGATATGTCAGAGATAACAAGAGACCCAAAATGGGAAGCTCATGGTTGCTTCGTATAGATCTACTGGACTTCCCTACAAATCTCATCCTTCTGTCCAGCCGGCCGCCAGGCTACGCTTCTAGGTCCCAAGTGCGCCTTCATGTGCGCGGAGGTGTGAGGGACCCGAGGGTGGAAGTCTGCTATGCTGCTATGCTGCGATACCAAATTGATTTGACAACTTCCGGTGGTGCCAGTCTTGATCTGTGATCCTCAAACATCCTCAAACATGTTTCTATCGGAGTTGGTTTGCCAGGCAGACTGGCGAGAGTGCCATCGCCAAGTGGTGGCACAACGACTTCTCCTTGATTTCGGTGCGCGTCGTGCGGATTGTGGATGTTCTGTGGCAATCTGTGGTCACGTGGGCATTTTGTTTGAAAGTGAGTAACTGAGTAACCCTTTGGATTCGCCCAAAATGGCAAATTTCATCATTTTTTTTTGAAGGAAAATATCTTGCAGGCATCACTGTAAATCACATCAAGCGCGATGGCACTTTGGAACCGCACCCTGACGATCATGTACCTCGGATTAGCAGCGTTGGGGGCATTGTGGGTAGAAGGCTGGGTAGAGTGCACACTGTATTCTCAATTTGAATTGCAAGCGATGAATCGCAACAACCAGACGCCGTTTTGGAGGTTTTGTATCTGATGTAGCATTCAAATTTGCAAAGCAAAACTGACATCGAACGCGAGAGAAATTGATCAGAGTATGGGCAAGCTGTCCTGAGGTGCTTCCTGACTACTTCCAAACCCCAGTGCCAAAGGCAATGGAATCATGGCATCTTGAGTTTTTTGCTGCAATTGCCAGTTGCGTTTAGTTGCGTTTTTGTTGGGGGATGTTCAATCGTGAGAGGACTTGCGCTGAGAGTTTCCTATGCTCTCGATTGAGATAAATTCACCATGTCATGATTGAATCCCAGCGCAGCTGGCAATTATCAAAGATTTAAAGACGGAGAGGGCTTGGTCCCGTACATTCTTCTCGTTGTGTTGCATTCACAGCCTGTCCACATGTCATTAAGATGATTCCAGAACACAGAGCACTGTGCAAAATATGTACCATGCCAAAAGAGGGTTGGGGAAACGTGCGAAACTCACAAGGCATACGGAAAGACAGAACGAACGCTTTTGAACTTTTGACTTTTGGGGTTTTGCTTGCATCTACTTGGGCCAGAGTCACTTTGAGCGGAAATCATTTGAGCAGCCTTTCTTTCTTGGACGCAGGAAAATAGATCAGGGAACTCAAGCAGATATGATATGTTATGCAGACAGCGTAGGTTGTGTAGGGGTTGGCATAGGCTCGTTTTTGCATGTTTTAGCCTATACAGGGTAGGCTTCGCATAGACACCGCTTGCAACAGCTAGAGTCCAATGCCACAAAAGAAAACGAATAGGAATAATGTTTGCATAGGCAAGCGCCCACACAGCCAGGGCCGCAGTGTCGCGTAGGCAACCATTGAAAAGCCCGTCGGCTACGGCGTGGTGTGGGTTCTATGCTACTGGTCACTCAAAGACAGGATTAAAAAACATCCTCTCGTTTGTTTCCTCTGTGAGCTTGTGGGGGTTGAGGGTCCAAAAAAAGTATTTTTCCATTTGAAAACAAAGACAGCTATGAAATCATGGTGTTTTTTCCTTTCATGTTTGCTATACGTGGCGCCATGGCCCCGAAAGAAATGCGTAAGCTGGATATCGCTCCAAAGATGTCGTTACCCAAACCCTGCTTCTTTCAATGCGACATTTCTTCTACTCCATGATTTTCCTCCCTACCCCAAAGTGCCGTACGCCCAAGAATTGTTTCTTCTAGTGTGACATTCTTCATGCATCATTCCATGAAAGTAGCCCCCCGCGACCCCAACGCGTCGTGCCCATGAATGCGCCCCCGCACCCTAAATTGCAGTACTCCCCAAAGATTGTTCCTTCAACACGACATGTTTCATGTCATTTCACAATGCTACCCCCCGAACATTTTTGTGTCAACGTGACCATCTTGATTCATATCAATGATTGCCCTTCTGAAACTGTCGCACGCCGCAACATTCTACTGGCGCATTTTTTTCTGCGTGTTTTTCCTTCACCTAGCATGTTTCTCGCGATTTTCGGACCATTTCATACAATTTCCAAATGAACCCCACTGGCACAAGTGAAACTTCGCAATGTACAGAAAACTAGCGTTTCGGATCTTTTGCTGGCACACATGAAATGAAATCACTTGCTGGCACAAGTAAGCGCAGATTTACAGTGTCACAAGCAAAAACTTGTCCCGGTGGCGGTCTGGCATTGTGTTTTTCTTCGGCCTTATTTTTTGATGCTGGTCCCTCTCTTTGTTACTCGGTTTATTTAGAGTTTGATCAGTTTGGAGATTGTCCGCAGGCACCACTCCAGGGCTACCAAAGACCCCTCATTCCAGGTGTTCGGGCCAGGGTGGGTGTGGTTAAAACGGATGCTTTGCAGCTAATGTCTTAGCCACCACTTGGTTTACAGTAGAGGCTTAGGCAAGTAACGTTTGTTTTGGAAACCCAACGCTTCTTCCCTCCAAACAATTGTTTCTTCATTCCAAGTATCATGTTTTCAAACCCGAGTGGGAGCCAGCAACACAATTCATTTGGATGCAAAAATTGGACGCCTGGAATTTCATTGTTTCAACTGCACCATCTCTGCAGGGGATGGTTTACAGCCACCAGATGATTTGCAGGGGCCAGACAGTCAGACAACCTTCCGGTTGCTGTGTGGATGAATCGCTACAGGTCTTCCCACAGTTTCTGAAGATCATGGGAAATCAGTGCAAACGCTACGATATATAGTGACTTCAATCTGCAGCAACACCTTGTTGTAAAGTGAAAGGGTCAAGGGGCCTTCGTCAAAGAGGTCAACAGCACTAATGGTTCTCAGGTCAGGCGCAGAAGCTGGGCCCACCCAGGCACAGCAAAAGTCGATGGGTTTTGTGGTATATCAGGGGTTTGAGAACGTTGTGCAACAAAATTCAACACCTAATCAGCAGGCAACAGGGTCGTTCCCACTGTGATTGGAATCATCTGCCAGAGGCGCCAGTGAAGCCGCGCAGATGGGGCAGAGCCAAGAAGGATGGCGCTGCGCCAGGTGACAACTCTGCACCAGTAGTAATTACCGCACAAGGCGGTGGCGGAAGTTTCAAAAATAGGAAACCTATAGGAGAGGTTGGTTCTTGTGAATCACGAATGGCAGAGCGAATCCACTGATGGACCGAAAGGTGGTTGAGGTCTCCTCTCTTTCTCTCTCTTTCTGTCTATCTATCTATCTATCTATCTATCTATCTGTCTGTCTGTCTGTCTGTCTATCTATCTGTTTATCTGTCTATCTGTCTATCTGTCTATCTGTCTATCTATCTTTCTTTCTTTCTTTCTATCTGTCTATCTATCTATCTATCGATCTATCTATCTACCTATCTATTTATCTATCGATCTATCTATATACCTATCTATCTATCTATCTACCTATCTATCTATCTATCTATCTACCTATCTATCTATCTATCTATCTTTCTATCTATCTATCTATTTAGCTGTCTATCTATCTATCTATCTATCTATCCATCCATCTATCGATCCATCTAGCTAGCTAACTAGCTATCTTATCTTTCGATCGATCGATCTATCTATTTATCATTCTATCTGTCTATCTGTTCATCTGTTTATCTGTCTATCTGTCTATCTGTCTATCTGTCTATCTATCTTTCTATCTATCTTTCTATCTGTCTATCTGTCTATCTGTCTATCTATCTATCTATCTATCTATGTATCTATCTATCTGTCTGTCTGTCTGTCTGTCTACGTACCCAAAAAAAAAGTGTGTCTATCTATCTTTCATCTATCTATTTATTTATCTATCTATCTATCTATCTATCTACCTATCTATCTATCTATCGTTCTTTCTATCTATCTATCTATCTATCTATCTGTCTATCTGTCTATCTATCTATCTATCTATCTATCTATCTATGTATATTTCTTTCTATCTATCTATCTATCTACCTATCTATCTATCTATCTATCTTGCTGTCTATCTATCTATCTATCTACCTATCTATCTATCTATCGTTCTTTCTATCTATCTATCTATCTATCTATCTGTCTATCTGTCTATCTATCTATCTATCTAGCTATCTATCTATCTATCTATCTATTTAGCTGTCTATCTATCTATCTATCTACCTATCTATCTATCTTTCTTTCTATCTATCTATGTATCTTTCTATCTATCTATCTATCTATCTTTCTATCTATGTATCATCGATCCATCTAGCTAGCTAGCTAGCTAGCTATCTGTCTATCTGCCCATCTGTCTATCTATCTATCTTTCTATCTATCTATCTATCTCTGTCTGTCTATCTATCTGTTTATCTGCAAGCTTGAAGACGAAGCTCTTCTGCGAGACTACCTCATTTTCCGAAGTTGACAACATCAAAAACGAAGCAATTCTGCGAGACTTCTTTATTTTTTGAACTGGACAACATCCAAAACGAAGCAAGTCTGCGAGACTTCTTCAATTTTTGAACTTGACAACATCAAAAACAAAGCAATTCTGCGAGACTTCCTTCAAAAATGGAAAGTTGAGTGCAGAGCTGACAGCCTCGTACCATTGCGTTTTGCGATTTTCCAGTCCACCTGTCGAAAGTATTGCGTCTGCCACGAAAAAGTGATGCCAGGTCACACGAAGTGCTGCACCTGTCAAGCAAAATCATCTGAGCAAACTTGAAGATCTGATGTCCAAAATGCAACCCCTCTCGGGAAACCAGCGCCCTCACCTCCTAACAGCTCCGATGAAGATGTCTCTTGTATTGCGCCTGCCACGGAAAATCCATCTTTGCAGATCCTCTTCAAGTGTCCCACGCACCTGCCATCGTTTTTGGAAATGCCACAAAACCCTCACGTTTTGCTCACTTTTGACAAGGTGCACAATCCCTTGCGCCTGCCATGCGAAACGAGATCTGAACGTCCAAAAGTGGTCCGTACATGCTGTGTTTTGTACTTTTTGACTTCGAAATGTGCTTCGCGCCTTAACGGCGTGCACTTTTTCGACGACATCTCACGTTCCAAAAGTGGCCTGAGAATGGTGTGTTTTGTACATTTTGAGTTCGAAATCTGCTTCGCGCCACAACGGCGTGCACTTCTTCGACTTCGCAACTTCTAAAAGCGCTCCGGAGCTGAGGTGTTTTGTACATTTTGACTTCGAAATGTGCTTCGCGCCACAACGGCGTGCAATTTTTCATCTCTCATCTGGCCAGATGGCTCCGCACCCGCCGCTTTAGCGAGCCTACTTTTCGACCCTCCGGAGCCACAAATCATTCGAAAAACGCAGTGTTTCGCGACTTTCCTACCTTTTCGCGCATCTGCATCTTCTTTCTTCTGATTCTTTCTCTTCTCTGATCTTCTCTCTTCTACTCTTCTCTTCTCTTCTCTGTGACTCTTCCCATCTCTGCTTTTCATCTGTCCATATTGTCGGAAGTTTGACTTCTAAACTTCCTTCGATAATCTTTATGGTTGTTTTTTGAAGTCTCAAGACTTCCAACCATCGCTGGAGAAAAACACAAGCATCGTTGATCCATGTTTATTGATAACTATTGATAACGCAAACGTGTTGCTTTATCGGCCGGCTCCAAACCCTAGATTTCAGAATCTAGATCAGAATAATACTGGCTTCCATTTTGTACTGTAGCACGAACCGTTCTGCACCTTTTGGATGTTGCATTTCAATGTTGGGAGCTTTTGGTCCATGTGCAGGTTTTCCTTGTGGAAACCCAACATTTGACGTGGCAGTGTTTCATTCAGTGCAGGCGCCGAAGTTCCTTTGCCACCAGCAGCTGCTGCAGACCCCATGTCTGAGAGCGGTGAAGCTACATCACACAACAAAATTCGGAGTGACTTCCAATGATGGCATCAGTTTGGCGACATCAGGATGAGACCAGGAAATTGTGGAACAGATTGCATTCAATATACAATCTCTTCTTGAATTCATTGGGAGTTTCTGGGAGGAAAGGTATGCGAAAACTGAATTCAAAGGAAGGTTCGATCTCGTTTCTACTTGTGTCAACTATCTTGCCTGGATGCCCGGTGGGAATTTGCAGCTTCGTTCTTCGTGTTGGCTGCGCAAAGCGTAGAGTGTAATGAGTGTACAGTGTACAGGACCACAGATTACATGAATAGGTGAAAAAAAGTTCTCTGTTCCTGAAAATGTTCATGCACAGATTATCTCAACTGCTGCAGTATTTGGGGTAGCATGGCTGCAACGCGCAAAGAACCTAATAGAGCATGCAAAACAGCCAAATCTTCTAGAACCTTGAAATGCTGCACGTGTTATGATTAATGCCTCAAACGAAGAAGTACCTCCCCTAGAAGCGGACAACAAGACAGTTCCACCAACAACTTGCAGAACCATGCAGAACCATGCAGAACCTGCTGTTTTACCCGCTTCACCGACGTCACCCCGAAATAACGACCTAGCTTCAGAAATACGCTCATAACCATACCAGATCCTGGTTTTTCAAAATAGGATTTTCAGCGTGTTCAGAAGCAAGCTCCCCTATTTTCTAGCTCTTCTATGGGCAGCTACGGCTGGAAAAATCGGTCTTAAGCGGCAAAGTTTGGGCAGCCCAAAAGATCCTAGTTTTTCAAACTAGGAAACTGAAGTTTTCAGCGTGTTCAGAAGCAAGTTCCCTATTTTTCTAGCTTTTCCATGGGCAGCTACGGCTGGAAAAATCGGTCTTAAGCGGCAAAGCTTGGGCAGCCCAAACGATCCTAGTTTTTCCAACTAGGAAACTGAGGTTTTCAGCGTGTTCAGAAGCAAGTTCCTTATTTTTCTGGGTTTTCCATGGGCAGCTATGGCTGGAAAAATCGGTCTTAAGCCGCAAAGTTTGGGCAGCCCAAAAGATCCTAGTTTTTCAAACTAGGAAACTGAAGTTTTCAGCGTGTTCAGAAGCAAGTTCCCTATTTTTCTAGCTTTTCCATGGGCAGCTACGGCTGGAAAAATCGGTCTTAAGCGGCAAAGCTTGGGCAGCCCAAACGATCCTAGTTTTTCCAACTAGGAAACTGAGGTTTTCAGCGTGTTCAGAAGCAAGTTCCTTATTTTTCTGGGTTTTCCATGGGCAGCTACGGCTGGAAAAATCGGTCTTAAGCCGCAAAGCTTGGGCAGCCCAAAAGAGCCTAGTTTTTCAAACTAGGAAACTGAGGTTTTCAGCGCGTTCAGAAGCAAGTTCCCCATTTTTCTAAATTTTCCATGCGCAGCTACGGCTGGAAAAATCCGGTTCGGGCACCGGTCGGAAGCGGCAACCGGGAACCGTGAAATCCCAGTTTGTCAAACTAGGAAAACGTATTTTTGAAAGGTTTGGGAGCTGTTGTTTGATGAATACTAGGTTTGGGAGCTTCAGATTAAAGGACAAAATGTCAAACAGGCTGTGCGAGCGTGTTTGTGGGCACCGGAGGCGGTTCTGGACCAGGGCGAGTTCGGGCCCCTGTGTGTTTCAAGCCTCCCGGCGCCAAAGCTGGGCATTTGTGTGCTCGGGCAGTTTTTGGGGCCGACGCTCAACCTGAACAGAATTGAAACGGGATTTTTTTTTGATTTAGGAATGCCAAGTACCTCTTGCATATTTGATGTTGATCGAACTAGTCCCATGAGGAAGTCTCCTGGTCTGGTTCTTCCGGATGGTGTTCTTCTCCCAGAGGTTGTTCTTCACGACGGTTGGACCCTGTTGTTGGTTCCTCATTTGGAACCCCGGAACCTTGGCGATTGACAAACCTCCAGAACCTTTCCCAGCTTGGCTTCACAGCGATGATCTTTGACAGCAAATCGGCCACAAGTTTTTTCCCCGGAAGGTCTTCATTCCGACCATGTTCACCTTCTTCCGGTTGATGTTCTTCAAGACGTGCAATCCCCTTCGTGGATCTTGCCCTTGAAGCGTGCATTTGTTGATCTTGTTTCGGATCCACACTTGGAAATTCGGCGTCCCAGTTTTGTTGATGTTCCAGGCTGATTTTTCTGACGATGAACTCCCCCGAGTATGGACTTCCATCTTCTTTTGCAGGTGCCTCCCCCGAGCCTTGATCGTCTTGTCCTGAAACTTTTGAAACACAAAAGGTTGAAACTTTTGAACAGACACCGGGCTCCCCCCCTGCTGGTTCATCAGCAGGCTCCTTTTTAAATCTGGAGATTTTGGTGGAGACTTTATTCGCTTCTTCCCGCGTGAAACGTCGGTCGTTCCTCTTTTTCGTGTCCATGCGCTCGATCTCGGTGATAAGAGCCAGGGCGTGATCCCTTCGGACCACTGGACATCCAGACCGCTCCCAGCATTTGATTTTTCCCAGTCTTGGGTGTTTCACCGCACATCCTGCACGGGACCATGTGATGGTGTATCCCAATTCCGCAAGTCCTCTGAGAGGAACTATAGGTTCCACCGGACCTTCCGATAGAAGTGTTCCATTCATGGGATTTTGGTAGAGCTGCGCGGCTCGGTGAGCTAACTCCACAGTGACCTGCACTGCATTCTTGATCTCGTCGCTGGTACCCTCTCGTAGGGGGTGTGTTGCACCACCATCCAAGAGACCCGTGTCTTCAACTTCGGGATCCCCACCATTCCCCAACGACTTCAGCATTGGCCCCGCGATACTCCCAACTGCCCAAGTCGTGGCGAAATCCCAAAAATCTTGAAATTAGCTTGGGGGAAGGCTTTTGTGGAAGTCGTGGCGATGCGGCGTTTAGCTTGTGTTTAGGGTAGGTTGCTGTCTTACTATCTCATGTAGACCTAAAGTGGCGAAGCGGCGTTTAGGTTGTGTTTGGGGTAGGGCGTTGTTTTACTATTAGCATAGTGCTTTAATCTTGCTAGTTGCGTTCTCATTGTGTTTGGGATGGTTGCTGTTGGGTTCTGCAGCTACTGGCGTCTTGCTGTTGCTGCGGCTGCTGGTTCGACGGCTGCTGCTGTTGCTGTTTCCGGGTACTTCTACACAACGCTGGGATTATCATCTCTACACTGCCATGGCGGTGTGCTGGGATTCTGCAAATTGTCATTGTTTCGCTACCAGTGATCCAAGGAAGGGCAGGTTTGCGGCTTGCGGGCCAAAGTCCATGTGTGTAGATGCGGGGCTTTTTCCGTACCTCGTTTTGGACCTCGTTTTGGACCTCGTTTTTTTCCTTTATCAGAACCCATCCTGAGTATACAAACTAGGAAAAGGGCCTGCTTTGCGTTTTTGTTTGTGGGCGTCAACAGTGCCCACGAAAAAAGGCCCGTTGGAAACCGGCGTTCCGATGGGATTCGATCAAAAACGAATAGAACATAATGGAACCATGATAGTTTGGTCAAGGCTTGTTAAAGCTAGCGTTTCCAATGGGGAAAGGGGTTTTGCAAGGTCTGTGCCGGGACAGGGGTCGTGGCGAGCGTTTTGATTGGGAATAGCTGTCAAACGCAAACATTGCAAGGACTTGGGCGTATGGGTGTACCCTTCATGTGGTGGTTCACCTCTTGAACCGCTTGAGCGGCTCGTTCGGGTCCGGGATTGATAGAATTTTTTGGAGTGACCTTTACGGTTTTCGCTTCGCACGGTCCACATTCCGCTCTCTTACCAATGGTCTTCGGCATGGATCCAGTAATGCTTTTCAGGAGATGGTTCACTTCTTGAATCACTTCTTCATTTTCCACTTCTTGATTTTCCGGAGTGATTTGCGCGGCAGTTTCCGCCTCATCCAATCCACCTTCAACGCTTTCCGGTGCGCCCGCATCTCCTTCTCCTACTGACCCCCCTTTTGGTTCACGTGACTCACTTCTTTTCCCAGCAGCACACTCACGCTTGGAGTGCCCTTTTCCAGAACAGTTGAAACATCGGCCATCTTTGGAGTCCAAGACGGTGTGCACAAACCGGCATCGTTCTGCATATCGGCACCCCTTATCAGTCAACCAGTTGACACACGCCGTCTTGTGGACCACATTAACCGCATTAATTGGCAGCTCCGGTTTCTCCCCCCTTCTTCCGGTTGAAGAGCCAGCTGCATCATCTTGTTTTCCTTTTGAACCGCCCTTTGGTGGATTTCCAGATTGATCCGGTCCACTCATAGACTTCACCCCTACCACATTGTTGGGCTTAGTCGTGGGGCCCTGTGTTGTGTTCCCCGGTTGACGGAGAGCCATTTCACCAGCTTCTGCTTGAAGAAGTTCAGAAAACGTTCTGGTCTCTTGCACTCCCGGCCGGAGGTCTGTGCGCAAATGCTGTCTCACCGAGGACAACCGGTATGCAGCCTGAGCTCCCCCCAACCTGGCTAGTGCATCACTCATTTTTGCGACCACTCCGGCCAAAACCAGAGGATCGGGTAAGACCAATTAAAGTTCTTCGGCACGAACCACCCACCTTCTCCACTTCCGGATGGAATTGACCATCCCTGCAGCGTCATTGGATGGGCCCTTCCAGTCCACCAACATTTGCAACAGAGAAGTTCTTTCCACTTGTCCTCCAGGCTGGAAGACGGTGTACAGCTTGAACATGACTTGACCCGCTGACATGTGTCTGTTCGCCACAAGGTCCTCGTAGATGTCCTTGGGGACGGCTTGAAGCAGCATACCCACCACCCGGTTCTCTGTGCGAAGCCACCCACGGGCCATATCAGGTATCACAGGCGCCATCCGGAGCCTCATAAGTGGATCCGCTTGCAACCAGTGATGGTAAGCATGTTCCACAGCAGTCATAACTACTCCCCACCATTGTGCTGAAGTGTAGCTCACATCCCCGATCATTTGTTGGACCACTGTCAGCCAGTCTCCAAAGTCCAAAGATGTTGCATTTCTGTCAAGCTTCGGCAGCTCGACTGACCTTAGTGTTTCACTTGGTACTTCGCCCCCTGCCAGAGGTCCTGCTTGGACTACAGCTTGTTGTTGTTGTGGCGGTACAGCTTGTCCTGCACCTGGCTGACCTGGATTTCCCTGATGACCACCTGGCGGACCAGGTGCTTGTCCCGGATTTCCATACTGCCCCGGCGGTGGACCCCCTGGCCAACCATAACCACCCATAGGTCCGGTGTTTCCACCCGGAAATGCAAAACCTCCATGAAGTCGATGATCTTGTCCTGCAGGTGCTCCTCCAACTTGGGCTTGAATATTATACCATTGATTAGGTTGATCACCAATGAAAAAGTGTCTTGTGTTTTCCGTGGCTCCCATGCAAGGAGCTCCCATCGGTGGTCTTGACGCCGCTCCCTGCGGCATACCTCCCGGTGGTATTCCATTCAGCCACCCTTGATTCATATACACATCCATCGGCCGAAGACATGGTTCGACCCTGGGCGCAGGAGGCACATTCCACAACGGACCTCCCGCCTTCATGTGAAGATCTTGATCATGATGATGTTGAACTCCCGGAACTGCCTGATCTAGCACATGTTGTCCTCGGGGTGGAACACCTTGAGGTGGCCCCACAGGAAAACCCTGTTCTATATGTTCTTCGGCTCCGGCGAGGCGGTTTGATAAGACCCCCCACTTGACTGAGAGCCCTTGTGACCTCCTCCCGCTTCTCGGACCCGTTCCCGGGCATGTTTATCTTCCCGCGTGGCTAACTAATTTTCCCGATCTTGTTGGATCTCGGTCTTGTCCCGCTGGATGAATTCCATCGCTTGTTGTTTCAACTCCTCATACTTTTCCTTCTCCCTCGCGTCCGCCTGATCAATCAGGTCTTGCGACACTGTGGGATAAGTCAGCTGCTTCACTGGAGTTTGCGGACTGCTCATTAGAGCTTCCACTCGCTTTGCAGCACTCCATGGATTCGTTTCTTCTGCAGCCATGACCCCGGTTACCATCCCCGGATCCACAACCGCCGTTCCCCACTGAGGCACCATTCCCGTAGGTGGCACTCCAGCACACATGGATTGCTGGGACATCCCAGCTACTTGTGAACTCTGTGCCCCACCAGTTGCGGTATACACCACAGGTGCTCCCGCTGGCTGGTAAATCACAGGTAGACCTGTTGGCGCCGCTGGCACCATTTGTTTTACGCGTGCATCTTCAGGAGATTCAACAGGTGAACGTCCCGGTCGCTCCAAAAGAGCAACTGTTTCTACAACAGCAGCCGCACCTCCACCCACTTCAGTTGAGCTTTGGTGTTTTCCACCCTGTCTTTCTTCTCGATTACCCACAACAGGTGGTTCACGAGATCCCTCGGACATCCGGGCAACTACTGGAGTCTGCGCGATTGGTACTCCCGAAAGAGTTAGACTATTCACCCCTGGGGTCAAACCAGACAACAAATCACCATTCCCTTTTCCTCGTACCACTACAAGTCCAGGAGGTTCTTCAGGCGGCAAGGACACTGGTCTTGCGACTTCTTCCGCAACAGCCGGATTCTGGGCAATTTGTTCGCCCGCTCCAGCTCGGACCGCCACAACCTGCGCTAGGGCTCCACTTCCCCCAGCACCGGTCAGTGCCATTCCCCTTTCTCCAACTCCCTTTCCCGTCAGTATCTTCGGGTCGAGTCTGATGATCTTGTCCCTGTTTTTTCCCCATGTTCTTTTCCAGGTGTGTTCATCTCTTCCAGAAGCCGATCCAGCTTTTCATCTGCCGTTTCCGCGCATTCTTCTTCAGCACGAGCAGCCGCTTGAACTTGGCGTTCTTGTCGACGACGCTGAGTGAGGTTGGGCTCATAACCCATGTAGACCCATGTAGACCCAGGCAGGACAGGAAAGAGGATCACAACTCTACGTGGAAAGACACAGAGTTGTCCCAGGGCAGAAGGCAAAGCCACCAGGAAAGACATCAGAGTTGTCCCAGGACAGGAGGCAAAACCACCAGGAAAGACATCAGAGTTCTCCCAGGACAGGAGGCAAAACTACCAGGAAACACATCAGAGTTGTCCCAGGACAGGAGGCAAAACCACCAGGAAAGACATCAGAGTTGTCCGCGGACAGGAGGCAAAACCACCAGGAAAGACATCAGAGTTGCCCCAGGACAGGAGGCAAAACCACCAGGAAAGACATCAGAGTTGTCCCAAGACAGAAGGCAAAACCATCAGGAAAGACATCAGAGTTGTCCCAGGACAGGAGGCAAAACCACCAGGAAAGACATCAGAGTTGTCCCAGGACAGGAGGCAAAACCACCAGGAAACACATCAGAGTTGTCCCAGGACAGGAGGCAAAACCACCAGGAAAGACATCAGAGCTGTCCCAGGGCAGGAGGCAAAACCACCAGGAAAGACATCAGAGTTGTCCCAGGACAGGAGGCAAAACCACCAGGAAAGACATCAGAGCTGTCCCAGGACAGGAGGCAAAACCACCAGGAAAGACATCAGAGTTGTCCCAGGACAGGAGGCAAAACCACCAGGAAAGACATCAGAGTTGTCCCAGGACAGGAGGCAAAACCACCAGGAAAGACATCAGAGTTGTCCCAGGACAGGAGGCAAAACCACCAGGAAAGACATCAGAGTTGTCCCAGGACAGGAGGCAAAACCACCAGGAAAGACATCAGAGTTGTCCCAGACAGAAGGCAAAACCACCAGGAGGTCCCGGACAGTCAGAGTTGTCCCAATCAGAGTTGTCCCAGGACAGGAGGCAAAACCACCAGGAAAGACATCAGAGCTGTCCCAGGACAGGAGGCAAAACCACCAGGAAAGACATCAGAGTTGTCCCAGGACAGGAGGCAAAACCACCAGGAAAGACATCAGAGTTGTCCCAGGACAGGAGGCAAAACCACCAGGAAACACATCAGAGTTGCCCCAAGACAGAAGGCAAAACCACCAGGAAAGACATCAGAGTTGTCCCAGTACAGGAGGCAAAACCACCAGGAAAGACATCAGAGTTGTCCCAGGACAGGAGGCAAAACCACCAGGAAAGACATCAGAGTTGTCCCAGGACAGGAGGCAAAACCACCAGGAAAGACATCAGAGTTGCCCCAGGACAGGAGGCAAAACCACCAGGAAAGACATCAGAGTTGCCCCAGGACAGGAGGCAAAACCGCCAGGAAAGACATCAGAGTTGTCCCAGGACAGGAGGCAAAACCGCCAGGAAAGACATCAGAGTTGTCCCAGACAGGAGGCAAAACCACCAGGAAAGACATCAGAGTTGTCCGCGGACAGGAGGCAAAACCACCAGGAAAGACATCAGAGTTGTCCCAGGACAGAAGGCAAAACCACCAGGAAAGGCATCAGAGTTGTCCCAGGACAGGAGGCAAAACCACCAGGAAAGACATCAGAGTTGTCCCAGGACAGGAGGCAAAACCACCAGGAAAGACATCAGAGTTGCCCCAAGACAGAAGGCAAAACCACCAGGAAAGACATCAGAGTTGTCCCAGGACAGGAAGCAAAACCACCAGGAAAGACATCAGAGTTGTCCCAGGACAGGACAGGAGGCAAAACCCACCAGGAAAGACATCAGAGTTGTCCCAAGACAGAAGGCAAAACCACCAGGAAAGACATCAGAGTTGTCCCAGGACAGGAGGCAAAACCACCAGGAAAGACATCAGAGTTGTCCCAAGACAAGGCAAAACCACCAGGAAAGACATCAGAGTTGCCCCGGGACAGGAGGCAAAACCACCAGGAAAGACATCAGAGTTGTCCCAGGACAGGAGGCAAAACCACCAGGAAAGACATCAGAGTTGTCCCAGGACAGGAGGCAAAACCACCAGGAAAGACATCAGAGTTGTCCCAGGACAGGAGGCAAAACCACCAGGAAAGACATCAGAGTTATCCCAAGACAGGATGCAAAACCACCAGGAAAGACATCAGAGTTGTCCCAGGACAGGAGGCAAAACCACCAGGGAAGACATCAGAGTTGTCCCAGGACAGGAGGCAAAACCACCAGGAAAGACATCAGAGTTGTCCCAAGGCAGAAGGCAAAGCCACCAGGAAAGACATCAGAGTTGTCCCAGGACAGGAGGCAAAACCACCAGGAAAGACATCAGAGCTGTCCCAGGACAGGAGGCAAAACCACCAGGAAAGACATCAGAGTTGTCCCAGGACAGGAGGCAAAACCACCAGGAAAGACATCAGAGTTATCCCAAGGCAGGAGGCAAAACCACCAGGAAAGACATCAGCCCAAGACAGGAGGCAAAACCACCAGGAAAGACATCAGAGTTGTCCCAGGGCAGGAGGCAAAACCACCAGGAAAGACATCAGAGTTATCCCAAGACAGGAGGCAAAACCACCAGGAAAGACATCAGAGTTGTCCCAAGACAGGAGGCAAAACCACCAGGAAAGACATCAGAGTTATCCCAAGACAGGAGGCAAAACCACCAGGAAAGACATCAGAGTTATCCCAAGACAGGAGGCAAAAAAGCAGAAAAGCTGCTTTTGTAAACCAGAAAAGTTGTTTTTGTAACATATTGAGAAGGTAAAAATTGTGCATATGTGCTGAATAATTTGATTTATTTGAAAACTATTTCTGTCCAAAATTCTGTCCACAACCAATGTTAGAACATTCAGTGGATCATTTTCAAGGTATTGCAATGAATTTTTACTGCATTTTTTAAATTATGTTTGTCAAAATATGTTGAAAAATGAGATTTCTATCCATATATTCTGCCCACAGTCAGTTTTAAAACATTCAGTGGTTCATTTCAAGGTATTGCAATGATTTTTTTAAAGATTTGAATGCGATTTAAGGGACATAGATGGCGCAACTCATTTTTTAACCCACCGATTTTTTCTGGCGTTTGAATGAGATTTAAGGGACATAGATGGCGCAACTCATGTTCAAGGTAGTGCGATGATTTTTTTTTGACGATTTGAGTGCGATTTAAGGGACATAGATGGCGCAACTCATTTTTGAACCCATCGAAAAAGAAATTTCTGGCGTTTGAATGGGATTTAAGGGACATAGATGACATAGATGGCGCAACTCATTTTTAGGATAAAAAATCTAGGGGAATTACATAAATATATATATATGTCATATATGTATATACAATATATTTACAATACAAACATGTGCAATCTACAGTATAAACAAGCAAAAATGATCGGAAATGTAGTAAAATTAGTTAACAATACCCTTATGTCCATCTACTGGAGTGGCAGTTGCGCCATCTACCTTTTCATTTTAAAGTAGGACGTTTTTTTTTTCAACTGGCGGAACTCGTTTTATGTTCCAGCTAAAATAGCGCCGTTTTCTTTCTCACCCCGCGGTGCCATCTTATGGGTATTTGGGTTTTCGAGTTGAGCCATCTACTTTTAGAGGGGTCCAAGCACGGATTTCTTTCTTTTGTCACTTCAATTCCGTTCCTCTTGTTCTTTGAGAGGAATTGCAGTATTTGGCAGAGGATCCGAGCGTCAGTCGAGTTGTGGTTTATGTTGGTTTCCTTGAGATCTCAAGAACGTCGTGAATATATGCAAGAACAAATTTCTGCAATGGTCATGGTTTCAAGTTCAGAGTATACCTTTACTTGTCCATCCATGCCTGGGATGTGTAACCCCAAATTGCATCAGAAAAGAACACCCAATGATAAACATTAAGAAACCATCTCTGGGTGTTTTGGTGAGATTGAGTACTCCAAGTAATGTGGTAAACTCAATAGTAAAACCATCCAACTCACCAACCATTGGGGGGTCATGTATGGTAATGTTTGATCATCCCAGATAGAGGTATACCATGGTATACCCAATGTCATAAGCCCAAGTTTGGATGGTGTATGGCTTTGGGTTTTCCATATTTATGTTTGGCATGACTTTGCCAATCAAACATCTTGGCCAAGTCTGCCTTCGGCATCCTGCGGGCTAGGAACTTGGGGAATCTCGACATCACGTGGCCCGTTTGGAATACGAGATGAAGTGGATGGTCGAGGCAGCTGTAGCAGTTGTGGCTTGATGGGCCGCGTTTGATGTCTCAGGAATGGTTTGATTACCTGGATTCAACCATGAAAAATTGATGAAAAATGGTTATATGATAAGGATTTAATCTGATTTGTCAATTTCATATCTTGAGTTCATCGAAGTTTATTAGTCGATTTGGGCATTTGTTGCGTCTAGTCGTGCTTGTCGTTGTTCTTGAGCAGCATCCTTATGTGTCCCATCATGAAAATCCCGATTCTCTGATACAGTATGTCCTGATATGAGACTGCATTGTGGAAGAAGCGCGGTATTGCATTTCATTGTAATACTATCAAAGTGTATTGTATCAATACATACATATACATATATATATATATGAATTATATACATTGGACGTTGATTATCATTGGTTGATTTGTTTTTATCCTGTGATATGCATGAAACAAGATCCCGATCACCACATTAAAGTTTTAAAGCTTTGAATCCTTTGCGCAGCGCCAGGAAGCGGAGGAAGCGGACCAACTCCTGTGGGCGGATGATCCCGCGGCGGATGCCACACGAACAACAGAGGTTTCCTGGTGGCGGCTACCACGATCCCAAAAAAACACCCAGTGATATTGACAATGGGTTGATGATGGTTGATGATGATTGATGAATTGATGGATTGATTGATCCCTTCCTTCCTTTTTTTAAGGCTCCCCATGACATCAATCATCATCCATGGCTAATTGATCACCATCCCAGGAATGGATGTCCATGAAGGGTCATGAAGGTACCTGGTACCCTCAACTCCACCCAAAAACATACAGAGAATCGAATTAATTCATATTAATTCCATATGAGTAGCCGACAAAATTAGCGGAAGGCGAAAGTAGTGGGAAGTGGACGCGGGATATGCAAATTTGTGCGAAAACATTCACAACTGATAGGGGGCCACCCAGTTTGGCCATGTCCATTGCGGGTAGCAAGTAATTTTTTCCGCCACTCATATTGGTGATAGAACATGACAACCCATCAGCTGTCATGATCTGTCATGGCCAGGTCAACATCATTTAATCATGTTTAATCATAAATTCAATTAAACATTGGTAAACTATGGTAAAACTCTCACAATCCACTGGCCAATCCATTCGGGACGACATTTCGGGATTCACACTGCTCAAAGTTGCGCTCAAATGGCAGGCTTGGGGTTTTTCCACCGTGCGCTGGGCAGATGACGAGGCTCTTTTTTGATCCGTTCGATAGTTGGATGTTTCTTTTGAACTTTTGCTGGTCTTAGGAATGGTTTGATTACCTGGATTCAACCATGAAAAATTGATGAAAAATGGTTATATGATAAGGATTTAATCTGATTTGTCAATTTCATATCTTGAGTTCATCGAAGTTTATTAGTCGATTTGGGCATTTGTTGCGTCTAGTCGTGCTTGTCGTTGTTCTTGAGCAGCATCCTTATGTGTCCCATCATGAAAATCCCGATTCTCTGATACAGTATGTCCTGATATGAGACTGCATTGTGGAAGAAGCGCGGTATTGCATTTCATTGTAATACTATCAAAGTGTATTGTATCAATACATACATACACATATATATATATGAATTATATACATTGGACGTTGATTATCATTGGTTGATTTGTTTTTATCCTGTGATATGCATGAAACAAGATCCCGATCACCACATTAAAGTTTTAAAGCTTTGAATCCTTTGCGCAGCGCCAGGAAGCGGAGGAAGCGGACCAACTCCTGTGGGCGGATGATCCCGCGGCGGATGCCACACGAACAACAGAGGTTTCCTGGTGGCGGCTACCACGATCCCAAAAAAACACCCAGTGATATTGACAATGGGTTGATGATGATTGATGGATTGATTGATCCCTTCCTTTTTTTAAGGCTCCCCATGACATCAATCATCATCCATGGCTAATTGGTCACCATCCCAGGAATGGATGTCCATGAAGGGTCATGAAGGTACCTGGTACCCTCAACTCCACCCAAAAACATACAGAGAATCGAATTATTTCATATTAATTCCATATGAGTAGCCGACAAAGTTAGCGGAAGGCTAAAGTAGTGGGAAGTGGACGCGGGATATTCAATTTTGTGCGAAAACATTCACAACTGATAGGGGGCCACCCAGTTTGGCCATGTCCATTGCGGGTAGTAAGTAATTTTATCCGCCACTCATATTGGTGATAGAACATGACAACCCATCAGCTGTCATGATCTGTCATGGGCAGGTCAACATCATTTAATCATGTTTAATCATAAATTTAATTAAACATTGGTAAACTTTGGTAAAACTCTCACAATCCACTGGCCAATCCATTCGGGACGAAATTTCGGGATTCACACTGCTCAAAGTTGCGCTCAAATGGCAGGTTTGGGGTTTTGCCACGGCTCGCTGGGCAGACGATGCAGACGATGACGAGGCTCTTTTTTGATCCGTTCGATAGTTGGATGTTTCTTTTGAACTTTTGCTGGTCTTAGGAATGGTTTGATTACCTGGATTCAACCATGAAAAATTGATGAAAAATGGTCATATGATAAGGATTTAATCTGATTTATCAGTTTCATATATTGAGTTCATCGAAGTTTATTAGTCGATTTATGTCGATTTGGGCATTTGCTGCGTCTAGTCGTGATTGTCGTTGTTCTTGAGCAGCATCCTTATGTGTCCCATCATGAAAATCCCGATTCTCTGATACAGTATGTCCTGATATGAGACTGCATTGTGGAAGAAGCGCGGTATTGCATTTCATTGTAATACTATCAAAGTGTATTGTATCAATACATACATACACATATATATATATGAATTATATACATTGGACGTTGATTATCATTGGTTGATTTGTTTTTATCCTGTGATATGCATGAAACAAGATCCCGATCACCACATTAAAGTTTTAAAGCTTTGAATCCTTTGCGCAGCGCCAGGAAGCGGAGGAAGCGGACCAACTCCTGTGGGCGGATGATCCCGCGGCGGATGCCACACGAACAACAGAGGTTTCCTGGTGGCGGCTACCACGATCCCAAAAAAACACCCAGTGATATTGACAATGGGTTGATGATGGTTGATGATGATTGATGAATTGATGGATTGATTGATCCCTTCCTTCCTTTTTTTAAGGCTCCCCATGACATCAATCATCATCCATGGCTAATTGATCACCATCCCAGGAATGGATGTCCATGAAGGGTCATGAAGGTACCTGGTACCCTCAACTCCACCCAAAAACATACAGAGAATCGAATTAATTCATATTAATTCCATATGAGTAGCCGACAAAATTAGCGGAAGGCTAAAGTAGTGGGAAGTGGACGCGGGATATTCAATTTTGTGCGAAAACATTCACAACTGATAGGGGGCCACCCAGTTTGGCCATGTCCATTGCGGGTAGTAAGTAATTTTATCCGCCACTCATATTGGTGATAGAACATGACAACCCATCAGCTGTCATGACCTGTCATGGCCAGGTCAACATCATTTAATCATGTTTAATCATAAATTTAATTAAACATTGGTAAACTATGGTAAAACTCTCACAATCCACTGGCCAATCCATTCGGGACGAAATTTCGGGATTCACACTGCTCAAAGTTGCGCTCAAATGGCAGGTTTGGGGTTTTTCCACCGAGCGCTGGGCAGACGATGACGAGTCTGATGACGAGGCTCTTTTTTGATCCGTTCGATAGTTGGATGTTTCTTTTGAACTTTTGATAAGTTTTCATACTGTGGATGGTTGCGAAATCCTGCAGTTGGGTACCATTGGTAATTATGAAACATTGTACCTAATGGGATAAGGGGACAAACGATCTACCAACTGGCGCAGGATTTTTGCAACCATCCACAGTAAATTGGGAGATAACTGATGTAATCCTATAGCTATGGTGAAACATACCCACTTATACGCGGAACTGCGCCCCCAAGTGGGGAGATTCAGCACCACAACAGGGAGATTTGTTGAACTAAGACAGCATGGGAGGTTTCGCTAACTAAATGGGTATCAAGACAATGAACAAATAGGTAGTAACATTTAAAACATGATATCACCAACACGTTTGTTTGCAGAGATATGTTTAGGCTTAAATAATTAGTTTCACATTGGTTCATTTTCTTCAATCGCTCACACTTAACATAAACATGTTTGGGATATGTTGGATTGGTTGGTCAGTCACCATTTAGCTTACGAAGATGAGTGATGCGTGCAATTCTTTAGTTGGCGGTTGGTTTGGTTTCTGACAAATATACAGATACATACCAAAAAATATAACAAAACAAAATAAACATCAAAAACATGTATGTGGATATATATATATACATATACATACAATGTGGGGCCCCTTAGATAGCTAAGTTGGCTTATAACTTCAATGACTATGGTTTATGATACCTATAGCTATAGTTAATGGGTGTATAAACCAACTTCCCACTGGGGGGGCCCACATTGTATGAGATACGGTCAAACTAGGCGTAGACTACTTTAGCAAGGGAGGGTCCAGTTGTGTCCAGAAAGTGCACCAAACCAAGCGATAGGCCACCCCCCAAAAACCGATAACTTGTAACCATATGAGAGTGCATTAAACTTGGTGTAAAGCAAGAACATATTGTTGTGCACCTTCACTCGATGGGCAAAATTGATGAAGAAAAGTCAACTTGCAGCGATGTCATTTGTTGTCCAAGGTGATTGAACCGTTTTTTTCTCCCAGGTCCCAAAGCAGTAGAATTAAACTAAACTAAATGACTAAACTCAATTGAATGCTGAAGTAAATCAAAAATAGTATTAAATCAATTTTGAATTCCGTTTATGTGCCGTATAATTTAATTTGAAGTTCTTCTTCCTTTGTTTCCTTTTTTTCTTACCATCCTTTTTTCTTTTACTTTCCTTTTAAGGCTAAACACAATTGAATTCTGAAGTGAATCCAATTCTGAATTCCATCTATTTCATTTTTCCCTTTTTGTTTCATTTGTCCTTTCATTTCCTCTTCAGCGATAACCTAGCCAAACCTTATGTTGAAAAAGGGACTCCGGATGAGGGATAGACTCATTTGACCACAGCAATATCCTTTTTCGTTTTCATAGAATTATTGATCTTATATTGGTTACTGTCATTCTAGTTTGCAGTTGAGATTGTAATAAATGTCCTTGCTTAGGAAATAGTCTAGGAATGTGCTTTGGTAGCTCCCCAACATGGTTGCAAACGCAAAGACAACGAGCGCCCCCTTGATCCATCCCCGACTGTTTTGAAATCTGAATCCATGAAGTCAATTCCGCTGCATTTTGCATTATTGAGTGTTGATTTGAATAAAACACTGTAAAGCGATAGGGCCCCCCCAAAGTTTTTGTACCAAGCATCAAGTGATTTTGACTGCAGCTCATATGATTGTCGCCCGCTTCAGAAACCAAAAAATAGCGATTCTGAAACCAGAATGGACTTGCTGGCACAGGAAGATTGAGAAGTGCAATTGATTTGAACTGACTTGGACGCTGAATGTGTGCTATGGTGCTCTAGACAAAAGGGTAGACGGCCAGGGTGCCTTGAAAGTGGCCTCATTGGCCTTGCTGTTGGTGGCTCACTTAGCGTGGGATTGAGACAGCCTAAACTATCACCGGGAGAAAGCTATCAACAAGTAAACCACTCCTGTTTCTGCAATCGTGCTTGTCAAGTGGCTGGGATCGCTGGATTCAGAGGGAACCATCTCCGAGCGCGGCAGAGCTGTTGTCACAATTGCCTGGCCGTTGTTTGATACAGTGACGACAACGTTTATCATGAAGGTCTTTTGGTGCGACAAGATGAACTGAATTGGTCTACACTATGTATATTCAGCTCATGTATAAACAAGTCAGTTCATAGTATACACTGGATTAGATTTATAGTTTTGCCGGACAGTGACATGTATGTTAAGGACTTGTCAGGCACAACAATGGGCCACTGACCTTCAAGTTCAAGAACACAGAGTTCAAGCATTTCTCCCGATTAGGGAAGCCAGTGTACCGGTTCGCACAGTTTTATATGCGTACAAGGTGGGACCCCATAATTATAATTTGGTTTACAAACCCAATTAACTATACTTATATCCGTCATAAACCATAGAATTCACCAAGTCATGTGCACCAACTTAGCTATCGTAAATGAACCATAAATCCCATGAAATCCCAATTTTCCTATAGTTCAAACCCACGTCTTTAAACGTTTTAAGGGATTGGTTGGGGTGACAGGCCTCGAGCCTCTTCGAGGCCGGAAGCCGTGAACGGGATTGGTTTTAGGTCGGTTGCTTCTTAATGTGCATTTTACAGCGCACAATTATATGATATTTTGTTTTTTACATTATTGTATATTATACTTTAAAGATTAGGGATAAACCTTACCTTCACTTTTCATTTCATGTTGCCTTGGCTGTGTCGTTTTGAACCGAGTCTGGGATGGAGTGTTGGGTTGAGCGGCACACTACAGCACCTTCCCCTCAGGTGCACTGGGCCCACATTCCGGTGGAGGTGCCTTGGCTACTGAATGTGACATGACTCACATGCCTTTTCTTGATTCTTATGGCTACTGTAATTATGGTTGTATCTGTGGTTGGTATATTTTTTGTAACTCCGTGGCTCCCAATTTTAAGGGAATATGGATTCCAGCATTGAAAACATAGGCTGAAAGGTAAGCCAAGATAACCACACGTCTTGCTGTGATTGCTGTAGGCTGCTGTGAGCCTATAGTTGTCTGCTGTGCTCTGGAAAAATGATCTTCCAAGCGGGGGATTAAATTGGAATCCTTCAATCCATCAATATATTCAAGACTTGAATAAGTGTATATATTACATTATATCATATTATATTATATCATAGCATTATATTATGTATATTATATATATTGTATATTATATATATATATTTCAATCCCCAAGAAATTCGAGTTTCCCAGCCGCTTTTTTCTGAGGCACAGGCCCTCAACTGCTCCGAAAAAAACCTCATGTGTCAATATTAATTAAGCCATTGGCTTTAGGGATACTTTTTCTTCGGGGTTATAACTCATATTGACATCCCTCGTTGTTTCTTGTTGGTCATCAAGCTTGCGCAAATGTCCTTTGCTCCATGATTCTGGGATTTGTGATCCAAAAAGAACTGAGGCGGTGGCGTTTGAAGCAGAAGATGAGCTGGACAGTGCCTTCCCGGCAACTCAAGTCTTCAAGACGGCCATGTGCAAATTCTGGCAGATCGGCAATTGCATCTACGGAGAAAACTGCAATTTTGTCCATGGAGAGGAAGAGAAGCAGCCTCTCTACAAGGCGAAACTCTGCAAGTACTTCCAACGGGGCCATTGCGCCAGAGGTGCCAACTGCACTTTTGCTCATGGCGTTGAGGAAGTGCAGGCGGGGGTTCAGGACAAAGTTTCCAGGTTTCAGGGGTTGGGAAGATTGGACCACCTGTAAGGACCAGGTTCAGAGTACCTTTAGCCGCATAATCAATGATATACCAATGGTACAACAGTTTATTTATCATTGGTATATCAATGATAGTAATGATAAACCAATGATCATCATTGGCATATAAACTAATATCAATGGTATATAATCATGAGTATACCATTGATATATCAATGATAAAACATATCCATGGGTTTTTAGGATAACATTCTCCGAGAAACCCAGGTAGGACGCGCTGCGTGGGCTCCGCGCACACCTGAGAACAGTGCATGGCCCCTGGGACAAAAATTGTGGACACGCTACGGCATTTGGTGAAGCCCAAAACGAAGCAACAGAAAATGCATCCACAGTATATCCGATATGTCAACGGTATGTTTCTTTGAGTTTGTTGTTCTTCCAGCAACAAAGCCTTTCTAAAGTTTTCGTGTAAGCAAGAAATACACCACGTTGATGCCCAAATGAATCTTGAGCCTCACCATTTTGCTACTGCTGTCATGAGGGTCCCCGAAAAGATCGAATAGTGAATCATCATCAAAACAGCTGGGAATGACTTATTTATGTACAGTACTTAGTCATTCCCCTATAATGATTCTTCACATTGAGTTTTAGAATTTCTTCGGGTTTACCATTGCGTTGGACATGACAGGACCCAGAACAGGAAAATTACTAGTTGGGTGCTTGGGATTTGACGTTGAAACATGGATAAAACAAATGAGATGCATTTCACTGGGTTTCAATATGGTGGGAACATCATAACATCATTTTTCTTGTCTGCAACCAGATCGCTGTTCAAAGATTCCTATTGGAAGAAAGGAAAATCTGCAGGACATGCGAAGAACTACGGTTTCGTATTGAACCGGATTTCCAGAGGGTACTGATTTTCTGGTTGGTGGTTTGGAACATGTTTTATTCACCCATATATTGGGATATCACTCAAAGATGGAATCCTAGCAGTCCTAGCATGGTGATATGTAGCCGGAAGATCACGCCCAGATTTTTTCGGAGCTTGCCACAGGGTCACCTTTCGACAGGTACGAGCCAGAGATGTATTTTGGGCGCTGGGAGAACCAGAGCTACTTCCCTTCTTCGGACGAGGAAAAAACCGTATGGTGCTCACGGTTGGGAACTTGAACTGATAAACCACCAATAAATGCGATAGCTCCACATATTTTCCCAGTGATACATTTTGGGTTACTGCATCATTTAGTGACCAATGACCAAAACATAGGAACCTGAAAGGAACGAAGCTTTCATTGTAGATGGTTTATACCACCAACATTTGCTAGACATGGGTATGGTATGGTTCATGATCACGTTTGCATGGGTTTACATGGGTCTACATGGGTCTACATGGGTTTACCGCATTGTCATGGAACTTCCCCCCACAAAATAATTATTGAAACCTAATTACATGTAGAGTTGTGATCCTCGCTGATGATATTTGGCGAGGCTCGGGAACAAACTGGGGGGCTCAATAAATCTTGCAGTTACAGTTATGACATGATAAACATGATACCATGGTACAGAATGGTAGGGATGAAATGTCTTATCAGCCTACTATTTTGATGTTATTTGGTACTTAGGTACTGGCCCATCGTTTTTGTGGCTTACTTCCTAAGTCTCTTGCATTTCACTGGGTTTCAATATGGTGGGAACATCATAACATCATTTTTCTTGTCTGCAACCAGATCGCTGTTCAAAGATTCCTATGGGAAGAAAGGAAAATCTGCAGGACATGCGAAGAACTACGGTTTCGTATTGAACCGGATTTCCAGAGGGTACTGATTTTCTGGTTGGTGGTTTGGAACATGTTTTATTCACCCATATATTGGGATATCACTCAAAGATGGAATCCTAGCAGTCCTAGCATGGTGATATGTAGCCGGAAGATCACGCCCAGATTTTTTCGGAGCTTGCCACAGGGTCACCTTTCGACAGGTACGAGCCAGAGATGTATTTTGGCGCTGGGAGAACCAGAGCTACTTCCCTTCTTCGGACGAGGAAAAAACCGTATGGTGCTCACGGTTGGGAACTTGAACTGATAAACCACCAATAAATGCGATAGCTCCACATATTTTCCCAGTGATACATTTTGGGTTACTGCATCATTTAGTGACCAATGACCAAAACATAGGAACCTGAAAGGAACGAAGCTTTCATTGTAGATGGTTTATACCACCAACATTTGCTAGACATGGGTATGGTATGGTTCATGATCACGTTTGCATGGGTTTACATGGGTCTACATGGGTTTACCGCATTGTCATGGAACTTCCCCCCACAAAATAATTATTGAAACCTAATTACATGTAGAGTTGTGATCCTCGCTGATGATATTTGGCGAGGCTCGGGAACAAACTGGGGGGCTCAATAAATCTTGCAGTTACAGTTATGACATGATAAACATGATACCATGGTACAGAATGGTAGGGATGAAATGTCTTATCAGCCTACTATTTTGATGTTATTTGGTACTTAGGTACTGGCCATCGTTTTTGTGGCTTACTTCCTAAGTCTCTTGCATTTCACTGGGTTTCAATATGGTGGGAACATCATAACATCATTTTTCTTGTCTGCAACCAGATCGCTGTTCAAAGATTCCTATTGGAAGAAAGGAAAATCTGCAGGACATGCGAAGAACTACGGTTTCGTATTGAACAGGATTTCCAGAGGGTACTGATTTTCTGGTTGGTGGTTTGGAACATGTTTTATTCACCCATATATTGGGATATCACTCAAAGATGGAATCCTAGCAGTCCTAGCATGGTGATATGTAGCCGGAAGATCACGCCCAGATTTTTTCGGAGCTTGCCACAGGGTCACCTTTCGACAGGTACGAGCCAGAGATGTATTTTGGCGCTGGGAGAACCAGAGCTACTTCCCTTCTTCGGACGAGGAAAAAACCGTATGGTGCTCACGGTTGGGAACTTGAACTGATAAACCACCAATAAATGCGATAGCTCCACATATTTTCCCAGTGATACATTTTGGGTTACTGCATCATTTAGTGACCAATGACCAAAACATAGGAACCTGAAAGGAACGAAGCTTTCATTGTAGATGGTTTATACCACCAACATTTGCTAGACATGGGTATGGTATGGTTCATGATCACGTTTGCATGGGTTTACATGGGTCTACATGGGTTTACCGCATTGTCATGGAACTTCCCCCCACAAAATAATTATTGAAACCTAATTACATGTAGAGTTGTGATCCTCGCTGATGATATTTGGCGAGGCTCGGGAACAAACTGGGGGGCTCAATAAATCTTGCAGTTACAGTTATGACATGATAAACATGATACCATGGTACAGAATGGTAGGGATGAAATGTCTTATCAGCCTACTATTTTGATGTTATTTGGTACTTAGGTACTGGCGCATCGTTTTTGTGGCTTACTTCCTAAGTCTCTTGCATTTCACTGGGTTTCAATATGGTGGGAACATCATAACATCATTTTTCTTGTCTGCAACCAGATCGCTGTTCAAAGATTCCTATTGGAAGAAAGGAAAATCTGCAGGACATGCGAAGAACTACGGTTTCGTATTGAACAGGATTTCCAGAGGGTACTGATTTTCTGGTTGGTGGTTTGGAACATGTTTTATTCACCCATATATTGGGATATCACTCAAAGATGGAATCCTAGCAGTCCTAGCATGGTGATATGTAGCCGGAAGATCACGCCCAGATTTTTTCGGAGCTTGCCACAGGGTCACCTTTCGACAGGTACGAGCCAGAGATGTATTTTGGGCGCTGGGAGAACCAGAGCTACTTCCCTTCTTCGGACGAGGAAAAAACCGTATGGTGCTCACGGTTGGGAACTTGAACTGATAAACCACCAATAAATGCGATAGCTCCACATATTTTCCCAGTGATACATTTTGGGTTACTGCATCATTTAGTGACCAATGACCAAAACATAGGAACCTGAAAGGAACGAAGCTTTCATTGTAGATGGTTTATACCACCAACATTTGCTAGACATGGGTATGGTATGGTTCATGATCACGTTTGCATGGGTTTACATGGGTCTACATGGGTCTACATGGGTTTACCGCATTGTCATGGAACTTCCCCCCACAAAATAATTATTGAAACCTAATTACATGTAGAGTTGTGATCCTCGCTGATGATATTTGGCGAGGCTCGGGAACAAACTGGGGGGCTCAATAAATCTTGCAGTTACAGTTATGACATGATAAACATGATACCATGGTACACAATGGTAGGGATGAAATGTCTTATCAGCCTACTATTTTGATGTTATTTGGTACTTAGGTACTGGCCCATCGTTTTTGTGGCTTACTTCCTAAGTCTCTTGCATTTCACTGGGTTTCAATATGGTGGGAACATCATAACATCATTTTTCTTGTCTGCAACCAGATCGCTGTTCAAAGATTCCTATTGGAAGAAAGGAAAATCTGCAGGACATGCGAAGAACTACGGTTTCGTATTGAACAGGATTTCCAGAGGGTACTGATTTTCTGGTTGGTGGTTTGGAACATGTTTTATTCACCCATATATTGGGATATCACTCAAAGATGGAATCCTAGCAGTCCTAGCATGGTGATATGTAGCCGGAAGATCACGCCCAGATTTTTTCGGAGCTTGCCACAGGGTCACCTTTCGACAGGTACGAGCCAGAGATGTATTTTGGGCGCTGGGAGAACCAGAGCTACTTCCCTTCTTCGGACGAGGAAAAAACCGTATGGTGCTCACGGTTGGGAACTTGAACTGATAAACCACCAATAAATGCGATAGCTCCACATATTTTCCCAGTGATACATTTTGGGTTACTGCATCATTTAGTGACCAATGACCAAAACATAGGAACCTGAAAGGAACGAAGCTTTCATTGTAGATGGTTTATACCACCAACATTTGCTAGACATGGGTATGGTATGGTTCATGATCACGTTTGCATGGGTTTACATGGGTCTACATGGGTCTACATGGGTTTACCGCATTGTCATGGAACTTCCCCCCACAAAATAATTATTGAAACCTAATTACATGTAGAGTTGTGATCCTCGCTGATGATATTTGGCGAGGCTCGGGAACAAACTGGGGGGCTCAATAAATCTTGCAGTTACAGTTATGACATGGCAAACATGATACCATGGTACAGAATGGTAGGGATGAAATGTCTTATCAGCCTACTATTTTGATGTTATTTGGTACTTAGGTACTGGCCCATCGTTTTTGTGGCTTAGTTCCTAGGTCTCTTGCATTTCACTGGGTTTCAATATGTTGGGAACATCATAACATCATTTTTCTTGTCTGCAGCCAGATCGCTGTTCAAAGATTCCTATTGGAAGAAAGGAAAATCTGCAGGACATGCGAAGAACTACGGTTTCGTATTGAACAGGATTTCCAGAGGGTACTGATTTTCTGGTTGGTGGTTTGGAACATGTTTTATTCACCCATATATTGGGATATCACTCAAAGATGGAATCCTAGCAGTCCTAGCATGGTGATATGTAGCCGGAAGATCACGCCCAGATTTTTTCGGAGCTGGCCACAGGGTCACCTTTCGATATGAGCCAGAGATGTATTTTGGGCGCTGGGAGAACCATAGCTACTTCCCTTCTCCTTCGGACGGGGAAAAAACCGTGGGAGAGGGACTTGGTCACAGAATCGTACGGTGTTCACGGTGGGGAACTTGAGCCACTGATAAACCACCAACAGAATCGATAGCCCCACATCTTTTCCCAGTGATACCTTTTGGGCTACTGTATAATTTAGCGACCGAAACGTAGGAACCTGACACGAATAAAGCGTTCATTGTAGATGGTTTATACCACCAACATCTGGTAGACATGTGTATGGTATGGTTCATGATCACGTTTGCATTGGTTTACATTGGTCTGCATGGGTTTACCGCATTGTCATGGAACTTCTCCCCACAAAATAATTATTGATACCTAATCGCATGTAGAGTTGTGACCCTCGCTGATGATATTTGGCGAGGCTCGGGAACAAACTGGGGGGCTCGACCAAATTAATCTTGCAGTTACAGTTATGACATGATAAACATGATACCATGGTACACAATGGTAGGGATGAAATTTCTTATCAGCCTACTATTTTTTTGTTATTTGGTACTTAGGTACTGACCCATCGTTTTTGTGGCTTAGTTCCTAAGTCTCTTGCTTCGAATTGCACTCTTTGCCGTCAAATCTGCATATCTGTCGCTCCAGACCCAGATTTTTATTGAATGACATTTCTTGCCATCAATATCCCCATATTTGTAGGTAAAGAATGGGAGGTTTCCTAAAATGGAGGTACCCCCAAATCATCAGTTTTAATCTGATGTTTGATTATAAACCATCCAGCTTTTCGGGTACCCTCACTTCAGGAAACACACTTAAACCCATCCCAAGTTTGTACACCAGGACTGGCAGACCTTTGCGATCTATCAGCTGATTACAGACCGCACCTTGGGTGCTTTGGGAGCTACCAGAAATTGGGAATGTGCCCCTCTAAAAAACATGGGATTTTCCATGTTTTTCGAAGGCAAAGCCTATTATTTTGTAGGTAAAGAAGGTTGGGATGAAGCTGCAAATGGTGCTACAAAAAAAAAGATTTGACCGATGTAAAACAATGAAGACTGGGGGCCGTGACCAAGCAAAATTCGGGTGTTTGTTTATCAAAAATTGGGACAAACAAAGCGAACTGTTGTAGGCATAAAGATGAATTTACATGAAATTGCTTTCATGTGTTTTTTGATTTACAAACATGGGAATTAGCTTACTCAAACAGGGGGAATTAGCAGCAAAAAATGGGGGATGTGAAGCTGGATTTTTGGCCCAGTCGGATCAAGATGGGAGGATTTTGATCTACGAATGATTGACAAATGACTGATAGCAATGAGGGTAGTACTTGACAATGACAAATCTACCAATACATCAAAGTTTGTCAACAAGATTTTCAAAGATTATTACCAATACCATCTGCTCCTCCCTTTGATATCCACATTACATCAAATCTACCGATACATAGCGGGTATACAAATTAATGGGATGAACATCCTATGGTTTAAAGGTGATATATCTATAGTTATTGGGTATCAAAGGGGGAGCAGACCACTTGCGGCTAAAAAAGCTGCCTGCGGCTTCAGCTGGGCCACGCACGTGCAAAGGTCGACCCACCTTCATGGATCTTAGGACATGTAGACCATGTCTAATTGTCTGAGTGTCTATGTAACATATTGTAATATAAGTAATACTACCAATGATAAGACTAATAACAATAATGGATCCATATATTTATATATATATGTGTGGTGATGATGATGATGATGATGATGATGACGATGATGATGATGATGATGATGAAAACGTCCGATGGCCATACAGATTGGATCTTCACAGGGATCGCCTTTCTGACCGATCAGAGGCTTTGCTGATGGCGACCCCAGGCCACGGCCCTGCTGCGCTTCCTTGGCAGATTGAGATACTGTAGCAAGGTGTGTGGAGTGATGCTAATACACATGAATAAATAGATTATACATCAGATGGGATGGGTTTAAGTGACATTAATATATTATTTACATCCCATTAATTCACAGTTTTCTGTTGCTGCTTCTTCTGTTCAAAAGACAGCTGCCGGATGGGCTGCCCTCCTGGCGCCGACAACAAGTGCCAGGAGGGCAGCGTACAGTTCGTTTCAATTTTTCTCGTTTTAAAAAATCCGAGTGAGGTGTCTTGACCTGAGGCTTTGCGGGGGGGAAAAATCCAGTAAACCATAGTAAACTTGTTTTGCATTGGATAAAACCATCTCATTGAATCACTCATTTGCGCTAGTAAAGAGGCACACGGAGTTCGGCCAGGAGCCCAACACAGTTTGGGGGCCTGTTGACGCAAAGAACCACAGTTGGACCTTGTTGCTGCAAGATCACTACCCTCCTGGCGCCCCTGACCCCTTCCAGGGGGTATAAAAGGTAACATACATTATTACTGCTTTATACCCCCTATAGAAATATAGGAATTTGGGGGTGGTGGGAGAAAGGTAACATGGGCATTGCACCGGGGTATACCTGCTATGTTACATTTTCCAAGGCCCCCCCCCCATGAACAGCCACGGAAATACTTTGGGGGAGGGGGGGCCCTCGGGGATAGAAATTGTAACATATCTCCGTGGGGTAGCCAAAAAATAAATGTTACTTTTTGGGGTCCCTCCCCCTCCCCCTCCCCTATCACCTCCCTATAGCTCTACATAGCCCTACCACAACCTACATTAACCTACTATATCCTCCCATGTCTTGCCCGTTCATCCCCATTTTACATTCTGGTATATTCTGATGGACATCAAAAATGGACATCAAACACCTCAAAAATGCAACATACATTTTTCAGGTTGGCAAGTCGGCTCTTGAGTTTTTCTATTGAAACCACCCAAAAAAAAAATTAACATACAATTTTGAGGTTTATCTTTACAAATTTGATTTGTAAATTTGCTTACCCAGCCTAAAAATGTAATGTAACATTTTTGCGTTTACTTTATGAGTTTGGGTAAAACAACCTACATATATGTGGATATATGTGGTATATAGCCAGGGTCCCAAAACCCTGCATAGTGGCACTCCAAAAATGTATGTTACATTTTTCACCCCCTGGGAGGGGGTAAGATGGTCGTGATGCTGCAAGGAAAACTTGAAATCCAACTCTTTCCAAACGGGTTGGCCGCAGCATGTCCTGCCGCCGCATTGGGCCTCAAGTAAAAACGTTGTTGCCAGAGCTGCTTTGCAGCCCAATCAGGCTGGGCATTATACTAGGCCGAAAACACGACCTCTGAAGTTTACCTTTGGTTCAGTTGATCTTTTGTTTGCGTTGCTGAATATGTTGTCACAGTTCCTGCTGTCATTGGATACCAAGATAGCCGAGTTGGTGTGTTGTTTAGTTTTTATCAATTTGCAAGTTTCTTGCCCACAAGAAGCAAGGCAAGTTCCCAATTATGTTTTTCATCAATCAGAACTGCACAGATTGCAGCGTGCAGAAGGCAATATTGTGCACACCATGGTTCACTGGGCACACTAAAACAAAACTCGGCAGACCTGGACAGAAGACTTGGTGTGATGTTTGTGGTCACCAATCAAAGTTCATTGTTCTTATTGCCCTTGAAGTAGCAAATGACCATAGCTATCCTGTTTCTCATCCCTAATTGTCAACATCACCATGAATATCAGACAGGTCCGCAAGACGCACCCTGGCAGGTAACATGGGACGGCGCCGCAGCCGCAGCGCGTCCGGTTCACCCAAGTTCACCTCGAAAGGAAACTGATAAGGGAGGCAATGGAGGCAATGGAGGCAATGGAGGCAATTGGACTTAGGAAAGTGAAACGGTTAGGTAGACACAAGACAACGGTTGCAAGACCAGACCGAATTCAGATGATCACAAAATGGTTCTTGACCAACTTGTGGGACAGAAAATAACTGTTGTTTTCAAGGGATCCATGTCGCGCTTATTTGTTTCGCCTTGCAGGTGGGCAGCAGATGTCACAATTAAAGGCTCCTTTAATTTGCCACAGAAATTTGGGAACTCGCTCCTGACTGAACTGTCATACCTCAACAAGCCTCCAAGGTCCTACAGCTATGACTACAGCGATAGTCGTAGCCCTTCCCGTGATCGTAGACGCCGGTCCGGGGCACCCAGGTGACAGACTCCAACCATGAACGAAGGGAATGGACGGATGTTCGGCGCTGTTGATTTCTGCGTGGGATGGCACTGTCATGTGCCATGACCATTGACGAAAATTGTATCTTCAATGATTCATGGTTCCCGATATGAATGTGGTCGTGTTGGTCAAGTCATCATTGATGCTGTTTGTCGGACTATAGTACAGCATGGTTCAGAATGCAGTGACGCAGTTGACTCATGTGAGGGATAATGCAGTGACGCAGCTGACTCATGTGAGGGATGGTTTGTTATTGGCTGGAACGGTCATTGGCCAGCATTTGGACACAAAGGAAATAGTTGTTGTGACCCAAGAATGGTCTTCATTTTTTTTGAAGGAGGTAGATGACACAGTTTGAAGTTTAATGTGTTTCGCCTCACTTATCCAGGACTAGTTTCAAACATTCGGCAGTACCGGTCATAGCTGATTCAATTCCTCAAAAAATAGTAGGTCATAGTAGGTCAACATTCCACGGTATTTGTCCTGTTAGCTTTTGGTTTTTGGTTTTGTAGTTGATGGGGATAACCCAAAGTTGTGGGGAAGCGTTTGAGGATCAAAGATACCACCAGAAGGTTGTTCTGTTCTGGTTTTGAAAGGAGGTGGGACTTCATGTTGTACTCCATGATGGTGACATCTCGACCTTACAGGTGTACGGTGATTAGATGTGATTAGTGCATTTACCGAACCTCCCATTGGTTGCCGCCCTCCCCATGTTTTCCGTGTGCTCAGTCGGCGGCGTTCTCGTTCCCGTGGGAAGCGAGGGAAGCGGATGAGCACTGTAGACAGGCGCCACAAGCAGTGATTTGGGAAACAAGTTTAATGCTCTATGTGTTTTGGACGTATATACAATATATATATATACATATGATATAAGATGATTTGAGATTATTTAAGATCATGGACTAATAAATATACGGATATAGACACTTGAATATCTATATACCTGGATCTTCACTTAGCACTTTTTTCTGCTCGTAGCAGTTTTCGCTTGGATTTACGAGAAAACGCGCATTTGTTTCTTGACGGACGGGCATTTACGCTTTTTTCCCGGGTATTTACGCTTATTTCCCGGCAAAATACGCTTATAATTTTGGCTTCAAAATGCACAAAGTGCAAAAATGCCTAAAGTGGTGCAATTACGCTCATGTGGAGAAAAACCGCTCAAAAAGCAGAAATTTCTCAAATGAGCATTTATTTGTGCCTTTTCGAGGATGCAGGTATAGTCGACCCACCTGTAGTTTTGATGAGTACGCGGCAATCGTAGACGTGTCAGCCAGCTGATCGTTGCAGGTTCATCAAAGAGAATGAGCTGAACGAGTCTGCGGCCGCCAGACTACGTGGAGCCACCAAAGAGGCTGAGCCTCCGGGATTTGCGTCCGATTTGCATCCGATCATCATGGATCTTCAGGAAAATTCAGAAAATGTTCAGGACAAAAAATATATAAAGATACGATTTTGTTTCGGGATTCCAAACCCTCACAGCTACTTATTCTTGGCGTGATCTCTCCAAAAATCCTGACCGACCAACCATTTTTCGGGAATGATGAGATCCGAAGAGTTCTCTGAATATCGGGGTTATGGGGTGTTTTTTGTTGAAACATACCATGCTCACACTGAGATTGATCCAAACTCTTACGTTGGACTTTGCTTCCAACTGATCACTTGGGGTCGATCATAATGCCTTTCGGCAAATATTCCATCATATTCCCTACAGTCAATGCTATATGTTGTTTCAATTTTCCCATCATATTGATGAAGATTGCTTTATTTTCTGTTGCTGGTTAGATTGCAATGATACTGTCCGAGTCTATCATGAGTGATTTCTCTGGCTGGCAGGTGCGTGACGCTTGCATTGACCAGGGCTGGAACGTCATTTGACCAAGACGATCCGCAGTCTTCACAGGAAATGGATCAATCCCAGCAAATCATTGGCTAAAGCATCTGAAGTGGGTGATTTCAGAATTTCTGATGTTTGCATATGGTTCGTAATGGGATCCGTCTGGACTGGGCTTCAGATGGCTTTGCGTAGAGTTCACAAAGTGCAGCTTGTACTGCTCCGAGTTGATATGTCAAGGCTGTGCTGAGGCTGTGCTGATGGGATCATGTCAGTTGAGGTCATTGAGAATGCGCGCAACGCCAGTGCGGTGGTGATCTCTCGAATCAAGTCACTTGGGTTCACCTGGCCCAAACTTTTTCCGGTAGCAGTTCTGACTCAGTCCAGAAAGAAATCATTGTACTCTTGAAATTGTACCAGAAGCATGACCACATCGATGTTTTGACCCATTTTGATTCAGCCCGCATCGGCAGAGATTGTATCCCGTGTAGTTTTGGTCTGGGTTTTCGGCCCAAAATGACTGTGATTCTATGATCAAGAATTAGAGCCTTACTTTAATAATTGCCTGGGCAAATTAATTTCCCAACAGTGCACTTTATTCTATATTATTCTATATGGAGATTGTTGATTATTCTGATATATTCTGATTGCAAGCATAAATTCTCTCAGGAAGATCGAAGATGGCAAAAAGAACAAGAGGAGCCGCTCACGGTCGCGCCAGCGCTCTCCTCCACCGAAACGGGACCGACCAGGTGTCGATGGCAGATGCTGGTAGATTGCCACCTCTCGTGTAGCTGCAAACAAGGAGTTTGGAACATGGACTGCAAGATACTACAACATCCCAACTTGTTGTTTTCCGGGGCGTGTCAAAACACTCGAAACCGCCCGGAAATGATTCTCGGTTTTCCATGTTCATGGCGTAGCTAGAGTATTCCACGGAACTGCGTGGAACTGGATACCCCACCCTGAGCTTGCTGGAGGGGATGAGTTTAGAGATGGAGACTGGCAACTTGATAGCACTTTGATGTGTCACCGAGAGGCCAAGCATCAAGATGACCGATTTTCATCGATTTTCCATTTGTTGGGTTTGAACCAGTCAATTTTTGAATGTTGAGATAGGCTTCTGTATGGAGTCAATCCTTCGCTGTCTGAGGTACTGCCCATCCTGTGGTGCTCACAACTATTCCCGTCGCACTGACTGCTTCAAGCCACTTGGTCCAGGTCGATGCTTGCAACCTGAACTGATATCGGATAGCAACTTTCGCCTGAACGGAAACAGAATGAGATGGATGCATTTGCTGAGATGGATAGCTAGCAGTGTTGACATTCTCACTACCTTTGCCCATCCTCTGTGCCACTCCACCTGCGTTGAGCCAAAATTACCCTGCGCTCAGGTGTGGCGCGAAGAAGCCTACGGGGAGAAGCAAGAGCCGCAGCCGAAGCCGAAGCCGCAGCTAAGTCAGCTGCCACAGCGGAATCGCCACTGGGGATGCCTGACAGATGAGAAATGAATATGACACCGAAATTGGGGGAACCTGACTGTTTCTGTTTCTTGGGGTTAAGACCCAACATTCTCATTTCAAATGCGTTTTGGAGTTGTGTCCTGGTGAATGTTAGGGGCAGTGAATTCAATCTTCAGATATTTGCAGTCACGGTTTAGATTTCGAAAGTGTCAGGTTGCATTCCTGGTCCTACTGAATAATATGAAAATCCATGACGGTTGAGCAGTTTGATGCAGTTTGTATCCTTTGGTTTTCTGTTGTTTGACCCAAACCTCCTGGTAGTAGGCAAACAAATAAGCTCAGAAAAGGAGTCGTTGACACAGTTGTAAATGCAGCACTGAATAATTCACACTCAGTTTGAACTCTGGCGTGTAGAGTGAACGATTGGCCTAGATAAACTCCTTTGCTGGTAGTTTTGCATTATGTTCTCACTTTTTCACCTTCGTTCTTGTTAGATGCAATAAACATTGAAACGCCGGTTTGATGTTGGTTGAATCATGCTGGATAATTGTTTTCCCTATCAACTGATGCGACCCTTCAAGACCTTGTGCCACTAGCAGACTGCAAGGTGCCTACGCTGAGCACCAAGCAGTCGTCTCACGCGTGGCCAGGGGCCAGCTGGCACCCTGGGTGTGGGGTTCTTTGAGCTTCAACGAAATCAGATCACGGTAAGAAAGGCAAGAAATGTAAGAAATGTCCCAATGATTTGACACTGAGAATTGGTTAGCTATTGCAGTATGTTCAAACCGATGCTCCCGGTAATATTCATGCAAAATCAGGCGAAGGTTGAGGAAGCTGGATGGCATTGGATGAGTTATTGAGAGCTATCAGGGGTGCACTGTATGTGTGATGCCTTGCTTGAAGATTTAAAGCTGCATTTGTGTTGAAAGTTTCATGTTTTAAGCTGCTGACTTCAGTGCCGCTTCATGCTTCAGATATGCTTGATGTGCAACCCGGTCGATCGCTCCGGTTGTCAAGGATTGTCATGTGATCTCACGTGGCATCCCACCAGATGTGATAGCAAACTCACATGTTGCGTATTAGAGCGCTCCCGCAACCAGCGTCAGCGCTCCAAAAAAGTTGCTCCAAAAACTGCAAGGACCGGCCTTGCTGCATAAGTTTTGGGTATTGAAATAAGCATCATGTCACAAAGATGAGAGTTGGGTATTGTCACCGATGCAAGGGATAGACCAAGCCATCATTCCAATCAAGGGACAATCGTCACTATGAACCTCCACTGTCCATTGGCAGCCTGGTGGGAAGAACAGGGAAAACCCAAGGCATGAAAGAGGAAGTTGTGTATCAAGAGTGGCCTACGCTTCGCTGAAATCGATCAAAAACAGTTTGTCAAGACGGGTTGTTAATAGTTTGGTCACCAGCGGTGTTGGCATTCCCGCCCCGCATTCGATCAATAAGTGTCACTGCGCAGCTCTCATTAGTTAGCACCATGGCATTCTATCAATTCATGATGTTACGTCATCTCAGCAACTTGCCATTTCAACCCGTTCTTTTACCTTTCCATGTGCGAAGTTCGACACATGCTGGAGCTTCCGGGTGTTTGTTTGCTGCGATGCAATGCTCGATTTGCTGCTTGGCTTCAAAAGTCATCCTGCTCCAAGATCATGTGAAGAAACATGTGGGATATCTGAATTCATTGGAGTAAGACCAGATTGTTTGCTGTTCTTTCAACTTATCAATGATATCCAATTCGAGAAAGCGCAACCGAACTGGAACAATATGGTCAATTGGTAGTTATCAATGTTGCTAAATTCACCCCAGTAAATTGAGCAAACGGAATTTCAGATGCGAGGCTCCCGAAGAATCTCTTCCGGAAGGACTTTGAGCATCGATGGGTTCATTTGTGTGGACCCTGAGACCCAAGGGGCAACCCACCAAGGATGTGGGCTGCATGACGGTTGGGGAAGATTCAATGAATCTATTGTCACATGGTCAAGTAGTAGCGGTGAAGATTTCGATGTCTTTCCCATTCTTTGTTCAAACCGATTTTGTGTGATCTTGCCAGAGATACATGGGAATGGTATGGAATGGTGATAAGAAATGAAATCCCATCACTATGATTTCCAGTTTCGCCCAGACCGACTCGGACCTCCAACGCCGATTTTCGCCGCTCAGGCCTCAGGTCGATGCCGAACATCGAATCTTCCAGAGGCCGAAAAATGTAAACCTGGAGAACCAAAATTAGTTCAAGAAATGTCTAGAACCAACCTGATTTATCTGATTTGGGGATGCAAGAGTAAGCAATGAAATTGGGTAGACCAGTAGAGCCTTGGCAGGCCTTGGGATTGGAAGTTTCACCTGAAATAGATGTGTGGCATGATTCGAACAGTTCAGCCACGGTGGGTGCGCCTGCGGATGTTACCAGGATCTGGAGTTTCAAAGAGGTCCTGGCACACGCCGCAAAGAACGGCTTTCAGGTGGGCCGAACTGCTTTGATGGGGCAAGTGCTGTGTCTTGTGGCCTGCGTATGATTCACATGATATGTCACGGGATATAACGAAGTAACCAGGAGAAATGGGATGCAAATGTTGGATGTAGTTGGTCCTTAAGTTGAGGCATACTCAGATCGCACAACAACCCTAACATCTTTCCCACGGGTGTGGTTGGTCAAAAAGGGACCGCAAAGTTCCTTCTGAAGCAAAAGGAAAATTGATTGATTTTGGAGTTGCCCTATGTTTACTGTGATGCATGCCCATACCTTAACATTTCCCAAGGTTCATGGCCACAACCTCTATTTTGATTTGCAGACATGCCGTGTAGGTCACCGTAAGTCTCACATCGCACATCATCAATATCCCATCGGCCTCAATCCGCTCAATCTGGAGAACAGTTTTGAGTTTGGGCTGCCTTTGATTCCACACCTGACACATCCCATCAGAGTATCGCCCATATCACTCTGGACCAAGGCCTATGAATTTGGAATTCCACGGCCAGTACATGTCTCAACCTCAAAGTTGAATGGCTGTCGACCTCTGCTGAAGGACCTCCTAACCCAGCCCCCCCCCCTCACCTTTGGGTTGATGAGGGGGGGCAGATCAGCGACCCCCAAGTATTCAACCCCCCATTGGGAATTGTGATTGGACCATGCCATCTTGGTGATACACAGCGGTTCATCTCATAGATGTTGTCATAGTGTGATGGCACAAACCAAATTCCAAGGATCAGGAAGGTGCGGCCGGTGCAAAACGTGCGTTTTGGGACTCAGATGAAATTTGTGGAGACCGAAGTTGCAGTGATTATTGAAGCTGTGCTGAAGTCATCGAGTCATTCGAGTCATCTAGTTCAAACTTGAACGAGGATGAAACTATCAACTATCATGTGGTCACTAATGGGAAAAGCCATTCAGGTCTGATGGGGCTAAGCCATATCAAAACCACACCCAGGAGGAAACGACCAAGAGAATTGCCTTCAACGCCACCGCTCATGAAACGACAGTGATTTCCAGCAGACTTCTGATGCCTGTCAGGTTGGATGATTTGCGTGTTGAGTCGAGAGTATCCCATCTCAAAACCAATAATTCTACCAAGCCATTTGATTCATGTTGATTCCAGTGGTTTTGAGAACGAGGTTGCAATTCATGTTGTATACCAAATCTTGACGACACCAACCCATACATTTTGAGAATTCTGTATGGCTTGGAAGCGTGGGCGCAGCAGATCAAATTGGTGTTTGACAATGCAAAGTTCAGGGTTGAAACAAATCAAGCCTCCAAATAGGCACAATGCTGGAATTTGTCCAACCGAAGCTTGTTTCACTCCCAACACCGCAGTTGGACAGTAAGGCTACGCGAGAAGTGGACCCTGGTGCAGAACCACGTGCACCGGAGCCATGCGAGGTCCAAAATCTTGTTTGAAGACCTTGCTGGAAAACATTGGGAGACTAAGAATTCCCTAGAAACGATGGATAATATGGATATGTATTTTTCCAAGTGTTTCATCATGTTTGCCATGCAGCAGATGATAGGCCAGCGCAATTCCTCCGGAATGCTTCCATCCTCTTCGGGCTTCCTGGAGGCTGATGGATGATTTCCTATACGATATTGGTTGAAGTCGCCACATCAGACGCATGGTTAGTTTCGGTTCGTTTCTCAACAGAATGTGTGCAATCAACCTGGCATGAAACACATGCGCTTATCATCAAGCGAATACCATGAGATTGCTTGTCATCATGGCTTAAGCCAGTGACTTACGCCAGGGCAACCTGATGGCTTCCTTTTCTGATATTCGCTTTTGGATTCCTGGCCATTTTTTGGCTTCCAAGAGTTGTCCGTGTACCTTTCTCCAGCACTTGCTCTGTGCAGGTCTCAACTCCTACACCACGCCAGCCTTCGCCACAGGCACAGCACTTTCGTGTTCCCCAAAGATTGCCGAGACATGCTGTAGAAATCTGTAGAATCTTGATTTTGAAGGTGATCTCTATTGTTTTTGCGGTGTATATGTGTATATAATTTTGATTTGAGGACACCGTTCTGGAGCCCACACTTCTCCACTTGTGCCCCCGAGTTTGAACCTGTCTGCACAATGCGAATCACGGGTGCGCTTGGTGAAACGGATCGGAAGGCTTTGGGTATCACTTCGACCCCAGCGATGCTATCATTTTGCAGGTCGAGGGGAACAAGTGCCTTGGTTTGGAGCTGCTCATTGTGCATAATTAAACCATCTGGATCCACAATCATTCAATTCAGACTAGATGAAGTCCGTAGAGAATATTGATGAATATTGTTCTAAAATGTTTCGGACAGCCAGAAATGTAATTCTGGAATGCTTCGTTGTACCCAGACCTTCCCTCCTGGGCACTGGCTCAGGACTTGGGAGCTGTGTGCTCGACGACTCACCAACAGCTTTAGCTTTGCCAATCTCACGTACAACCAGGTGATGCTTCAGCAACAGAACGTGAATGGCATTTTGGATAGCCATTTTGAACGGAGCTTATAGAGATAGTTCCTTTTATGTACCGAAAAAGATGTGAACATGTTTGGTGTTCAAAAGACTCTTATGTCATTTATGTGTCACAGCTGCACCAAGCAACAGCAGAGATTCATAGAAAGGTCACCGAGCCCATTTCGCTGCAGGTGCCCGCAGGGGATCCTGATGTGAAGACCTGCAGCACCGTGGCGCCTGGCACAGCAGTCCTGGTCGGTATTTTGACCAAGTCATAGCTCTTGACCATTCCGAAAGTCAAAATGCAAGCGGGTTGTCCAAAATGTATCCATTGGATTAGCTTCACTGGCATGTAACATGCAGTGTAGATCCAAGTGGAATGGAATGATGATGCCAACATTGGGCTGACCACTTTTCCACTATGCCGAGGTGCTCCAAGAGGGAGACGCTCTCTATTTGCCCATTGGACAGGTGCCGTTCAGCGCTGGGATACCGGTGTTTCTTCCCAGAAAATCTGTGGCGGCGTGGATTTTTGGGGAGCTGGAAAGGGAGTCGTTGGATTTGTTCTTAGTGAAAAGCCCCAAGAATCTTGGGATGAGCATGAGTTCAGGAGGCATAAGCAATTCGATGTTATTGACACCATGCAATTAGTCATCTAGGTATTACCGGGTATTACCTGTTCTCCAAGAATAAACCCAGACATACAGGTTGGCCCATTTCGCCCAGATACACCACGCGCGGACGTTGGCATCTCAAAGGTTTTGTGCCCGTTTCGTTGTTGGGCTGCCAGCGCCATCCAGCGCCAAAATGTTGACGATCCCTGAGTTGTCGGATTTAGGTCCGCTAGCTCACCTCAGGTCCGATCATCGGTCCATCCACCTCACTATGTCCTTGAACCGACAGCGACCCGTCAACCGTTGCTATGGGTGGCCGGCTGCGTGTGTAAATTCTTTTGATAAATGTGAACCATGAAACATGTTGCCATGGGAAATAGCAGTCCAAGAGCAAAACTAATCTCCACAAGTTTCAGAGATGAAAGTTCTGGATTTCACGTTTCATGTTCCTGGTTTCTAGCATTTTTTCCCGCCAAGGTTTTGCAGCTCCGCCGCAGTACTGCTGAATGTTGCTGAACAGCCGCTCCACGGCATTGGGTCATTGGACGCAAGTGAACCACCGGCCATGTTGGAAGACAATGTGGGACGCGTCTGGTTTTTTGCAGCTCCGCAAATAGCCGATGCGCCTTGTGCTAGCAGGTCACTCTCATTCGCATGGGCATGGTCCATATATCCAGTGACTTCTAGCAGGTCCACCTGTTCATGGCTAATATCTTGAGCTCCACAATCATGCTGTCAAACTTACATAACTAACCGTTAACCAACCCCATCCATTTGGCAAAAAAGTTATGGTCCTAGAAAACGGTCCCGCCAAGGATCAACCCTTCCAAAGAGGTGGGATTTGCCACTTGGCTTCACATTAGAGGTAGCTGGCAGCTTGCAACTGCTGGTGCAGAATCGTTACTGGTTTCAATCCTGATGTGAGCAGAGATCAAACCTGTCCAAGGAGAGTATAAAATGCACCAGAAATCACAGGCAAGCAAAGGATTTAACCAACTTGAGTTGCTACGCTGACCATGTGTGTGCCGTCCCCTGGAGGATGCTGTTCTGATCCATCTCGGCATGTGCTTTAAAATTGTGATGACCAACTTGTGTGGGATCATTCATGCAGTAGGTATCAAATGTAGCAAGCTGTGCAACGGTTTGTTTTTATTTTTGGGAGACCATGGAGACCTTTCCCTCCCAACAAGCTGTGTGTCAAAACCACCCGAGAAGATCCGAGAACTTTCAATCTGGAAATATCTGGAACCTGGATGGTGGATGCCCACAGTTATGCCCATGTCTGGATCTATTTGTGCATACTTCCAACAATGCATGAGTTTATCATAGTTTATCTACATTTGTTTAGTATATTTAGTTGCAGTTTACATACGACACATCATCAATATTCATCAATAATATCAACAATTCTCGTGAAATCAACCATAATATTGTGTTTCTTTTTTAGGCATCAACCACAATGGGATCTCCACCGGCGTCCAAGGCCCAGATGAACTTCGTGTCATGGGTCCATGGCGTAGCCACCGAAGGCTCCGTGTCATGGTGGGAAACCTCTCAAAAGAATGACAAGGGATACGGTCTTTCACCGCAAAAAAAACATGAATTGCAGAACCAAAAATATGCGATTTCAACACAGCTTGGGGATTCCGCAAAATGAAATGTTGACATGCAAAACGGAAAAGGATTGCTGTTCTATTGGGAATTTGACCACGAATTTACAGGATAGAGTAACAAACCAAAGTCGAGGCAATCTGAGGATGGCTCCGTACCTTGGCATCCTGGCTAAGTCTTTTCTGCAAAGTGTGTAGCAAACGAACAATCAAGGGAACAGAAACAGCAATCATGCAGAAAAATCACTTGCTGCGTCTATTTCCAAAGGCTCAGACTGTGACTGTTTTGTGTCAAGACATTCGGAATGGCGGTTGTTTATAGATTGCAAACCCCACTGACATTGCTTGGAGTTTGAGATTTGAGATTCCAAAGACCATACAAGGTTTCGGAACGTGGTCCCATTGCCGTTTTAGGGTTCTGCAGTTTTCAGCCGCAGAGTTTGGGCATACGAATCTGATACGAACAGCTTGGAGGCGACTTGGCATTTCTGCACGATGTGCCACGAGCCTTTCGCTGTTCAACTCGAGGTGGGGAGCAGATGGGAGCAGAGGGGGACCGTATGGAACCGTGGTGCCAATGAAAGGGCTGATCACTAGGCATTCATATGGCTACCCATATTGGATTGGGGCAGATTTGCAAAAGATTTCAGCAATTGAAATTTTGGTTTGCGCAGAAGTTCCAAGAAACTACTTTAAAAAATCGTGAGTCTTACCATGCATTTATTTTCGGATCAAGTTTGCCCGTGGTACTGACCGGGCTTAGAATCAGGGACGTAAACTGCAACGCCGGGCCATGAACGGATATGAGCATCTCGCTGCTGGCCAGTTGCCTCTTCACGCGCACACAGCTGGAGTTTTAGGCACATCTTTCAACCTGATGAACAATATCATCGGAGCTGGATTTCTTTCACTTCCATACTGCTTGCAAGAAGCTGATCTGAACTTTTCAGCCGGTTTTTGTCCCAGCTAGTTGATCCATTGGTTGGCCTTGATGTTTGAAGGGATGCATCGTTTACGCTTGTCATGAGAGAACAGTGGGGCCATGTTTGAATACAACCATGTCCCAGACTCTCAACCCCAAGTCAAGCCCTATTATCACGGTCCACACCGTGGCCCACAATTTCAATTCACATTCCGAAAGGCTTTGCTTGAGATAATTTCCAGAAGAGAAGCTGTTTTTGTGCTCACATGTTTTTGACTGCCGCCACGGGGTCACTGCATGGAACATGGCCTCCAGGAAGTTTCTTTGCCGGGTTTCCTGATTTTGATGATAGTGATTGGCTCTGCCAACGCCTTGTCGTTTTGGCGACTGGCACAGTGCTGTCAGCTGACGGGGGAGCAGACTTACATGGGCATCGCACGGAAGGCCTTTGGAGCGCGCTGGGCCAAGCTGTGGCAGCTTCCCGGATCTCAAGTTTCATGGGACCCCGGGCTGGCCATGGCCAAAAAGAATCCAAAAGATAAATCTTGAAAAAGATGAAAGATGTGCAACCAATGTGCAACCAATGTGCAACCAGGTTGTGGGCCATGCTATATGCCCTTTTGACCTGCATCTCGTACCTGCACCTGGGCTGCACCAAAGACAATGTCACATATCGCTATTGATCCCTACATGAGATTTAGCTTTTCCAAGTGTGCAGAGTTCTTCACTAGTGGGAGATTCAGATTTTCAACCCGGCAGATCAGGAATATTGTCGCTGCCAGTTGGCGGGATATTTGGCCATCGCTACCCGAAGTTTCTGACGTCCCTGTGCGGCATCCGCTTCTGGCCATCGTAGTGTGTTTGGCAGCAGGTGTGGATGGTGTGGATTCGGAATTGACAAGTGCAAACAAGTGCAAATATGCTCGGATCCAGTGAGTATCCCACCTGTGCAGGTGAGTCACCTGTCCTGCAGGTCTTATCACCGGCATCATTGCCCACACAACCAATGCCGAAGGTCCTGCAATGCAAACCTTTGCATACTGTTGCTGGGTACTTTTAGAATCATCCCAGCTCAGATGCCGCGGTGAAAAGGCTCCAATTGATTATAGGCTGCTAAAATTTTGATGGTTTACAAATCATTTTCACCATTAAAGCCATTTTATGAATGATTATCTCAATAATCCCCATTTTCAAACACGCCATTCTAGGCTAGATTCTGGACAATGATGGTTATAGTTGCTGGCGGGTCCACAGGTCGCCTGGCCTTTTTCTTTGTTTTTTGGGGGGGGTGGGTGGGGGGGCGTAATAACGTTCCTTTTGCTGCGTTCGCTTGGACTTTTTTTTTGTTACCTATTTTTATGTTACGCTTGCAGGCTGCCGCATCATCTTTACGCAACACGGCGTGCTTTCCAAGAAAGCTGGAACACAAGTCATTGACAGAAAGTGGAAGGCATTGAAAGACTTTTTGCCAAGCAACTACCACCGAAAGATCAATGGCCCACATGGCAGCCAAGTCAACCCTCGGATGAGACAGCGTGTCTTTCAGTTTTGCTGGCGCAATTCGCTGAAATGGCCGAGCCCAGCACAGTTCTTAAAACAACTGGCAAAGTTGCAAGGAAAAAAATTGTAGCGGCGTTAGTTTTCAGGATGGTGAAAACTTGCCACCTTTGCCTGACGTCTGATTTCCAATGGGCAAAATACCTAAATGATGGTTTCGTAACCAGGCGACTCATGGACCCGTGACCTTATAGTTATAATAATTCTACTGGGATTTCAATGGAATCAGCAAGTTAAAGCATATTTATTTAGGATTAAGAAATTAGTGTTTCATCTCCCACGGGGTGGTACCTCACTTATGTTTGTTGGTTTACAATCATCCCAATTATTTAGTTTGATAAGATAACCTAGTTACAAACAAAAATTGGAAAATCCCCAACAAAATGGGGAACTGATGCCCCAGTTCATTAGCCAAATCCCTTAGTCCACACATTGAAGATGAATCCAATCACGAGGGAAAGCCAATCCCCAGTTGCAACCATGGGATCATGTTTCAAATATGTCCTCTCAATCTGTCCCCTTTCAACGGAACCTTTAGGCACGAGCGATATTCCCAATCAGAGCATCAATCAGAGCATCAGAACTACATAACTAGAACCACCTCCAGTTTAGTGCGTGATTTAAGCGCCTGCTGGTATGGGTAAAGTCAACTTTTGGGAGACATTCTTTCGTTGTCCCACCCTTCAAACACCCAAGGTTTTTCAGTTGTGTCCTGCGGCTTCTGTGTCTACGGTATGAAGTACTGGCCACATTCCTGGGAGCAGGCGCAGCGGGCTGCAGACTCAAGCGCAGGGTTCCAAGCCGAGTACATCCATATACTGGAAGTCCAAATATATATATATATGCGTGTGTGTGTGGTATATATCTATAGTATATATATATACATACGTGGTGTAGGTGGTCTCTTCAACCACCTTTGTTTGCTTTTGGAATGCGGAGAGTACAGTGCTGAACGCTTCAAGTGTTCAATGGAACCCTGACCCCCACTTTGGTCCTCGGGGGTTTTCCCACAGCTTCCAGGTGGCGATCTTCGCCTCCACGGCCTTCTTACCGTTCTGTTGCCTGCGGCAATTAGATCCCCTGAAGGAGATATCTGCAGCTGCCATGCTGATCGTTTCTGGGTGGCGTTTGACGCTCGTTGGGTCTTGCTGTAGGACTTAAGTCATAAGTCATAAGACATTGACGATGGACGCGCTGTTACGGCTGACGTTTTTCGTACGCTATCACAGGTTTGAAGGGGTGATTATTGGTTAATATAGTTATTAGTTGCTTTCCGTCCCGGCAAATTGATAGTGTAAGACATCCTCTTTAGAAGTTGTTTGAGACATCGGCCGGTTCGCTGTCCGCTGTGGACCCAGGTCCTCTTCCTTTTTCTCTACATTTGTTTCGACCTCCAGGGAGACTTTGCACAAGTCCAAGATGCAAAGTTCACTCGTCAAGGCTCCATGGGCTCAAATGATTCTGTACAAACTCCACACATTTTCATTAAAGAATGTACAGAATCTATGAGGTTTAGGATGGTTTAATAAAGCCCAGCCGACCCCTGTTCTGCAGCATCTCGCCTGGAGGCTTTGAACATGCATATCCCATCATTTCTGTGGCTTTCACTGCACACTACAATGGTCCGCGCTACTTCAGTGAGTTGGGTGATTTGGATCAGTTCTACTGCGTCATCCTCCTGGTTTTGGTCTCCTGTGGCCCAAATGCTACAGTGAACTTTTGGACGCGGAAAATGTCGGGATTACTCTCCCTGGTTCTTGTTTCCACTGTTTTTTTTCAAACAATGTTGATCAGTCACCCATCTTCTGGGAGATTTTTGGTCACCTTTGCCCATTGGGCCCAGGCCTAATTGTCTACAGCCTTTTTGCAGTGCGTGGGGTGATGATTTTTGGAAACCAAACGAGACCAGACCTTCTGAACAATTTGCATGCACCTTGGATGGGAGACTCGGCTCAACCGGCTGTCATCACGATTGCGCGACATGCTGCCCAATAATCCAGACACATCCACTCAAACAAAGATATCAAAATCTAATCAAGGTTGAATAGTGGCAATCCTTTCCTGGTTTCCAATATGTAGAATCAGAGACATGAGTAAGATGAACCAAGAAAGATACCACGAAAACTCTATCCAAAACTTGCTGGCAAACATTGACCGAGTCAGCAACTCCGAGTCAGCAACTAAAACGCGCGGGTCAGCAACTATCCATGTCACATGTCTGAGTCAGCAAGTACCCAAGTCAGCAACTTGTATAACTGCGCGACGGTTCAATTGCAATTGCACACGGGTTTGATGCTATGTTACAGATGGGGTGGCGTAGGGTGGGGTGGGCAATAACATTCACACGTTGACAAAAATTAGCAGGTCACGAAGGTTTCTCCAAAAAAGCGCCTTTTGCTCTGTGATCCTAGGCATGCTATACGGCTATACGCATTAAGGTAGCAACTCAGGTCCTTCAGCCGTAACTTTGCAGCACGGACTGCAGAACTTTCCAATGACCATTGCCAAAATGTTCTGCGAAGTGCAAACACCTTTTGAAATTTACAGAGCAACGTTCGGTACTGGTTGCACATGGGTTTATGCTATGCTACAGATGGGGCTGTGGTAAGGCCAAGTGCTCACTTGCCCCTGCGCACGGGCCTGGTGTTGCGGTAGACGTTGGGCGGGGCTGCGTGCGGTAGGCCAAGGCAATTTATTCGCATTTGGCAGGTTTGGTGCTTGCAAAAGGACTTGATGCTCTGCTGCACACGTTTGATTCTTTTTGATCCGGTCCTATTTGCTGACTCGGCCACGACTATATATAGTCTTGACTTGCTTGGGGGCCGTAATTATTGAGCAAGTGTTGGCAGCCCATTCAACACCGATCCTCTTCATGTTCGCGCAAGATCGAGACAACATTTCAGATTCACAAAGCCAGGCCCCTTGATTGTCCCGACCTGTGAATGTTGAACCCTTGCTTTCCAAGCACGTCTGACTTCCTGCGCCAACCCATCAGTCTCCAATCGACGCTTCTTATTTTCCCGTTTTTTTCCAAGGTCAATTTTGAGTTTGATCCTTTCAGACACCACCAGGTTCTGCTTCGTCTCTGCCTCTCCCTTGTTTTTGAAACTCAACCGTTGGTTTATTGTTGCCAACTCAGCCCTGGTTTCCTTGCCAAATCATGGTTTTACAAGGGAGCTGCAAAACCATGAGTGGACCCCAACCAATTTAATGTTGCAATTTCACCTAAAAGGTCCAAATTCGACTTTGTTTCTCCGAAACCAAGGATATGGATATTTGCTGATCTTGGTTGCAGGTTTTCCAAAGGGTTTCAATGGCGTGCGTGAAGCAGTTTTGCAGCTCGGGTTTGAGGAAAACAACGACACCACTTCAATCAGAAAGCTGCTGGGGGTTTCAGGCTCGGCAAAGACGTATTGGACGTATTTCACCGGGGCATGTTTCTTCTAATTTTTGTGTGTTTCAGATTGCCTTAGCTGGGTGAAACTGAATAGATCACGTATCTTCTTAGATGCATTGGAGAACATGGGTTCTGCCACTGCTGTGTAATTTCCTGCAGTTTTTTGGGGATCATCAATTGAATAATCATTTAAGAGTAATAATTATAATGAGAAAACCAGCGGTCATCATGGCATGATCCAATGATCCACTATCTTATTCTGTTAGTGAATCATGATGACTCCCCATATTGTTGATTAGAAGCATGGTCCCAAAGTGTAGAATGCCATTCCTTATGAGGATCACGCCAGGGTGTTTTGGGAAATTCCTTCATTCCCAACTTGTAGAGGTATGCTATTCCTTTCAATGCTTGGTATTACTGCTCTACTTCTGCATTTCAAAGAGAGTTTGGGATCGATCCTGGACGCGAAAGGAAAAATATTCGGATTTCCCATGGTGTACCTGGGCCCGGCTTTGTTCAGTTGCCGCTTGCAGCAGAAGGTTGGCCTCGGTGACAGCCTACTCATTGGCATTTTTCTGCTAATGTTTGCAGATGTTGGAATGAACATCGCAGAATATCTGGATGGCGCCCACTAGGACGACCCTGTTGTGGGCACTAGCAAACACTGACAGTGTCCATGGGAAGCCGAGACTGCGGACAGTTTTTTTTGGTTCAGCACGTGCCCTTCGATTGCAAAGTTGCGACGCTCCCAAACCTCAGCATACTTTGACACACTCAACGCCTGCCTGGAAGCAGCTCGTAACGCTCGTATCCCTGAAGGCATTTTTCCAAATTGCCTTGAGAGAGGTCTGGTGATTGAACCTGCACCATTGCGTTCAGGAAGTTCAGGAAGTACTTGCACTCTGGGTTTCAAGTCGAAAATCATTGTAGTCAACAGCGAAGCAAAAACAACGACCAGCATGTGACAATGGAATGGCAAAATACTTGGTGGGCGAAGCTACCGGATCAGACATGTTCCGTGCCCAACGGCTGGCAAAAACAATGCTGGATGGTCTGAAGAGCGTAGTTGAAGACGGACAAGGGATGAAAGCAAATCATCCAGTTTAAGATGCTACCTGCAAGACCCCCTTGAAGAAAAAAGACAAAAACAGTGAAAGATCTGGAGCAGGGCAAGGGGTTTGTCTCATGTTGCGCCCACCAGGGGTGTTGGTATGATATCCTCTGGAGACTGCAGATCCAGCACTTCCATCAATAGCCATCTCCATCCCAGGTTTGGTTTCCAGCCATCCTGTCCAGACTTGGTAGGTGGAAAAGGTCGAAAGCCTCACATCGGATGCGCTTCAACTTTCCTGAATCGTCGCCTCGTGCCTTCCTGGTCTGGCTGAAGTGTGAAGTCCTTGATTTCCTGCAGATCCAACCTGATAGAACACTTTGGGCTTAGCAGATGATTTGCATTGGTAGTACACAACCTAATTTTGTCTGTTTGATTATTTTGATTCTGCCCAGTTTGGTTTGGTTTTGCGCAATTTCAGAGGTGCCATCCATGCCCCAGGTACCACCAGTCAAGGAGGCGTGACTGCCAGCTGCCCCGGTCCAAGGCTATCCTGTTGTTGCCAGGTGGCTTTACCCATGGACATGTTGAAGGCTTGTGTGGAGGACACCATCCGCTGTATCCAACGTCGACGGAAGGTCCAATGCACCAATTATGTTCGGGTTTGGAGTTCAAGATAGTTCAAGTAGGGTTCTGACTACTTAAGTTATGATTCATCTCTTTTTTTTCAAATCGCAATGTCGCCATCAATTCAGCTACAACTTGGTGTTGGCTCATCTAGACATGTGGGTGACACTGTGGGCGCTGCATGCTGCACTATGTGGAGATCTTGGGGTCGCAGTCTGACGACCACCAGGATCTACAGATCATCATTGATCGCCTGAGCGCCCATCGGCGATCACAGGAGCATGGTGGCCCCGGAAGATTCCATAACGCCGCTGTCGTCCCGGAATGAATTCCAAACCTGCTTGTTGGGTCCCCGAAACATAGTTGGATCTTCTGAAAGCTACTTTGTTTTCGAATCATGGTTCAAAGTTGTTGTTTGTAATCATTGTTAGGCTTTGCAAATGAGAGATGCCGGACTCCAAATCCTTCAACAACTGGCACCAGGAGGATGTGCTGTCCATGGCCGTGCGGGTCGCAGGAAAAGAGGAGCCAGTGATGGGAAAGCTGAGACCCAAACAGGCCATGCAGTCGAATGGGGAGGTCAGAACCCATGAAGGAATCGGATTGAGAAAGTGATGTCGACTCAAGTCTTGGGACATCTTGGGACATCTTGGGACATCTTGGGACATAGGTTTCGCTGCCACAGATCACTTTGAAGAATTTTAGGTTTGCTTCGTTGACATCATGTTTCACATATCCATCATTGTTTACATGTCTCACACAAGCTTCCATCCGGAAAGATAGGCTTTGCAGCGTGAATTTCCATGGCGTTATGAATAGTCAAGTTACTGTAGCTGTAAATCCCTCCGTCATGGATGATGACATACTGTACTAGGTGGTCAAAGAATGTGTCCCTCGCATGTCTTCAGCGCCTGGAGGTGCTTCAAGGTATTCGATCGCTCCTAGCACCAGAGCCATGCAACCGCACGATGGTGGTTTCCTGGTGAAAAACCTGTTGGTTGGGATTCAAGTTGGGGATCCCCATCACCCAAAAAGGTGTCTCTTCAAAGGATAACTGCGGAGTTTGCCGTTGACGAATCCAGCCTCAGGAAGATGTTGTCTATCTGAGACAGTGAATAGATATTGAAATGACAAAATGGCAAGAAATGGAAAGAAGTCGTATTCTATTGGTCAAGCAACCAAGGCAGGCTTGGGAATCATCACGTCATGATTCCCAGATATTCCTGATGTTCAGCCTGCAAGTCCCGGTATGCAATATCTCAGCAAAGAGGCAAAGCATGAGATCATTCAAAAAGCCAAATGTTGACCCCTGTTCCTCACAAAATGTCTCAAATATCACCAGTTTTAAATACCATGATAGCAAATCAAACTTCTTCCCCGGTTCATAGATTGCCATCAATCCATCCTGTGTATTTGAAACATTTGAAACCCTTCACTACCCTTCACTACCCTTCACTACCCCGCAGCTTTACCCATCCTCTCTTTCTCCATGTTTCTGAGGCTTGGCAACATCTGTTGGCACGGCAACACTTCGAATACCTGCAGACATCCTTGGAGGATCCAGGGAATGGATGGCTGGGACAGGAAGCTGCGGGAGATTCTCCGGGTAGGACCGGTAGGAAGTGAAGACAGACATCGATGTTTTTCCCATGTAGCCATGGATGGCATGAGGCTTCGCACATCGATGTTCAGTTGCCATGGAATGGCTACGGAGTGCAGTGGAGCTATTCACCATCACCGGGATCTGGACTTGTTGTGTTTCTGCATCAAAAATCATCAAAATCATGGTCAAAGAGAAAGTCACCATGTCACCGTTTGCAGTTGATTTTGGAGACCATTTCCCCATTCCAACTGGAACTCCGATGGTTTTGGAGAGTTGTTGCTGCCGAGCCTGCGATCTTTTTAAGACTCACTGGTCCTGCAGAGCCGCGTGGGGCGGCTTGGAAGGTTGGACAAGACTGGGCGGCTGTGGGTTAATGTTTAGTACAATGAGACAATAACGAGCACATAAGAACCGATCCAATTCCACTTTCAGCCACATCTGAGGAGAGTTGAGCAACTAGTGACCTGACACTATCATCAGGGTATGTTTTCACACATCTTCTTGGTGTTCAGCCCTCCTAAATCATCCTAAATCAGAAAAAGATTACCCCAACTGACCTGCTTGGCATTTGTCATGTCAGTCGGGTCATTGGACCCATCCAAGATGCCATGCCACCAGGCGGGTCATGGTGCGCAGAAAGGTCAAGGCCAAGGAACCCAAAGATGTCGACATGACGCCGAAGGACGTCGCGGATTTGTTCTCCGATTTAAAGAGACCTGTTTCCTCAAGGGAGGTCATTGGTCATCATCTTTGAGTTTGGCGAAGGTTGGTGAAAAGACACCGATCCAGTTCATGTTCATTTGCTTGTGAATTGGGGGCAGGACAGCAAAGTCAAAAAGACCATCAACAAGAGTTTCTTGGATGAGTGATGGCAGTATATCTGCCCTGAGGATGTCACTGTTACCCTTGTTTTGTACTGGGCAGTTGGTATCGCGGATGTCATTTTGGTGGTGTTTAGAAATGCTCACTCCAAAACACTGCGGCCGAGGTTGCAAACTGGAATGTGATCATCCGGTAGTAGATCAAAGACGGATCATGTTCCAATGTTCCGAAACTCGGGAACGGAATCTCTAAAGTTGAAAGGTTTGAAGGGAAACTCCAAGGTTCAGTGGCAAAACACTTGGTGACAAACTGAAAAATCTTTTTGATCATAAATCAAAGCCGAGGCCAACGGCGCAAGAAGGCCAAGGCCACTGGAAATCTGGGTGCCCGCTTGGCCGAGAGCCGGAAGCAGCGGCGTGCCTTGGCGCGGATGCCGGTTATATACGGACCCCTTGGAAACTGTGGATTCCAATGATCAAAAGCTGAAGTGAATAAATGGATATATAATATATATATATACATGGTATAAGATAATAGTGAATAATATTGAGTAAGATCATCCAAGTGATAAATTCTTTCCAAATACCAGGAATATGATAGTTGCACCACATGGGAAAATATCAGCAATACTCATTCCGATGTGTGCAACGGAACGGAGTTGGAGTAAACAGACTCAAGCCTGCTGGACCTTACCACAACCTGCATAGATTGTCAGTTGCTGTCAGTTGCTTTGAATTTCTGTTCCAACATCACAAGAAACACCAGCTATTGGCCAGCCCCTCCATCCCACATAGCCTACAAATCCTTTTTTCTGTCGGCCAGTTTTTTGAGCAGTCCAAGTCTGCAATTTGCGCAATTTATTAATTCTCCAAGTCCATGAATCAATGAACTCTCAAAGTCCCGAAAAGGAAGTGATCGACCCTTTTCCCAGGCCCTGGTGCCTTCCAAAAAGAAATTCTAAGATTCTAACCCGATCACGTTAAGCATCGAGCGTGTCTCACCTTCACCAAGGAAAGCGCATCGCTTCGTCTGCTGGAGGCGTGACCAGCCATGGCTCCAATCACCAAAATATGACGCGTCACTCAACAGCTGTAACTGGTGATCATCCAGGCAACGTATCATGGGTAGATAAAAGATGGGTTCATTATGTTGGTCATTGTAAGGTTTTTTTGGCAACACTAGGGAGAGCTCCTTGGAGCATGCTAGCCAGTGTCTTGATATCTGAATATCCACAGTTGGGATGAAATTCCAAATCTTTGCCATAGAAGCTTCGAGACAGGCCGCGGGGAGTCAGCTGAGCAGTTGAAATCGCGGCAAGCGACGGAGTGGAAAGAGATGAAGGACACTATGATGCACTGGGCGCACCTGATGTGCAGATTTGTAGTGGAAATTCACAGATTTCAAAGGAATCCTACTGAAATTGTCCATGGATGCTATGATGTCGATGATGTTCATCGCTAGTGAAGTTGTTTGCATTTGCTTAGCATCAAAGCCAACGTCTCCGAAGTTTTAGCATTCGAAACTCTTTGCCAATTTAGCAATGACAAGATTTAAGTGCGGGAAAATTTCGCCATGCTTAGACAAGGCCCTGAAAATTGAACGAGTAAGGAGTATCGGGGTATCTGGTTTCGTCCGATTTCGGGTGTTTCAGTGTTTCACCAGGCCCAAGTGGCACAGCTCAAGAAGGTGCGGCAAAAGTTGCCGCGACGAGGCACTGGGAACATGGGCTGGGCCATGCTGGACCATGCTAGGCCCCAGGACTTTAATATGGCTGAAAAATATTGAAAAACCACAGCTGTATGTCGAAGAACAGCCTGATGTGGACTTGGAGACTTGGATCATGTTTTGGATGTCCCACCATGCAGTGATCTTTCTCATTTGGCACGTGATCTCGGAAAATGATCCTGCAAGACCCTGTATCAGAGACCACCAGCTTTTACACTATCAGTATTCATATCCAATTGTGAGCACACCCAAAAAGTATATTCCACATTTCCTTGCAAGGCAAGCAGACAACAGATTCCAGGTGACATAGCACAACTTTGGCACCAATTTGTGCTGCATATTGAGATCTCTGAAACTTCTATTGATCTCCATCTTCCTTCCTCTTTAACGTTATTTCGATTGATTTGGAAGAAATTCTGACATGTTCCATATGTCCATCAGCCATGATATCCAGAGAGCCTGTTTGCCACCCATACTATGGAAGATGAACAGGAGGATTAATTCTTTTTCGGGTGCGTTCAACACATCGTAAATGAAGAATCTGACCTTGTATCATGTTCATCTCTCAAGACATCTTCAGACCATTCCAGATCTGCTTTCCTTGTAGAATTGGTGTAAGATGTTTTCCATCAAAAAGCTCTTGATTGAGTTATGGCTCAACTCATTGATCCTTCGAATATCTCAAACCAGATAGACGCAGGCCACATGTGTGTTTATAGAGCAGTTTGATTCGACCGAAGCTAATCATGTTTGCAGATCATGCTAGTGGTCCTGCCAACTTCATCTGGGAAGAATTGCAGTTCCGATTCTTCTGCCCTCAGGAAGCAAAGAGCAGAAAGAGGAGGTGTCGAAACAGATTCGACAACTGCAGGAAGACATGCAGGTAGCGGTGCACTCCCTGGGTTGGTTGACCTTAAGGCTTGCCATCAACTCAATAATACTTCACCATACTACTAGTAAAAGGGATACAACTGTTTGGCGTTGCATGGTCTGGAGCCTGAAGGTCTAGAAGCCAAGCTGTATGCCATTGGAACCCCTTCATTCTCCTTCCCCCACTGTGGAAAAGCCATGCCAGGTAAGACATGTAGCTGAATTGAAGGCGGCCGGTTTGGACGCCGATACTGGAAAGGACAGGGTTCGGAAAAAGGATGGAAATTGGTTCAAATTGTTGAGGCAATCTCAAAGCAGAATGAAATCAAAGAATATCAAAAAGTGGAAATCATATGAAATCATGTTCATTTGAAAAAAAAAAAAAGCACCTTTTCAAAGTATTTTCACAAGTGAGGGATTCACCTGAATGATGAAGCTCAGCGATGTTGCAAGTGTCAGATTGGTTCTTCCTTGTCCGTCCTGCTTTCTCATGCTTAATCATTGTCATTGACATCAAGATGTTTGTCTTGTCTCTTGTCCTTCTTCTCTTTCTTTGTTGTCTCTACCTGTTTTCAACATCATGTAGAGGGGGGGCTTGCCCGTCGGCTGCACGGCACCACCAGGAGGACATGGATCTGTGATTCCCAACCGCCCAAGATGGGCGTGGACACGTTTGGTGATCCTGCGAAAAAGGCCGAGGAAGTGGGTGATTTCAATTGATTTTCTCAATATATCGAAATCACCTGAGCTTAGGCTTAGGCCAGGCAGCGCCACCGTAAAGCATAAGACGGCCATACATGCGAACCATCCCTTTACCAGTTTGACTGTAGCCTTCAGGTAGGTGCAGCGTGACTCGCTCATGAACTGTTGTGGGGACGGATCGAAAAACAAATCACAACTGGTTAACTACACGTGTGTGTGTGTGTGTGCGTGTTCTACACAAAGGGGTCTATAAGTTTATTGGAGGCCCCTCTGAACAACTCGCGAACATCACATCCCAAGGAGCCCGAGACGCAGAATGAGCCAGAGAGCTGCCAGGAGCAGTGGCAGGTTGAACCCTAAAGGTTGATAGTTCCATAGGTTCCGTAGGTTCCATAGGTTCCACATTACTATGGTTTCTATGGTTTCCATGCGTCCCAATCCTTAGCCTGTGGAAAATCTTAAAGGTTTCGTTATCCTTTGACCTGGACACATTAGAAACCATTTTTTTCTGGGTGTGCACCGCGGAGTAATCCTGCCTTGCCTCACCAAAGACAGCAAGAAATTCGGAGTATCCCGTTTTTTATCGAAGAAGAACCTTTTTTTTGGTACCTTCCAGATTCCAGATGTTGATCTACTGGACCGCAACAACAGTGTCCTTGCCTATGGTTCGATGTCCTTCCCTCTAAAATAAGCTGAATCCCTGCTGTACCAATTCATTTCATGACTTTTCATGTTCCATTTGCCTTGGTCCACTGCATCCGCCTTGGAAGCCACTCAAGTCACAAACTGTGCAGGATGCCAGTGACGACACCGACGTGTTGGACGTGTTGGAAGGATTGGATTTGGACAACCTCTTCGTTGATGTCAATGAGGACACCAGTCACCAGCACACAACAAAGACTCTTCTTGTTGCATGGGTCAGTGTTTGTGTTTTGGCATTTCCTGCTATTTCAATCCTTGACCTCCCGCACTGACAGGTGTATTTTATAGGGATACTTGTAAATGGAAAAAGTCACCTCATCCTCAAAGGCATCGGGGTCATTGGCGAATCATGAAGCATCGCTTGTATGCTTCAAGTTGATGTGTTGCAGCCCACCCTGGACGCTGGATTTACAAGCAAGAATGCTATCCATATCCGTGTATTCTGCCGGTTGAAACACAACGACCCCTGTAGAGTGGCAGTACAGATGAGTTTCCCAGCGTCCTAACAGGAAGAGGAGGTCGAGACCCTCACTGGCATAGGCTGGCCCTGGAGTCCTGAGAAGTGGTGATTCAATCAGATTCTTATGACTTTATGATACTTTATGATACTTTATGAATTATTTCATGATACTTTATGAATCTATGAATTTCGAGATATTTCGAGACCCGCCAAGGACCCAACGCCTCGTTTGCCAGGTCCCTGGTCCGGTACGCCAGCGCCCTTCACTTGGGATCCAGGAGAGCGTCCTCAGGAGGGCCAGGGAAGGTCGCATCCCCAAAATTGGCACCGAAAACATCGCTGGGAAAATCTGAGACATTTTGAAACATTTTGAGACCTTTGGCCAAATAGCATCAAATATCCCAAGTTGGCCAATGATTAATGGAAATCATGAAATCCATGTCCAATTCGGATTGACGTTTTTGTCCATGGCTGGATCCACAATGATCCACAGCAGAAGTGCCAATAAGACTGGTGTCTTCTGAAGTTGCTGCGCGTGGCGTGGGCTTTTGTGTGGGCGGTTTGAAGAATCTCCCATGAGCAGCGATGTTTTTGTTGGATCCCTTTGATGGGTGTCCGGCTGGTGGCTGTGGCTGTTTGTTGAAACTACCAAAGAAAGCTTGCACATTGACCACCTCGCATTTTTGCACACTATCATTCTTTCATGTGGAGTAAAGTTGAGCACGGTTGCTGGATGTTTACAAAATGTGGAGATCCTTTTGATCAGCAGTTCTCTGACAGTTCTCCCAGGAGCATCGAGGTGAAGGCGGACAATGTGAATTATCTCCGCTGATTTTGGTTGTTGACACTCGCTAAACCATCGATGTTGCATCTGCCAATAGTTTTGATGTCTACTTGCATGACAGCCAAAGATTTCTTGGGGAGATTCTGCCACAGATCAGACATTGCAAGCGTATGAGAATCCTGCTGTGGGTGCAATGGGTGCAATGGGTGCAACAGGGAATATGGATGAATATTGGCTCAGGGTGGCCTTGCTGCAGCTTCGCTTCTTCGGTGTTGGAGATCGGTTGTGCCAACGGTGCGAACGGGGTCGAAGAGAGGGTAGCAATCCAAGAGAACATGAGGCAGGTCAATCTAAAGTATCTACACCAGTATACTCAGTATCCTTCATGGCATCAGAAAAAGAGATTCTTTCTATAAGTCAAGTCACTGCTTTGCCTGTGTTGCCGGCTTGTCAGCAGGCAAGATCTGTTTCATCCAATACAGAAGGCTTTGAAACCATCATACCGAATCATACCCAGCAGAGACCATCAATGCAAACTGAACCTGGAAGTAAAGTGTGAAATGTGTGAACGTCCCATGATGTTGTAGATTTTATGATGATTTATTAAAATTTATTAAATAGTTTATGATGTTTATGTAGATTTCTGGTTTCTTGGCGCTGGTGAGATGCATACCTTGGATCAGGTACAGCATTGCCAGTCCAGCCGGCTGACGAGCACCGGGTGTTGATCACCACGTCGCTCGGATAACAAGATTCATCAAGATTCATCAAGATTCCAATGGTCAGTAAATGATGACCCAAAAAACGATGAACTGCCAAGACACCAGTAAGAGTTTTTTGTATGTCTGTCGTACAGTTAAATTCAAAAAAACAATTTCCGGAATTTTGCAACAGTCCAGAAGTCCATGGCTTGTACCAAGTCACACCTCACCAAAGGTATGCCACCGAGCACGTTCACAGCTTTGCACGCTACACATTGCCGCTGAATGTGACTCGGACACTGGGAAGATGGGGCATTCCTTTGGATGGCAAATTTGCCTGTTGCTTTGTTTCTCATCAACGAAGCCAGAGTCAAAGGGTCCAATTTGGGAAGATGTTAATTACTGCATGAGCGGTGCCAAGCGCTGTTCGCTCTTACAGTTTTGTTGGGTTTGCGTCACTTCTCACCCTATTCTGAGTTCTGGATAATCAATCAAAATTTGTCATTGGTTTGCATTGTCCATGATTCGCACGGGGTGGCTCATATTCAAGACTGCAATTCCCATCTTTGCCTCTAGAAACATGCAGCAACATGAACTATTGAATGCTATTGATTGTGTGGTCCTTGTTTTGTTAACTTCCCACTGGAACTCTGTGTCATGTCATGTAGTCGTCATGTAGTCGTCATGTATGTCATGTATGTCATGTCATCCTGGCATCCCGGTCCCATCCGGTCCCCAACTTGGCCAGGCTCATTGGGCCAAACGCTTCAACCATTCCTTCGTAATCGACACCCGTGCGCGGGCAACTGGAGGTGCCATGGCAGAATCGGAGTGGAGGAAGCACAGACACCAGCTTTAACTGACAAAATATGGAGCTAATGGCGATTGCTCATGATTGCTCCCTGTTTCGACCTAGGTTGCCACAGCTGATTGGAATGCACCCATGCGATTGGACATTTGAATGAATTGAACTATGCGATTGGGTGTGACCCAAGCATGTCAGTATGCGGATGGTGTGGCAGTTGGAGGGGACCGTACCTTGTGGTTTGCTCAAGGGCTTGGAAGCCCAGGTGGGGATGATGTTGACCTTTAATTCTATCAGATTAAGGATTATATAAATTACAAGTCAATGATAAGTAATAAGTGATAAATATGTTCAAATAATCCCCCGCCCTAGCCACAGGAAGATGCAACTCCATGCTTGGTGTTCACTTCAAACATGTTCAAACACGAAAAAACGATGTTTCAAGTCGTACCCAAAGAAATCGTCACCTCAGGGTGTGCTCACCGGTCCCTGTTTCCAGCCCCATCCGTTGAACAATGAAGCTGCTCGGCCTGGGGATCCTGCCGCTGGTCCTTGCGCTGAAACGGCGCACGGAAGGCGTCCGGAGCCAGCCTGGGTTCAAAAGTGCCCTTTGTTGATTTCATATCATGAAACAATAACAAAATGAAACATGCTATTTCATAAGATTTCATATGAATTCATAGGGCTCACCACAGCATTCGACATCACCATTATCACTACCAGGCACACCCCAGATGCCCGAGACTTTGGAGTTGGTGTTGGGCAATGCTGCAGCACCCTCCCGACATCTTCCTGAGCAGCTTGCCATGTGAAATACCCAGGTCTCAGGGGTTGGTAGCGCAGGAATGGGCATGGATACCTCATAGATCGATGAAACACTAGTTGCAGATCAGTTGCAGATCTACGTCTGAAGTCGAGATGTTCTCAAAAGCTTGGTGACTCAAACCCTAAATCCACAAAAATGTCGCAAGAATTCAGATAATTATCCTAGATGTTGTCACATTTCGGCACTTTTGGGTTCCCACCGCAAGAACTTTCTCGGAGCCAAGGAAATTTGTGAACCTGAACGCACAGAGAATCAATGCAACTGGGCGACAGGTGTGTGACCTTTTGGAGTTGTGAGCTAAGAGCAGATGTGGTGCCCACATTTGCCCCAGCCACTTGGGAAGGTGAACCCATATCAATCTGGTTCTGGCTAACAACTATGTCAAAACCATCATTCTCAGGATATGATGAACATATTCGTCTGAAAATGAATACTGTAATTCTGCTGAAGGGACGGAGAAGTTGTCAAGCTTCCCAAACAACCCTATTTTCATTGCTCATATAACCTGATTGGTATATTAAAATGTATTAAATATACCAACCTTTATTTAGAATCCCATGCAATGATTACAATATCCATTGGGTCGTGCAATGCCGGTGTCCCAAGGCAACAAAGCTGCAGTACCTTCGCTGCGACCCCAAAGCTCCTCCCTTGGCCGATGGCGAGCGCTGCCGTCCCTACAGCGGGGACTGGGAGAGCGCTATGCTCTGGGGATGGGAAGAACCGGAAGAACCGAAAAACGTGGTTTGACTGATTATTTCAATGATTATTCAGTATATTTCAATGATATTCAATGATTCTTGTCCAGTTTCAGGAGGATATTTAACCCATACATGGTGCTGCCATAACTTTCTGGGCTGAACATTGGAGGTGATTGCTATGTTTCAGAAACGACCAAGATGTGGGGGGGTTGCAGACCACAAATCATTTTGCACCAGTGTGATCTCTCCCATCGTTTCATCAGATTCCATACTGAAAAAACGCAGGAGGAGTTGCACTTTACCCCGCGGCCCTTGAAGTTGGTCCTTGGACACTTGGACAAACGGATCCGTGCCAAAAGGTCCTAAGTCGACTCAGTCGACCTGAACAAAACTACGACTCCACATGCAGCATGGAAGTCTAACGGACTACTAGTTAACATTAGTTCACCTTGATAACTTTCAAACCGCTTGGTTTTTTCTATCAGACAGAATGCGGTCCAGAATGCGTGCAATTCTAAATAGTGAAGTTTGGCTGCAGATCCCGGATTTGATTGCTTCATCGCCTACTAGGTATGAGATACACTAAAAGGGCCAGTGTCGCATCACGTGAAATGTGTCATCTACATTGCGGCTTGGAGGATCATCCCATGAATCGCGAGGGATAAACCAAGATCGCCACTGCAATCGCTGACAGCATGATTCTCAAAGTAGATATGCCACAACTCTCCATAGGTGCGATTCAGACAATGTGACAATGATCCTCGCTCATGTTTTTTTCCTCATCTTTCTAGGTTTTCCATGGCCGAGGCTCTGTTGGGTTGCCACATTTAACACAATCCAATGCCAACAAATCACATTTGTACAATCAGAATTGCGCTATGTCCGCTTTGTCTTAAAACTTGGATGATTTATCTCAGTTGTTTTTCCGTCAAAAGGACCATCCAATCCGCAGCCGCCGAATCGCCAAGTGATCTGTGGGATCGCCCAAGGTGTGATGGCCATGACCAGCCAGAGTGCCATTCAGGAATCTCACCGCAGCTCATCTGGAAATGTTGGGAAGATATTTGGAATCCTGGAAGCGTAAACTGTGAGGACCAAGGAATCACGAAAATCTATAATCATCATATTTCTTAGTTCAAAAAAAAATTGGGAATTACTAAGCATTGCATGGTGTTTTTTGGGGTTTGCCTCCACAGCCCTAGGTGAATTTTAAGCCACCCCTTCGGAGGGTGTGCTGGATGCCGACCGTCCATTGGATGGCCATGGGAAAGCGACAGGGAATCCTCACGGAATCCAGTGAACTAGTGAATCATAATGAACTACAATAAACTATGATGAACTAATTATCTCATGAACACTATAGTCGTAAATGTCATTAAGATTCAAGTTGATTTAAGTGTTTTGACTTCGAAGCTCGTAGTTTTTTGTAGCTTTGCAACAATCCATGTGCCATGCCTTTCACGAAGTCCCCAGCTCAGCGCAGGTAATACGTGGATGAAAAATCCTGGAGTTTGCTCAATGTCGCAGCACAAGGACCCCAGGCACCTGAGTTTCTGATGTTTCTGAAATGTTGCCAATTAATTTCTTCCAAAATCTCTCAGTTTGGACGTTGGCAAAAGGAATTGAAAGAGTCTCAGCCTCTGTTGTTTTCTTCAAGGAAACCCGATCTGCACATCGCAGATATGCTATGCGAGGATAATTGTAGAGGTATCCTTCCCTTTCTTGTGGATTTTTCTATATTTGTATTCAGATGCCACCGCAAAAGAAAGCACCTTGTGATTACCACAGGGTTTCCGTCAGCGGGACAGGTGCAAGATCTTTCCCGTCTTTGTTTTTGGGGATGCCGGCGGCGCCACAACGCATCTCGGTAGACGGAGAATATGTTGGGATCACTTTGAATTTTTGGGGTTGGGTGGCACCACATTAGGTCCCCATATGCCATATGCCATATACATGGTAAACTCCTAAATGGATTAAATGGTGACAGAGACCTTGGATCAGGAAGCTGCCAGATGCTGTGACGCTGGAGAATGTCCCGGAGCCACCACAACAGTGGGATGCTGGGCCATAGGGCCGCGGTTTAGGATCCCAGCCGGAACCCATGGATGTGTAGGACAGTGTAGGACAGTGTAGGACAGTGTAGGAGTCTTGGGACCTTTTTATGCCACTGAAACACCACATGATTGATCCTTTGATGATTATATGTTCGGAAAAGAGAATCAACTGCGACCATTTGCTGAGAATTAAAGCAGATCGAGTTCGACAAAGAGTCAGGCATTTGAGTCATTTTGTGTCGACCTCGTTGACCCCAGCTCAGCGTCGGGTCGCGCTTGTCGCGATTCCACACCATTTGGGAGTTTGGCAAAGTCCAGTCGAGATGCTTTGCAAAAGCAACTAATGAAGCACAATATGAATCACTGAATTGCCGGAAAATCTCAGAATATGGGATCAAACTGTGGAACTGTTCTCCGAAAACGTTTTGGCACTGCAACCATCTGCAACCCCAAGGATGGATTCGAAGACACCAAGCATGAAGCTGCCACTTGGTCAAGCTAAGCTGACCTTGAGACCTCATATCATGGGCAGTTTGAAATCAGTACACTGACATCACTGAGCCACTCCTTATTGCTTGATTTGCTTGGCCTACAATGCCACTGAGAGAAGTTTTGAAGTCAGCGTCAACAGCCCCAGACAGGTTTTTTTGACAAAAGGGGTTCACAGTGGATGAAATGTCCTCAGGGATCCCTGTGGCAGGGGTGGAAAAGGAGTTGGTGGACAAGCCAATTCAAAACTCCAGCTTGGCCCCTTGATGCACCATCATCATGATCTTGGGAGGGTTGCTGGTTGGTGTGACCAGTTTGGTAGCAAATCCATTCTGCGTTTGCCTGGAGTTGACAGAGAAAACTCCAGCTGATAAGACAAATCTTTCAGCTTGGTTGAAAACAGAACTTTACTTCTAAAGGTCTCTCTGACACCCATCACACCGAGACAAGGAACCCCAAGATTGTTGGTTCATGCTGCATTCATGGCTTTGTTTTGTCCATTCCTACCATTCCTACCATTCCTTTCCTACGTGTGGCATGGATCATGATGTTCCTCTGTGGAGCCCATCAAGATCAGCCTGGATGGTGAAACAGCCAGCTACAGTCACTACAGTTCTATGTAGGGAGCCTGTAAATCCTGTAAATGTATTGTAAATGTATTATGATTCTTATGGATCATATATATATATATACACATATCTCGCATATCTCGCATTCTCAATGTTCACCTGCTTTCAGAAAAAAAATCCAGCAGAACCGCTGCCCTGATATCAATTTGGTGTTACCATTGAGGCTGGCATATGCCAAGCAGTTCCACTGGGCCACTCATGTTGGGAAGATGGATTCTGACACTTTCCCAGCACCTCGGACCTGGACCTGCTAACAAATCCAACTGGCATGACATTTTCTGGTTGAAAGGTCGAACCGATGACTGTTGACTATTGATCCACAGATTTCCTGGGAAGCCACATCGGGATTCTCTTTGTGAACTCAACCTCACATAGAAGTCACATAGAACTCACATAGAACTCACATAGAAGTCACATAGAACTCACATAGAACTCACATAGAACTCACATAGAACTCACATAGCTTCCATTTCGACATATTTCGACCCTTTTTCAGGCGCAACGAATCGATCGATCATAAGCCAAGCTATGCCGTTCCGTTGTCAGGACGTGCTGAGCATCATGGAGGATCTCGCCTCGAAGCCGGTGACGCGTTTCGGGGAAGAGTGGCCCGTCGTCTATGGGAGGCACCGTCGGAGCAAATGGTTTGGTCCAAAACATGAAACACTTTGAAACACCATATGGAATATATTGGAATATATTGGAATATATTGGAATATCATATTGGAATACCATGCAAATACTTCGAAATCCATTGGTATATCATATTTTATCATTATTTACTTTATGAATAATGCCATGACTTGGGTTATACAGTAATACAATATTTTGGGGGGAAGCCGAAATCATTTGCTAGTTCGACGTTTGGAGGCACTTCATGGGTGGCTACAATGGCAAAGGCGGTGCACCCCTCAGCCAGTTTCACTTGCAGCATCCAGCTGCATGCTACACTGGTTTGAAGTCACCAAATTCACAATCATTTGGGGCTTGGTTTCAACAGTCCATGGTGCAAGTTCAAGAGCTTCCAGCATCAACTGTTGGTAATTCTCCCTGATACTTGTAGTTGAAGTATGTTGACTTGAAGAGTTCTATGGCGAAACCAACAGGTCGGTGATGAAAGTTTGCACAGGGTTTCTGTTGCAAATATACCTGCAGTGCTGTTAGCTGTTTCCTCAGGGATGTTCGGTGAGTTCTATGCGATCAGCTTTCAGCTGCTCGAATGCTTCCTGAAGGAAGATGCCAAGAAGCACCCAAGGCTCCAGGGCACGGTATGCAAAAAATGGCTACTTGAATGGCTACCCGGCTACCTCACTATGCAAAAATGATGATGTCATGGAAACAGATGATTTATCGATGTGATCAGACTCCGTCTATTTGTATTATTTGTTCACCTGCCACTTGCAGTAACCGCAGACGTGGGATGAGAGGATTTGAGCTGAACTTCGAATGATTTTCATTTCAACGCGGCCGAAGCGGCATTTATTTGGATCCTTTGTGTACCACACCCTGGGTGTGAGAAACTTTAACATCTTGAACCTCAACCCCAGCTCGCTAGATTCCAGCTCTGAAATCCTTCACCTTGAAGTCATCAACTCTGCTGAATGGGTAAAAATCACCATGAACTTGAAGCTTCAGAGTGCTCTCTGCCATCATGTTTGGCAATTTTCTGTTCGTATTTCGATGCCATCAACGGCCAATTCGCCTAAATGGCCATTGTCGCGCACAAATTCGCTCTAACAAGTAAAACACGCGCGATAACACTAGATAGGACAACAAAACGATTCAGGGAGAAGCATTTGAGTTTTTCTCAATTGCGCAGTAAACTCATACAAATTCAATGTTTGTAGTTATGTTTCCCAAATTGTTTGACCACTTGTTCATAGGGACGTGGATTCGTGGATATGAGAATCAAATTCATGGTTACTTTCTGCTATGCATGTGGATGGCCGTGATGGACTGGATCCATGGGAATTCAGAGAACCCTGTTTAGTTTGTTTACTTTGTCCCAATAGTATACAATTGTATGCAATAGTCCCATTTATCATTGCAAATTGTAATCATAAATTGTGTGGAAAAAGACTATCTCTACAAGACCACATGCGATGTTTCAGGTGTCGTTCGCAATTCTGCCAGGGAATTCCTTGAAACCTCGAACAGATGCAGCGCCAGGAGCGGCATCATCAATGGGCGCAACAGCACGTGGGGCGCAGAATGGTGGGCCCACGCAGAGGACCAAGTGCTTCGCACCACCCTTTTCCATGCTGAGGCGCCCGGCTGTCAATGTGGGAAACTCGAATGACGAATGACTAGAAAGGGACGGCATAGTGACGGCATGAGACAGTTTGAATTGGCGCTCACAAGGCAGAAGTTCACGAAGTTCATGTTCAAGCCGTTTCTAGTTCACTTGATCGAAGCAGGGCCCACAAACTTATCCACTTGTTTAGCCTGTCAAAGTATAGTTGTAAGATTTTGTAAGATGTTCTAAGATGTTGTATGATTGCACGACTTACATTCCAAGTGAAACCACGTGTGCTTGGCATGAATTTACAATTGTTGGCAATCCATAATAGTTCACACGTGTGCAGCGTAAGTGTGACACACTTCCAACATCCGCGTGGCACAGGAGGAACACGTTTGCCCCAAGATGCTGGATGCAAACGCTGATCGCTGGCAACATCCCGTGTAACGCGGGCACAGACTCAACAGTCTCAGTACACATTTCCTAGATATTCCTTGTATATTTTGTATGAGATACGTCACAGATATTTCCAAAATCAAGTTTTGCATAGTTTTGCTGCTTAGACCCCAGGGATGAACTGACGGGGAATCAAAAGTGGCTCGCTCGGGGGATGTGCAAGCGGTGGATTCCAGAGGCAAAGTTCTATAAGTTCTAAGAGTTGTTGAAGAGTTTGTGCTGAAAATCGTTGAAGGCTCAATTTGGTTTGTAGTTTTGGAATAGAGCACCTATTATACCACCATACTACACATAATTTGTGTTGAATTGATATATTTTGTTCTACCGATATCCACGAAGGATAAAGTAAAAGTCATGTTTAAGTGGATATAATTGGTGTACCATCCTTTTTGCATTAGCATCCATTGGTTTTGTACGTAATTTACCTGTAATTTACCTGTGAATTTTAGTTGGTTTTAGCAATCCGCAAAAGTGTCGAAAAACAGATCAAGATAAGCCGCGAGGCATCGACGTGAAGAATGCGAAAGTCATGGTCAAGAAGCTTGGCAAAATTTGAAATGTACTGTCCTACCGATCACTTTCGATTGATAGAGTCAAAAATTATGACCTGGCAACCCCAAGTATCAGTCATTTCGAGCACTACCCATGTGGTTTTGGGCTCCGGCTGAACGATGTCCATAGGGCATGTGAGGTGATGCAAAATGGGAACCAACAAATAAGTATAAGTATTTTAAGTAAGTAACAAAGAAACCAACAAATATCACTCATTTACCTCTTCCTGGGCCAAATTTTGTTGATTGTTCCGCGTTTGAGATGAACCCGTTGGTTGAGAAATGCCAGACATCCCAATTTTAGCAGAAAGGGTTGGGTTTGCGAAGCAAGGTAGCGTTTTGAGTTGCTCTTCTTGGTGGTGGTTTCGTTTTGGCAGGTCCTAGGTAGTTTGCACTCAACCGATGATGGTCAGACTCCAATCACTGGAATGTACAAACAGATTTCCAAACAGCTTGGGAAGTACTTGGAAGATACTTTCCCCCGGCACACAGTTTTAGCTTTGCCCTGAGGAAATTTTGGGTTGATCATCCACAAATCACAGATCCTTGGCGTGGCAATTTTTGAGGAGATACGTTCAAAATTGCCAGGATTCCAACACCGCTTGAAATCATGAAATCGGAAATTGGTGCAGGAGTGACCTCTGGAGAAATTCCTTAACATCTTAATCTTAGAAGCCAGCAAACCTCGTGAAACTAATGATGATTCCGAATTCTACACAAAGTTTTAGGATTTTGGAGGGAATCCGTTGAACAGAGGTGGTAAAAAGTTGCTTTTGGCGTGAAACTCTTTTGTGTGGTGAAGATCTATAGATGGTGGGCGTACCATTTATCCAGGAATCAGGCTGTGAGATGTGCAGCTGAGATCAACACCGCATTGAAACCACAGGCGTTTGCTCAGAACTGGTTCAATGTACAAGCCCCAAACATCCCCAAACATCCCCAAACATCCCTAAACCGCCTAAACTTAGACCCTATGAAAACTATTGAAAACTTATGACAGGTGTTGCAACAGAGCAAAGAGATCCAAACACGACCAGATACGACACAGCTCTCCTGTCGCTGTGAGGAGCCCTGGTTGTTGTGGATCGGTGCCGACGCTGCGATCGTGGACTTTGGAGCAGATGTGCTGAGGCAGCTGCTGCGGGCGACTGACAGCCACGTGCAGGCCAGATATGGCCAGATGCAACCCGGATCACCATAGCTGCCATAGCTAAGGACTGCTAAGGACTGCTAAGGAGAGTCGGAGATAAGGATAGCAAACCACGGAGAGGATTTGATGTGATGATCATGGTAAACCATGGTACACCCAACCAGCACTACCTCCATCATCGTCGTCGTCATCGTCATCCAAAACCTAAAGACCTCTCGAAAGCCAAAAGCCTCCTGGTTGGGAAATCAGAGATTTGTGATGAAGATCTGAAATCGGCCAACCAATGCCAACTTGAATTTATCATAGTTACTGTCATAGTTTATTGCGGCAAGCAGATCATACCCATGGAGAGAGTGGATAAATGACCTGGTTGCAGAAGGCAGATCTTGGCGAATACCTCCACAGCTGGGGCAGCTGGGCATTTGACGGCTGTGTTTTGACCAAAAAATGGCCCACTGTCAAATCTCCGGAGGTTCTCATTACCCGCGATCCACATGGCCGAGCTGGAAACTCAATGTCCCTCTTCAATGCAGATGTGATCCTCATCCGAAGGAGCTGGAGTTTGCTGTTGCCAGGTACATTGTGTCTATGCATTTGACAAGTTGCTGTCAAAACTCAGTCTGATTGCAAACTTTACGGCCCCCGATCCAGCTGCGGTCGCGCTTGTTTCAGATGTTTCAGGAGCCCCTGGAGTTCCAAGTTCCTTCAACGTTGGTGGGACGACCCTCGAATGCAGCAGGGCCTCACCGATCAGGAGGCCAAGAGCCGGTCGAGATGGGTCGAGATGGGTCGAGGTTCCTATGACTCCAACAACCACAACAACCACAACAACCACAACATTCCGAGAAAGGAAAGCCATGGGATTCAGGAAATGTCGCGCTTGGCCGAGAATCCCATGGCTTTAGGTGTGTCGGGTATACTTTATTTTCGAACACCCTGCTGGGAGAGTTCAGCATGCATATCTCTTTATCTAATTTTGGGTCTGTTTGAAATGAAAGTAGACCTAGATGTTTTTTGAATGAGTTTGTGAATATGAAGAGGGCAGTCAAATTGCATGATTCTTTGAATCTACGAGTGCAGTTCATATAGGTGATGCATGACGGGCTTGATGATGTGACAATGAGATCCACCCAAATCAGAGTTCACAAGCTGCAATTGGAGTTGGAGGATAATCATATTAATCATGTATGCATCAAACAAGACAAAAGAATCATGGTTGATGCAGGTCTTGGAGCTTCTGTACCAGGAGGACTGAAAGTGACCGACTACGCCATGAGCAGCCGGCCTCACAATGGGGAATGGTTTGGCCACGTAAATCGCGAAGGGAGGGTGGAAAAGCGTGTGTTGACACCGCTGTTCATCGCTCAGCCACAGACGCAGGACGTGATGACCTGTCGCTCCAAAGGTTCGTTGCAGCTGCTGCCACCCATGACTTTGAACTCGGACTCCCTGAGCATCGTGGCGGCAGCGCCGCGAACGCAGCCGGTGGTGCATTTAGGAGGCTGGGATAAGAGACCGATCCTTCGATCCTTAAGACGTGGAGCATTGGTACAACAAGAAATGCGCTGATGATATAAAAACTTAAAAACATGGTAATCAATAAATCACTACATATCACTATCAAAAGTGTGTTGTGTTGAAATTTGTTGATACAGGCAATCAAGAATGGGGAGATCTACTAAATTGAAAAGGTCGCATACAGAATTGGATGATAATGGGTGTATCAAAAAAAAGCTTGGCAGTTGCCCAAACCTCCAAGGACCACTTTGTAGGGTTCAATTCAAAATATTCAAATTTCCCACGAATGACGTCAGTCTCTCATCAGTGAGCAAACTTGCTTCTCAGTAGACGTTTGCCCCCTTTTGTCAAAAAGTTTCAAATTGAGGTAGTCTGAAACGAACCATTGCATAAGGGATTCCAGTTCTTCCATTACCGTGCTATCTTGCAAAACCATTCTGAACATCCAGGTAGTTCACTTCTGTTGGAGGTCTAAACGTGTCATTGACCTTGATGTGCATGTCCTGTAGATATGCAAGTTGAGTGAGGAGCAAAATGAAAGATAAGGTTTCTGGCAAAAAGTTGAATTTTCTTCTTCTGGTGCTTTGCCGGTGTTTTTCAGCACAAGGAGTTCGTCAAAAGGGTGTTCTCTCAAGTCAGTTCTGTGCGGTTTTCATCCCGCGGGGTCGTAGCATGCCGTGGCCCCAGTAGCGACTGTCGTTTCGGCCCCCATGAAGGCCATGGTGATACAGTGAGAGCGCAGTTCTTTCGAGAGGCTTTAGCACTGCAGCGCCAGGCACGCCTTGCACACCTTGCACACCTTGCACACCTTGCACATTGACAGTACAATATGATATTGATAGGAAAGGTGGAAAACCTATGGCTACTCTTTATTTAGTGGCGTTTTATCCTGATCTCGTTATTGCGTTTCTTTCACTATTTCGTGAAGACACACAATGCAGACCACCCCACAACCTATCCTTTGGTTCACAGGTGCTTTTGCACATGGCAGAAACAAACACGATGACATTGCTGCAGCTTGCTGCATGCTGCAGTAAACAGTTCTCTTGTAGGATTTGTGGGGGTCCACATACGCAACTCGTTCAACTCGTAGTGTTTGAATGATTACATATGATTACCCACTTTGAGAGCTGTAGCTGAACGCCATTTGTCAGACGTCCAGGCTCCCTTCATGTCCCTTCAAAAACTCAAGGATTGGTTGTTTCGTGTTGGATTCTGTGTTGGATTCTGCAGAATGACCCAAGAAACATCAAGAAACATCAAGAAACCAGGATCCTGCGGATGTTGTTCATTTTGCAGGATGGCTTGCATCGCGACTCTCTGAAGCTGCAAGATATTTATGTGGAATCTTTGAGACAAGCTATCAAGAATCCAGAGGCAAGTGGCCATGGATTGGGAACAGCGGTAGCGGGGGGAAATTTGATTAAATCATAGGTCCTAGAATGGAAATACCCAACAAGTACCCATGGTGATTGATGGTGAGTCTACAGATTCAAGAATGGCATAAGAGTGACTACGATGTCGGCATTCACTGTAGTCAATATTGAAGATTGAGCTGGTGATTGACATGTGCACAGCTGTTGAACCCGACCTCTTGTCCATTTGCAGCGTGGTCAAGACCAGGATGAATGAAATGCCAACGGCCATTGTAATAAGCATAGATTTGGATGAGGAATCTGTCCATAGTGGTCTCCAGTATAATGGAAAACCATGGAAAATGTATGAATTGAAATGAAACATCATGGCAAAATCATGGCAAAATCATGGCAATCGGAAACCGTTTGGAAGTTCGAGGCTGTCAGTTCCCTGCCAGGGAACCAGCTCGGGACATGTCCACGACAGCGTCAGTGCTGGCCACTTCCAGCGCTTGGCTCGGCAACTTGAGGCCTGGATGGGCAAGTTTCACTTTTGTAACACTGCAACATCATAGTAATATACAGAAGTATACAGATATATATATATATATGTATATATATATATGTGTATATATATATATATGTGTGTATATATATGTATATATATATGTGTACAGTAATATGCCGATTTCATAGGAGTAGCAGGGATGGTGGGAGCAGTTTCATTGGGCCATGTACCATTCCAAAACAAATCTCTCAACAAATCTCTCATGACGCGCTGCCTCTGCAGGACCCCAAGTGCCTAATCGACCTGATCCTTGAATCAAATATGAGATTCCCTGGCATCCTTTGAAAATCCGAGAACAAACTCACAGAACGAGATCAGAACGAACTGGTGAAGTTTTGGAAAACTGGTCAGGCGAAAGGCCGCACCGCGGAGGCCGTGGACGTGCACCGTGCCGCGCTGCGGCATGCCACGAGCCTTGGCTGACTGAACGGGCGTCATGCGGCATGGCGTGCAGCATGCCGAACCCGCTACAGCCGCTATAGATTTCAGATCTAAATGATTGGATATGAATGTGATATGAACAATGCAAAAGATCGTTTCCATTATTCTTACCTGAATTATATGAAATTTATAGTTGGTTTGGATAACCTGGCTCCCTGGTTTCGCGTGACCTTTGCAGGAGACTGCAGGATGTTTGCAGGATGTTCGCAATTGGTGTGTTAGTAGCAATGCAAGAGCTGCACAGAATCTGGATAAATTCGGCTTGCATCCCATGTATGCACTGTTTCTGCTCGGGCACCATCTAAAAGCGCCGTTATTCATTCCATGCAGTTCTCCTATGTTCACCTTGCATGGCAAGACCTCAACTTCCCAAGGCAGAACTTTGGTCCGAAGAACCATCAGACCATCATGGCCCAAGTGGCTGCGTCCTCAGTGAATTGCCCATGCCCACCAGCATCACATCTGGGGCATTCCATCGTTGTTCATCGTTCTTCAACCTTTCTTCAACCTTTCTTCATGGGTGTTTCGGTTGTTCCTTCGTTTCAGCTTCCTTTCAGCCTCTTTTCAGCTCGAAAACGACACGATTTTCCTAGGCCCTGGGCAGCGCCCTCCGTGCCACGGATATGACAGAGGCATCGGCCGTGCTGAAGCGCAGCTGTCGCAAGCTGCGAGGACGTGACCCGGCGTAGAATAGAGCTTTGAAGGAGGAGAATTAACCGATGGTGAGGGAGTTGAGATTTTCTTGACGAGATTTGCATCAGAATCAGATCAACAGACTGTGTGAGAAGTTGTTTTTCTTGAAAGACAAAGTTTGCAACCTTGCTACTGTGAAAGGGTGAGATATTTAAGTTGGATCGAATAGTTTTTGACCTCCAACAACTCCGAATCTTTTTCAGGGTTCAAGTGGTTCAAGTGATGCCGAGAGTCCTGATAGGGTATGTTATTGACAGTCATCGCGATTATTCCTTTGACAAATCCAACACTTTGAAGCTGAATTTGAGAACAGCGCATTGGAGTTTCCAGCTGAATCAGTTTCCAATTTGGCAACCAAGTATACTAAGTATACCAAGTTGTGTTTCCAGCTGAGGCGACAGATTCACGTGTTTCAACAACTTGGCCCTGGCTTTGGACTCATTGGATCACCACGTCGAGGCGGAGGTGCGGGGTCACGTCGGTCACGTGGTTCTGGGAATGTTCAGATGTCCTTGGGATATCTTGGGATTGGTTCAGATGGCAGATCCTCAATTCTCAACTGATATTCCTTGCTGTAGTCCTTTTGAAATTTGGAACGCCCTTTTCATTGAAATCCAACCCACTGAAACATTCCGATGCATTCTCTTCGTCCCCTGCGTTGATTTCTTCCACAAGACAGGCATCCCAGGCAGTTATTGGCCCCTCGACCCTATGTGATACAGTTCAAGTCAAGAACTACAACTTGGATGTTGTTGAAATGTTGTTGAAATGTTGTATTTCTTGAACTGTCAACAAATGGTTTGAAATCCTGGAGTCACACCATCCAGCTGGTTCACAGTGACCAATTTGTCTTGGAAACGGCTTGGTGTGTAGCTGGATTCGATTCCTCACCATCTCCGTGTCATGTTCAGGTGTATTTCCGCAAGGCCCATGTCGGCATGGTGCGGGGTCCTAGGACACCTGAAAAGCTCCCAGCAGTTGCGGATTCGAATCCCCAAATTAGGCCTATGAGATCCTCACATCCATTGGTTTGAGAAAGAATGAAACGCCCTTTCAACAGGGGAAAAAAATCAGATTTGAAAAATAACATAATATAACTTTCTTACCCAGCAGGAAGGATGGGACACAGCGATTTTCGCACTGCGGAAAACTGAGTAGACAGGTTGCACAGCACACAGACCTTTTGCGAACATGTTTGAACATTGTTGAGTACTCGGCCACTAGAAGTTTAGTTCAAAAAGTTTGGTGGTCGTTCCTTTGCTGGATTAAAGCTGTCAGTGAAGCTGCATCATCAAACCAGGAATCCCACCAGGCATCATCATGTCCCAACAAAACGGGCATCTCTTCTATTTCTGCCCTCAATCCCACCAAAGCTGTTTGTTTCGGGCATCATGACAGTGAAACCCAATAGTTTCAAAAAGTTACAAAGCAGCAAGGCTTTTGACATCTTTTGACTGTTTGGGGTTTCACCAGTTTTAGCGTTTTAGCCGAAACATCTGAGTTTGGCATGGCGAATCCATGGGATCACATGGATCACAACACGTTGCACAGGTGAAGGGCCACGACGGCCACGACAGTTTGGGCACGGCCAATGTGGCGGCCAACTGGGCGCGCCAGTTGCAGCGCCACAACCGCCACGCAGAGGCCCGCTCCAAGTGGAATCTATGGCACAAGACTTTCCAAGGCCCAAGAAGATCCGATAAGATCCGATAAGCCAACAAGGCAGATCAATGGCCGGCAATGGGAGCTTCTACAACCTACAATGTGCTTTTCTGTTGCGTTGGGTATGTGGGGTTAGAGGGGAGTACTTTGGAATTTGAGAAAGCTCAAGACAATTTAATTTCTGAGGAGAATCTTTTTACCTGTCTAAACGTCTAAACGTCTGAACCCTTGTTTACTTGTGGCGACTCACATCGCACGTTGCTGAAGGCAGCAGCTCTGTACCACTCTGCGTTCACCACTCGCAGGGCTGCGCTAGGCGTAGCACACCCTGAGACTTTGGAAGTTCAGGTGCTGCTCCTGGGAGTGGCAGATCAAAGCCAACAAAAAGCAAGAGTAAGATAGAAACTTGAAGAAAACATGAAGAAACATGAAAAAACATAGAGATCATGCTTGAAGTTCAGAATCACTGAGGGTCAGAGAAACATCTCGAGTTTGTTTTTTCTTTGGTCAGGAATTTTGAACAGATCACTGGTAACGCATGCCACGTGCGCCACCTCCACGTCAGGCCTCATGGGCAGCGTCTTTGCTGTCACTGAATCGTTTGGCGGAGGCTGAAGAGGCAAATGAAGCCACATTTGTGGTGCCATGGACATCATAGACATCGCAGCCATCTCAGAACTGAATTTCGATTATGTCCCAACTAAGTGACTTGGATGACAAAACTTGGGTTCGTTCGATTTAGTTCGACAGAACCTTTATTATATCATGTCCCCATGCGGTAAAGTGATAATGGAAAAGTCTGTTGCCCCGTGCCACTGCCAGGTGCTACAGGAAGCTTTGCCGCACCACCACCAGCTTTCCGCAGCTGCAGCCCAGGCTGATGGCGATCCGTTCCAAGCTCAAAAGCAATACTAGTAACAATCCTTGTCAGCCTGATCTCAAGACTACATCAACCGATCAACCATCATAATCTACAGAATGGTATCCGGGTGGTGGCCTACCACTTGTTTCATGCGGCTACCAGCAGAGCTTGGCACTTCCCCGAGAATCGCGGATTCTTGAACACCTGAGTGTCATTCTTCCTATGATGATATAAGGGATGACTTAAGGGTACCGGGGCCAAAAGACGAACAGATCCACTTGGTGCAGCGCCGGAGACAGGCGCACAGCACCCTTGGCCAAGCACTGCGACTTCAGGGCAAGGTGTGACCCAATTGGGGTAACCTCGGTAACCGTTAGGTCACCTGGTCACCCAATGAAATCATTGAGACGAAAATGGGATGCTTCCATCAGGTACTCTTGAGTTCTTGAAGGGAAAATTACTCGTTCTCATAGGGTTGAGCATCTTTCAAGTCTCATAAATGTATCAATTTCAAATAATTTCAAAGAGCAGGCCAGTTACCAAGATTTGGGGGACGAGGCCAAATGAATTCCGGTCGTTTTTCCAGGACTGACATGTAAGGAAATGTAAAGAAAATCGGGAAGTGGCTGTGAGTGATATGCAACGGCCACTCACCTGGTGGGGCAGTGCAATGCCTCGAGAAATCTGTCACAGCTATCTTCCAAGCATACAAGAACATGTTTCAATCAGCCTGATTTCAACCCTTTCTTTTCTGTATCGGAGAAAGCAGAATGGTTTCATCAACTTGCCCTGGAGTTGCAGTTTGCCTTCTACTATGGTTCTACTGCCGTTGCAAAACCATTGGAAAACCACTGGAAAACTGCAAAAACCCAAGAGTCCATTGGCTTGGCATTGGCTTGGCATTGGTTTGGCATTGGCTTGGCTGGGTGATTTCTGGGTGATTCCTTCTGTTTCGGTTTCACCTCCAGTTGTCTGAAGCCCTGGAGCATTTTCGCTTCGCCTACCAGTGCCTTGCCTTGACATTGCGTTTGGAATCGGAAGACTCATAAGACTCATAGAAATCATGGCAATGGCAATAGAATCTTCTGGTTAGCTTGGAAGTAGTGAGTTGTGCCCTTGCATTTCCATGAAAGAAGATGTTTTGAGATTATCACAAAATTCCAATCTTTGTCCCAGCCACAAAGTAAATGTCGGCTGCAGTCTTGCACAAGTGGCGCAATCTCAAATAGATGCAAACAAGATGAAGCATGGTTTTGAGGCTGTATGGAGTGCAGGAATATGCTTGGACTCCAGCATGTTGCTCAAGCGATGTAGCGGTGCTGCATAAGCACCTACATGGTAACTACAGTGACGAACTATTGGAACGTCGAAGTATGTCGAAGTATGTCGAAGTATCTGGTCAACCGGGGTTGACTGCCGCAATGCATCGCAATCCTGATTTGCCACTTCCCAGCCTGGCCCAGGATATTCTCAGACCAGCGAGGCCAAGCTCCAGCTGGGACACGTCGAAATGACATGAATCTTCGATACTTCGAGCTTAGCAAATCTTAGCAACAAAACCAACAAGATCAACCAAGATCAACCAGGCTGTTCTCCCAGCACTTGGCCCCCAATCATTGGTAGCTCCGGCGCTCTCATTGTGGCATTGGCTCCATATAGGGTCCATATATCATGAGTTTCATGTTTGCTTTGTTTAGTCTTGGATGCAGCAAAATTTAGACATGGCAAAAGAAACCAAGGCAGCTAAAGCAACATGTTTTCATCCTTGCCGCTGGCCCAGTAAAAGCGATTGCCCTCCCTGCCTTTACCTTGATCGTTCACGAATCCCGAGCACAGGCAACCATGCAGAATCCAACGTGTTTGCTGCTGCAAGCAATTTGGCGTGGGATCACCAAGTTTGCCCAAAAAAAACCTCCTATGATCCATGATGATCCATGATGATCCACGTGTTTCTGTTGTGATCTGTGCCAGTTTGATTTTGCACCACATTTCCCGGACGACAGCACTACAGACAATTTGGGTTTTCAGTGAGTTGCTTCATTTGCAACAAGATTTGTTGAAAGTGGGTCACATGGTAAGCATCAAAAAAAGAACTTGTTTTTTGCTCTCCGATGTTGATGACTTTCGCGAATAGAGAGCGCAATAACACGTTTTGATCCGTTATATGTTTATTTTACGTTTCTTGAGGACTGTCCTAGTTTCACTGAGCATCTTGTGGGAAACTACGCCTGCTGTTAGGTCGATGTTGCATGATGCAAAACGTTGGGAGGAGGCAAAAACTGGGCCCGGTGATCAAACCAAAATACACTTGAACAAAGAACATCAGAACTGGTTTGGTTTGAACAACTAAGCTTATGAGAAGTTCAGAGCCACAGACTGGTGATGTCAAAATAGGTTTATTATCATTTTTTATCTTTTTTTTTTTCATTATGGAATTTCCCCCATTGTCATTTATTTATCGATTTTTTATCATTTGTGGATTGACTCTTCAAACGTGGTCGTTCTGTTGATTTTGCCTTTTGCCTTTGTACAATTGTAGATGAGTATACATGGAGAGAGAGAAAGATCGATATAAATTATAAATGTTGTTTCTATTACTCATCGTTGATCCAACGGTGCTTACTCTTTTACATTACTTTGGATTATGTTATATAGTATGTACTACATGTTTCACATATCCTTATGAAAATGTATTTGGTTTTATCACAAGTTGAACATCAGACCATAGAATGCCATAGAAAGAATATAAATATAGTTTATTTATTTGGTTTATCAGTTGTCAGTTTATCATATTATTACAAACCTGGCAGACCTCCCCTGCCAGCCTCCCTAGCTTGCCCTGGCAGACCTCCCCTGGCAGACCTCCCCTCACCTCCCCTGACCTCCCATACCTCCCCGGCAGCTCTCCCCTGGCAGACCTCCCCTGGCACACCTCCCCTCACACATCTCCCCTGCAGACCTCCCCTGGTAGACCTCCAAACAATGATTCCCCCAAAAGCAATCAATAAATAAATGATATGATAAATAAATGATACTTGGGTAAATCGATAGTTTGCTCACTTGTGCCCAGAATGATAAAGAAATGATAAAAAAAAAAGATAAAAAACCTTTAACTGGATATACAATCCCTGGCTCCCAAAAAATCTCATAAAACTAAGCCCTTGTATCTTATTTGGTCATTTGGCTGCCATGTCATAGAGATCGAAACCGTGCGTCTCAAGACTTTCAAGACAAGCACTGTATGTTGGAAGCCTGGAAGCAAACTAAGCAAACTCCTCACAAAAAATGTTAGACAACTGTGGCACTCCTTAGAGTCTGGATCGACACACCCAATAAAATCGAGATGGGAAAGTATCCGAAAGTAACTGGCCATGTCTCCAATCCTATCTCATTTTTTCTTTACCATGCATCAAATTCACTATCAAGACATGGCTGCTGTGCTGTTCCCCGAATGTGCAGGCCGAACAGATGTTTCGGGTGGCCATTGATGGTTTGGAGCAAACTTTGGGGAAGCAACATGCGAACAGCCAAGCTGCGCGCAAGGGTCTTAGCCAGATTTTTTCAATCTGTGGAAGTTTGCAGGGAATGGATTTAGGCCGTCCTCTAAATATCTGGTGAGGTTGATTCAAGAACACATTGGCAATTTTTCCACCTATGGTGCAGATAGAAAGACTTGCGCTCTGTCACTTCAATTTGAAAGATCCGATCAGTGTAGACATGTGTAGACATGTGTAGACCATTGCAGTTTGGCGGGAGCTTGCAGATGTACCTTGGCGCCCCACCTGGTGAGGTGTGAACTACGAGAGTTTCCTGAAAGTGCCTCGCTGACAAGAAATGATGGGCCCAAGCTTAACTCCAAAGTAAATGGTTCAAATTAGTTCAAATTAGTTCAAATGGTTCAATTTCATATCTTTCAGTAATGATATTTTCAGCAGACCACAGGGTGCTCGAAAATTGTAATGCACATCCGGCCGAAACGTTCCCTTGCCTGTCTCAGGATATGGCTGCAGTCCAGCGTCGGGAACAGCTTCCAACGGCCAGTGCAAAATGTTCCACTGCAACGATGTCAGATGGTGCGAAAGTTTCGAAGGGTTTTTGTTTGATCCATCTGAAATTGTCGACGAAAGTTTTAACAAGCGCATGTGCACATAAGCAAAGGACATGCAGGGCATAGGGCCACCATTTGGATATGAAACAAAAAGTGTGTCTCCAAAGTTGGTTTTGTACTAGATTCCCACATAGGTTGCATATGGTTGTCTTAGGTCTTAGGTCCTCTAGGTGTCGGGTGGCGGGTTTTAGAACAGCACTCCGGCACTCCACTGGCCATGGGCTCCAGCTGGCGCGCCATGGAGGGCACCCCACTCCGGCGCTGATTGCAAGACGCTGGGACCAAAGGGACAGTGTCGTGGGATGATGTGGGATGCACAAAGTGACAGAGATCCCTGAGATCCCGATCTTGGAGATTCTCATTTTACCTCGTCAGTACTCGTCAGATAGTCCGCTCACGATTTTTGCCCAAGAAACTACGAGCATACGAGCATTATGCTGATAGGTCACAGCCGGTTTTCTCAAATCACAGTGTCACAGCCTCTGAGCTGTTCAAACACTGAAAGGGTCTATTGGCACAACTTTTGACCTGGCTGGTGCTTGCAAGGTGTGTATAAAATAGCAGAAATATGCAGAAATATGAAGGCATCGTGCACAGCTAATCAGCTAAGGTAGAAAAGTGAAGAATGCAAATTCCAAAAAGATCTAGAAAGTGTCCCATCACTTGTGCAGACCTGCATTTCGATAATCACAATCATCCCAATCTACAAACCGTCGTGAGCAGATCGGTCTCAAAAGATAGTGGTTGCCCTTTGGAAACCCGCTGTGATGCCTTTCATTCTGGGGCATCTGTTCTCCCAGGAAAAATCCTGCAGTGCATCGCTGCAGTTCGTGGCTGCCTCAGATTTGCCCTGTACATATCTTGATCATTCTTGATCCTTGTTTCCCGCGCAGTATCAACATGTGACTTCAGCTCACCGCTGGAAAAAGGACAGTGAGAAAACGATGAGGAAATGTCTTTCACCACGGTATGACTTTTACTCAGTGCGCCTTCCAAACCCGTAGGATAGTCGGATAGACCCAGGGCAAGCAATACATAGCAATATAATATTCAATATATACATAACAATAGCTAGATGCTCAGATGATCCAAATCACTGCCTCCGAGGTGTGATGAGTAACGGTTCCTATGGCACCTGCCAGGGTAGAACTTCGAGAGATTCCAATGGGTCGAAGGACGGAAAATGACTGAGATCCAGGCCCAAGAAGTCTGTGAATCCTGTTTTGAATCCTGTTCAGTGCTCTGGATTCTAAAATTTCTAAATTCCATGTGATTCGCACACCCCATTTGCGAGGGCCGTGTATCACAAGGGCAGCGCTGCAACTAGTTGATCCCTCTTTGGTGTCAGTCCTAAATTCACAGATGAATATGTGGCCATTGATCTCTCAAGGCGTAGATTGTTTACATTGTTTGGATATTGTTTACAATGTTTACATCATCATCAAGTTTCCAAGTTCGCACATGAAATTCATCAACCTCCGACAGGAGCCCCATGCCAAATTGTCGGATGCCTCAGCGGCTTCACCTGCCGGGTTGGAACGGTCGGGTGCAACGAATTGCAACGAATTGCCCTGGACAACTGCATAGAATCAGCGATTGAAAGATGCTAAGGCATCATAAGGCATCGCCATGAAATCCATGATGAAAGATTTGAAAGGGATTTGGCACTTGAAGGTTTGCCCTTGCCACTCCGCTTGGACTTGTCCCATTCCAAGCACTGCTGGACAAGCCAAGGTTGCAAAAGCATCGAGCCTTAAGGGTGTCTCAAAATGGATTTTATACCGATTTATACCATCTAAGCATGTCTATTCATTTCCCAATTGTCATACCATTGCTGAAAGGAGTTCCCATTTTTCCCTGCCGAATCTAGTTGAAGCCAAGGGTCCGGTCTAAGGATGGTGCATGGTCCTATCTTTGTGGAGAATCCTGATGGTTCCATCACAGAGGCCGGGTTTAGAACGACAGCACGGTACTAAGGCTACTAAGGTTTTGGACGAATTCAAAGTTGAATCCAATCTTGAAATGTCATGAAATGTCTAGCATGCCTGCGGCAAAGTGATTGCGTTTCCATCGAGCGTACAGTAAATATTCTTATGCTAATGATGTTGCAAGTACTGCTTGCCCTGTCCATCTTGGACTTCAGGTTTTCCATGTTTGGTTTTGAAGATCGTTTGATCATTTGATCCATGCCATTTCTCTTATTGGTGTCGCAATCTCTGTTTTCTTGGGCTGGCCTCTCGTGTAAACATCCAAGCAGGCACATACTCTGAAATATCTCCATTCCAATCATATTCAATACATGTCAATACACTCGTGCCAACAATGCCTCCGCCATCACTTTCTGCGGAGGCCGTTCCGTCTGATGCAAAGCAGTCAAGGCGGCAACTCACTGGGCACTCGGATCACATAAGACCTAGAGACCCACAGCAGACCCATTGTTCCACAGATTTCCGTTGGCGTGTAAAAGATATTGAAAAGTCAGATCCCGATGAAGCTGCAGAGCAAAGGCAGGATTATACAAACATGTTTGTCAAATTTGTCAAGTACTTCCAGAAAAGCATTTCTTCAACAGCTGGGTAAAAGACTTGAGTGTGACGCTGGATAAGCAGGTGAAAAAATGAAGAGCTTTACTCATGCGGCAGACCACTCCTGAAAAATTCCTGTCGCTCAATGAACTTGTTTGTGAATCCATTCGTTTTCAAGGGTGAGCTGTCATAAATCTTGCTTCCACAGAATGGGGCTATGGCAACTAGCTGCGAAGCTGCCCCAGCTTCCCTGATAGTGAATCTTCTTGGAATCTACAGCTTGAAGGGGAGTGGGATGAAGGAAACCATGATCATTGCAGGGCGATCAACGATTTTACCATCCCTTTTGTGCAATGAAGCTTCATGACTTTGCGGAAGATGCTCTGTTTCCCACAAAATCCCCGACATCCAGTTCCTGAAAGGCCCACGATTGGAATGAGACCTTAGCCTTAGAGTCTTAGAGGGAAGATTCCATTCATTTCCATTCCATTCTTGATAAAACTGCCCTGGATGTCCAGGCAGCCCGTTCTTGGGGACAATATAAACATGAAGAGGGGTACCGGATAGTATCTCTGATATCACGAAAGGTAGCGTCAGCTACCTGAGTTCTCCGTGCTTCAGCACAAGCATAGGGGGTATTGGGGGGCCAGCCCGGGTCAAACGTGGAATTCTCGCCGTTATGTATTGGATATCAATTATAAAATGGTCATGGGTTCAATTCCCATGGGTGACGCGGTCACGGGCCCCCACATTAGAGGCACACTCTCCATAAGGGAGATGTCCCTGTAGTCCAGCATAATTGGTTTGCTTCAGCCTCAATAACAGTTGCTGCAAGGGGTCTTAAAAAGGGGTTTTAAATAAACCCCTTTTCGTGCATCATTTCACGCTGCACAAGACACCGTATCATGCAGTCATGCTCTGGATAAAATCATCTTAGACTGCGCAAAAACGTTTTTGGTGTATCATCTTAGGGGCGCAGCATTTTGACATCACTCCTCTCCCACTACACTACCTTTCGTCCGCCTCCGCCTGCTCTCAAGTTTAACTAAATGAAAGGTTTGCCAAGTATGCAGTCTATGCAGTCTTGATTTTTTTCCCCTCACTTCCAGGCCCAAATCGGACCGCGACAGACGAAGGGAGCTGGGAAGCCCGGAGGGGATCAACTGGACAGTGCTTAAGTCGCTTCAATATGGGGGCACTTTGAACTGACATGCCCGACATACCCGACATACCCGACATACAGTCAAGACCTTATCGGCCAAGAAAGTCACAATTCTTCACACATGTGGCAGAAATTATCTACTGACTCTCGCTAGCACATGTTTTATGATGAGAAAAGGTCCAACCAGAAATGCTTGGCTGTGGGCAGAGTGCTCCCATAGGGGAAAACTAAAACATCCTGCCTCTCATAAATTGTCGAAACCACAAGGGCAAGAAGAAAGTTACAACTTGTTGAATGAACAACGGCCCAAGATGCATATTGCTGGTCATCATCATGCGAAATCATGAGCATGATTGCATGAATCCCGATGCAGGAGTGCAGATGATAGCGATAGCAGTGGAACTGGTTCCGCCGCGGGCATCAGCATGTCGCAAGAGGCTGGCAATGCGCAGTTTTCTCCGGCTTTGTACAATGTGGAGAAGCAATTTTGAAACCATCGGTAAACTTGGTTTGGCTCAGGAGAAAGATCGTAAAGATACAGAGCCTGTCTTTAAACTCAGATGTGGATCATGTGGATGTCCTTTCCCTCCCCTTTTCGTGAAGGTGGAGTTCCTCTACTCACGGCACGAGCGGGTCTTTATGCTTCTTCTTTTCATACAATTTCTGCTTGAGGTGTCCTGGGGTGACGTGTAGCTGCCCGGGTTGAAATAAATCAGGCAGGTCTAAACATCTGCAGAAGAACAATCGCTTCACAAATTGATAATGTGCTGTTGTTAGCTGTTTCAGGTTCAATCATTTAGTGTAACCTTTGGTGAATTGAAATGAAGCAGAACAACAAACGAATTCATCATGTGTACAGATTCAGGCTCACCAAGTTGTTTTTGATGTGACCTTCAATTTGATGGCACCAAAATGTTCCGTGGAGTCATGCGTTTGCTTTGAGGAGGATCTGCTCAAAGCTGTTTCATTTTCGGAAGTGCCTGGACTACTAGCGGACATTCGTCCCAGACTTCCAATTGTCCATTATGTAGTACCAGCATGTAGCCACTGATGATTCGAGATTACCATGTCGTCCATTGCTGACCTTTTCATCCATTTCCAGCTGGATGACCTGCGACTGGCCCCGAACTATCCGAACCCACCCGCGCTGTCAGTCGCTTTACGCTGCGGTCTTCATAGTGCGCATGCGCCCGCATGAAGCTCAAATTGGATATCACGTACTTCCGAAGCCAAGGGTGACATAAGGTTGGCTTTATGCCATCTACAATGACCTGCTCGTGTTTTGCTGCCTTTTTCTGCCTGCGAGGTCAATGTTCGAATTAGAGGCTATGTACAACTGGGAGATTTCGCAGAAGAGTGCAGAGGTCGATACTGCAGGGGAGCAATCAATGAAAGGGAGATAGATGAACGGAATTGGGAGAAATTGAAAAATTAGATCATCAGAATCTGAACTATTGGGAATTCACAACCAATCTATGGTTGACAAGTAAAGTCCACTGACAGAGTGTTTGGCCCACAGGTTGTCATTTGAGGAAGGTTGGACCTGAAGAATTGTAGGCAGTGGTAATTTCAAGTGTTGACGGACATAGCCAACATGGCCAAATCGTTCACGAAAATCTGGCCCCGGAATTCCTGGAATGTGATGATAAGCTTGGCGTGCTTATATTCAGAAGTTGTTGTAGTTGTGGCTGTGATTCGGCAGTGTTTGACTTGGCCAGGTCATACTTTGGACCACACTGATTATTCAGGTGCCTCATGTGGTCAAGGGGATCCAGAATGGCATCTGCTAGAAAGCACTTTGTTCAAAACCAAGTGCCATTCTGTGTTTAAAGCCTGCCTTGCTGGCTGTGGAGGCAATGGCAAGCCACTGTTAATACACTTGCTATTTTGTTTGCCTAGAATCTACCAGTTTGGATAAATGACTATTTTCACTTTCACACCAGGTTTAATTTCATGGGAACTTGGCAGGGGGGCCAGAGGTGACCCACAACAAAAGTTTCAACATTCTCGACGGCTCTTTGCATACAGGTTGTATATGGTTTTATGCTGATTTTTGAATATGTTTGAATATATTCAAGACATGGTGGTTATCCAAACCAAAACTGCCATCAATTCCTGGGCGGAGTCTGAGAAGCAGTTGGGCATATCCAAATTCGGCTGATCATGTTGATCAACCCCTAGGCCATAGGAGAAGTCACCGCTTTTCGTCAGATCGTCTTCGGAATGGTCTACTACACCATGGCAGCGTTGGCCATTTGCACCAAGAGGCAGCGAATTCACCAAGTTCTGAATCAAGCCAAGCAAGACATTTGTCCAAACGGTATCTCATCTTCCACAAGAGTGTCTTGTTGTAGTTTTTTTTTGGCTGGAACAAGGCCTTGATGAAGACATTGCAAAAGCTGTGAGGTTGCATGGGAAACTGATTTTTCAAAGGAAATTCTCTATTTTGATTTCAGCATTTTCAGCATATAGCATGAATTCATTTGAGCCAACTTTTGCTCGTTAAGCTAGACATGGATAGTTAGCCCTCAGGCCGAAGCATTTCCAAATGTTTGCGAAAACCTGCCTTTGTGGCGTGCGGAACTCGGTACACGGTCAATTCGGAGGGACTCCGGAGGGACTCCATTGGACTCCGGAGGTATCTTATGGATTCTTATGGGTCTTATGGATCCGTAGGTCGTGAGCATGTCGATAATGGAAACTCCTCGGGTGTGTTTTGGGGAAACAGTGGGAGGGGAGGAGTTTGAATCACACCTCAAAAATTAGGCCTTCCTCTTCATTCGGCAATTGAACATCCAGAGGCTGTCAGATTTCAATGTTTGAAAGTGGCAAGAAGTGGATTTTCACCAGAAGTCGACATGAACTGGTCAGTAGTCAGCATTGGCAAAGCCCCCTGAAGCTGGGCTGAAGAGCTGAAGAGCTGAAGAGAGTTAAGATGTTGTGTGTCTGTATTAATAAGTCATTTAATAAGTGTTAAAATATGTTGGAGATTGATCCTCCAACTTTTCAAAACCTGGACCCATCGCCAAGGTAGTTGGTCTGGTGCTTTTGGCCTATGCCGACAAGTTCAATCTCCCGATTTTCTTTTTGCGTTTGTTGGCCTACATCTACGCCAGGCATGGGAACGCCAGGGAAGATGCGGTGTCTCGTTGACGCTGGATATAAGTGTCTAGGGCATGTGTGGGGTAAGGCTGAAAACCTGTACGGGTAAAATTTGTGGGGCAAAATGGGGAAAAGAAAACTGAAACATGCGAGCCAGCAGTTCACAAAAGTGATTTGCAGAAACTTGGCATCCTTTTTTACTGCCAAGCTCATATATGTAGAGGTGTGCAAACACAAACACTTATAGAACGTGTTGCCAGGACTGGAACTGCAAAGGTTCTAGCGGCTCATAGGGATGTCCAAAGCAAAAAACATAGGCAAACTGTGCACAAAAAAGCTTCCACTTTAGGATACTTTAGGTTTGTATGCTACGAAGGAAATAACGAGAATATGAACCTGATCGCCTAAGCTGTCCGCACTGTTGCTTTGGCTCCTCTGCCAGAGCAAGTGTCTTTGTTGATTGTTTTGCCTGCTAAGAACTGTAGGCCCGTAGGCCTGCAGCTAATCTGCGATTGCACATGGTTTTGTCCTGGGTACACAAGCAACCTCAAAATCTCTGATGCTTCGAAGCGATGCCTCCGAAACATGCACCTTCCATTTGCACTCACAAGTTGAGAAGTCTTGCCAGGATCACCATCTCAGGTCCTGTTTTCTTCTCAAGACATTATTTTCGTCGAGAAGCATTCACCAGACTTTACAGATTCTTCATGGTATCTTAGTATCTCAAGTATTTATAGCTCAATGACTCTCCGACACTCTTGATTTCAAAGAAAATCCTTCAAGAAATAGTTTGGATTAGCTCCGATTTGCTCCACTTGTCTAGGACGGTCAGCTCGAAAAGAGAACTCCTTCGCAGGTTCTTGCAGGGCCTTACTGCAAGCATCCTCCTCTTGTCCGGGAAACCTGGGGAAACCCGGGAACCCGGTGCAGATTTTTGAAGACTTTGCCATGTTTGGCAAGGCAGTGGTGAGTTCCCATGGCCACAGTTTCACTACCTTCTGTGCTCCTACTGTGAGGTGTTTAAGGTTGTGAGTTCCATTCCCATCCTCTCACTTTCAGGATTTTATTATTTTGATTGCAAGGTTTCCAAAGCTTTCTAGTAGCCTACTTTAAAGTCACCTTGTACCTCAACTTACCCTTGAGGCCACCTGCCAGGGAGCGCAACAACTTATAACAGCAGGGGAACCTGGGGCTCGCTGCGGAATTTCAATGGGCCCTCCCCAAGTTTGTTTTCTCCGAACAATAAAGATCTGGAAGCACAGCTGAAGAAGAGTAGTTAGTTTCTCATCCTGAACCTGATTCAAATTGTTGAACTCTGCAAGTGTGTACAATTGATGACACAAGTGTGTTGGCTTTGAATGTTCATCAAGTGGGCAGCTAATCATTCGCCAGAGACTTGGTACCCTGGGATCCCCCTGCGAATGCATCAACTTGGCGCTCCGAGTTGAGTAAGTGAGGGACTACAGTCTCACCCCCTGTGCAGAGTTTGGTGCAAGAAAAAAGTGTAAGCTAGGCAGGACGGGAAAAGTTTGGCATCACTATGACTCATGTTGGTTGAGTCAACCCGCCAAGGAATAGACACCAGTTGGCAGATACGAGGAGTCCGCACCAGCTTAAACAGTGCTGAAGTTTACAATGTGTAAATGGATCAGGCTGGTGAGCTGCTCTGGCAGTGTCACGCCAGACCCTGTCCTTGCCACATCATCCCCCCACCCTGCTCCGGGCGGATTTCGGTTCAAACAGGCGTTATTGCGGACAAAGCATCGAATCCGCGGGCCTGAAAGAGGTGTTAAAGAAGAGCTTTAGAGCTTTGGAGTTGCCAAAAAGAGATCAAAAGAGAAATGCAACTTTGATAACAAGAGATCAGAAGACTTTGCCCTCGAACCCCTGCATTCGTGTGCATGCTTAATCGGGAAGTCTTTGGAAACTGGTGATCTCGCATATGGTACAAGCTAGTACAACCCAGTACAACGTAGTACAACCTGGTAGGGCCTGTTACAGCCTTCAAAGCGGACTTTCAATTTGAGCAGTATTTGTTTGTCTCGTTTTGTGGGATTTGAATCCAAAGATCACAGGTAGACCTGTCAAGGCAAGTACGGTAAGCCCGGTGTACATTTGCTAGCTGTGCCAGCCTTGCCATGTCGACATCTGACCACTTGGTAGGCACAATGCTGACCTCTTTATACAATTTAAATACTCTATATGTATATATATATACATATATGTACATATATTGTATATTATATATACAAAAAATATAAAAACAAAAATATGAAAATAAGAATACTGCATATATGTACATACATACATACATACATACATACCTCTTTAAGGTTTCCCAGGAAAAGGTTTGGAGTGAATCTGATGGCTCCAAGTATTTTCAAACCATTGATACAATTTCCTTCTTTTCAAGTCAAGCCCGGATAATTTGATAGCAGGGGTGCTCCAATTTGTGACCATCATAGTCTTCTGCAACCTCGGCGATATTAGCACCTATACTCAGTGGTGCGACTGAATCATCACTTCACTGATGACTAAGCTTTTGAGATGCTCAAAAGTGCAGTTGCAGCTGCAACCGACCAAAGAACTCAGTGTCCACAATGTCCTCGGTGTCAGGTTGGGCACGAAATGGCCGCCCCAGACTTGACTCAGAGCCACAGGCAGGAACCTGTGGCCTGTGGCCTTTTGTGGCCTAGTGATTGGTTTCTGGTGAACATTTGTTGGCTCGGAATGATGTGATGAATCCACTACACTTGATCCAAGAGAACAGGTTTCTTGGAGGCAGGCTCGTTGCCTTCATTGCCAGTGGATAATTTTTGAACCAATATGATATTCATGCAATATTCATGGATATTCAACAGGACAGTTTCCAGAGCGTTGAGCGTTTCGTTTTGCTTCCAGGTATCACGTACCGTCAGCCATTCTTCTCAAGTTGTCTACAGCGAGTCTTGGTGAAGTCATGGAGAAGCCCCAAAGGGCTCAAAAGGTCTCAAAAGCGTTTGGATAAAGTTTTGAAGGTCTTGCAGGTCTTGAAGGTCTTGAAACACTTTTGCGAAGCACCAAGCGAAGCACCTCTTTGCAGCCGAAGTTTTGATCAACTTTTGAAATCGAATCTGGAAATCCTCACAAAAGATCAGTTCCAATACCCCTTCCAGAGGCTGCGATTGGCCGCTGAAACAGCCTGCGCCTAAAATCCTAAAACCAACCAAGGACAACACGGCTTTGTGGGACCTCCTCACAAAGTCCGCTTTGATTCTGGATGGCGTGGATGATGCCAGAGCGTTGATGGAGTATCGACATAGGAGAGCTACGGCAGTTACGGCAGTTACGGTGGTGCGTTGCATGTCATCAGCAGCTTTTAAGGGTCCTCCAGGTCCCCCATCCCCAGCTCTGTGGTCCAGGTCCCCCATCCCCTGCGGTCCCTCCAGATTCGTGATTCAACGCAATCAACGCAATCCCTACGACCACGGGAGGGCTGTAAGGCAACTTCACCGCTGTGCACAGCAGGAATCTGCAATGGCGGACGGGCCTGGCCAGCGGAGCACAGGGCGAGGCCCTGCAACAGAGAGCCGAAATGGTGAAGTCCCGGATTTTTTCCGGTTGGTTTTAAGATGTTTTAAGCCATGGCCATGGCACTCGGGTTGATGTCTGTTCCTTTGGACCTTTTCGGCGATTCTGAAAGCTTGTCAAGAACAATACGGCCTGCCATCGAAATGTGGTGATGACCTTTCAAAATGGAACTATGATGTGGATCTCGGGCATTGAAACAACCACGGGAGCAAAGGTGTCAGGGTGAAGATTGGGAAGGGTGACTGATTAGTAGTGGAATTAGTTGAATAGTTCGGAATAGTTCGGAATAGTAGTGGATTCCGAACTGGAGCTTCAGCCAGGTGACCATGGCGGACCAACCGCCCAAAGGTTTCGTCCGCTGCTCCTCATGGCCCACCATCAAAGCCCCTGAACCAGACAGGTGCCGTAGCACCGTAGCGCCATAACTTCTGTTGGGGTCGAATGGGGAGAGGGGATGGCGACTCTGGTCATCTCTGTGTTGTTTCCACTGACTACTTTTTGATTGTTGAGATTTCAGGATTTTGATGAGTTTTCAAAAATCTAAGTGCTGGGCATGAAGCAAGGATCGGGTTTGGTGACAAGACATAATAAGATAATAGCATATAATTTATATTAATAGCTCTTTTCCGCACAGCCTCGAAGCTCGAACCCTGATCCCGGTCCTCTCAGGAGGATATGGATGTTGAGCGTGGAGGTGGAAAAAGACCTGAAGGTGCCTTGGCTCAGTTGGGACGTAGATGCTGCAGATACGCAGATATTTCCACCCTTTTTCTTTGCTTGCTAATGTAAGAAGAGCGCATAGGATGCCGCAACTTGGGACGACGATAAGAGGTCAACCATCCCAGAAGTGGATCATGGAATCATATCGTTAATGAGGCCACTGGAGAAGGCAATTCCTTGTAATACCCAGCCATTTTGACGCATGGTTTGAATCAACGCCTTCGCTGGTGATGAGAAAGAACACGTGGAGGTTTCCCACAGGTTGGAAGGTTTGTTCATCGCAAAGATTTGTTTATAGATTGAAGTGCCCCCGTATCCAGTTGAGGACAGCGTTCATGACCCCAGTTCAAATATGTTCAGATTCAGCTAGACACACTGTCTTTATCAATTGGTGTATGGCAGCTGCTACTCCAAAGATGTTTCAAAGATGGGAAACTTGGAAAGTCGCTCCTAGCGCAGGCAAAAGCGCCCAAGATTTGGAATCGATTGCAAACGCATCTTGGTCAAGCCATCCAATATTTGGTGCTGATGTTGGTGGTTCCCTGGCCGCAGTGAAGGTCGGATCCCAGGCCGGAACAAGCAGATGTTTTACGATCATTTTCGTCTTTATTGGTCCTTTGAATTGAATTCTGTCCGTGAAACCGTGAAATTGTTTGGACATGTTCACACTGTGATTTCGCGAGACGATTCTCTCAACCCAGGTGGCCACCTACGCAGCTTGTCCATTGACTGTGTCCTGGGCAAAGGTGGTCGGTCATGGCGAGGAGCTGCCACCATTGTGACATCGTTCAATCTTGATTAATTGATTAATCTTGATTTCAAAAGAGACAGCAAGAGACAGCCCCATGCCAGATGAATCCATATGAATCTAGGGATGCATGCGTCTTTTGAGATGCTTTGGGACAATTTAGGACATCGTGATATCGTCCATCAGTTCACCACACAAGTGACCCACTTGTCTTGTCCGAAGGATGGCTTGCCCATCAAAGGCCGGCCGTTCAAGGAAGGCTCTGTCATTGTTGTGCCCTGGTTGCCAGTCGTTATGTCACAGGTTGAAGTTTCGAAAATTAGATTTCCAAGGCAATCGTTCCTGGGTCGAATGGCCACGTGCAAACAAGCAAAAGCTGACGCTCTGCAATCAGTTTGGAGACCGTTGCGATTTTAGGCCTGGTGACACTGTGGCCTGTGGCCCACACTTTGACGATCTGAAATCTTTGGTTTCCAAGTTAACCACTGAAAGTGGAGGCAATGATAGAAACTCCTTTGATTTTCTGATGAAAATTCAGAAGTGCATCTCTGCTTCTACCCGTCAGTAACCGGTATAACTACGGTATACAGTATAACCGTATAGTTCGGCACTTGACAACTTCATCCGCAGTTAATTCATCCTGATCGCTCCTGATCCCCTCACCTGCCTCACCTGCACCTGGCCAAGGCCTCTTGGCTCCTCATTTGTTGTGTGGGCCTCTCCCTCTCTTTTGCTTCGGGCGGATTGAAACATGTGAGGCCCGGTGTTTTGATTTCAACGTGGAAAAGAGAAGAAACATGTGTTGACAACTTTTCTAAAGTGTTTGATTCACTGTTTGAGTCTGTTTGGGTCACTTTGTTTCAATATTTATTCTGGGAAATAACGCAACACGTGCGGCAGGCAGTGCTTCGACCTGAAGCACATCATCGTCTTCGCTCCTGCGGGCATTGGTTGGGCCATGGCAGATGTGTGCGAGGTCTTGGCTGTGGCCAGGATCGACCCGGCGACCTACGGCGTGTTGTCACAGGCGCAGGGCGCGCAGGGCATATGGCGGCGCAGGGTGCTTAAATGATTGCAAATGTGCCCAGAGAAATGGAACTGAAATGGAACTGAATTGGATGTTGAATGATGTTGATAGTCTGGTAAGAAAATGTAAGAAAGAAAAAGAACGGACCCAGGATCCGTGATTCTGGAGTGAAGAATCTTGAAGTGATGTGGTGGACAGGTGCGGAAAGGATGAATGACAACAAGTGACTGTTGGTAAGACATGATGGACGGTGATCGACGATGAGTTATGGGACAAGTTTTGTGCCCACTGTAGTCCTATTACTTTCTAGGTTTGCAAATCAAAGTGGAAAGCCAAATCTATGAGTTCCCATTGAGCAGACAGAACTGGACACAATCTGGCTCCAATTGTGCAGAGATCATGGTTTGAAATCAGTCTTGTGGAAGTTCAAAGACATCAGAGCCAGATATCCAAAGGGATCCAAAGTGATTCACAGTCCACAAAGAGACATGCAAATTGTGTGACACTGATATATGGATGCATCTCCCAGGGGCGTTTGCTCTCCAGTGCAGCCGCCGGATGGATGATTTGTGGCGCTTGGCAGACGGGCTTGCAGTGGGGAAACTTGTCTCAACTTGGAATGACTTGAGGAACTGAAGCAGAGGTCGCACGGTCGCATGGTCGCACGGCCTAAAATGACTGAAGTGAAGTCGTTGGTTTGTGGGACTTCAGTTCTTGCATTCCGGGACGAGTGATTTGTGTTGTCTTTTCGGTCCAGTGTAGCTTGCTGGAGCTTTCTATGTGGGGTCAAGAGTCAAGATCATGGCTTGGAACCGCTGCAAGAGCTGAAAGTCGCAAAGTAGAAATGTTTGAATCTCCGGCTGAAATGGCTGAGGAATCTTGGCGTGTTTATCTTTGATTTGCATGGCATACTGATTCTCGGCTGAAGATGTGACCTGACCATACGTGACCAATGCATCGCCTGATCGTCTCTACAGTATTGTATGCAGTATTGTAAAATATTGTATAATATTGTATACATATAGATTAGCACAGATGCGTACTCACAGTCAAAAGTATTCAAAGAAGTACCAACGCTCTCAAAAGTTCCATTGGGACCTGACATTTTGCTTGGAGGAAATAGGCCAAGGGCATCAATTCTACGCGGATTGCTTAGCGCGCTGCCCCGAGGCATGGTACCGGATGATTCGCGACCCAACTCAGAGCGTCTGTTTGAGTGGCGCTTGCGGCAGGCCAGAAGGGCCTTAACATGCCTTAAGCCGCAAAACTAGCATAAAAACCATCACAGATCCTTCAAAAGGAAAGTGGTGTGGGTTCTTTTGATAAAAGATTGTTTGTTTGAAGACGGGCAGCAAGATGCGGTTGGTACAGAATCTGCACATTGGCAAATGGTAGCATGCAAAGAATTGGATCTAGTTCTTTGGCTGCAGCAGGCTTGAAATCAGGTCTTCAACGCAGATTGGTGACCAACAAGCCTTCACTTGTTGCAACTGGGAAGTGCTACAGTGCCACAGAGTGCCACGTCTCTGTTTTGTAATAAACGGCGCAGGATACGTGGCTGACCGTGGATCGCTTTCATACACCGGAACCAGAGGAGCCGTTGGAACAAATCGGGAGCTCCGCCGGGGCCGAAGAGATGCGTCATCTACGTCAAGCATCGAATGAAATGCGGACGCTTCCCTGTCCGATGTAGCGTCATGTAGCGTCACAACATCTCGGTTTGATGAACCAGTCTTCGACTCACAGTGATCCCATAAGTTTGCCAAAGAGCTTCTCTCAAACGAATCTCAGGTGAAGAGTCATGGTGTGTATGGTGTATATGTGGCGTATATGGTGCAGTGACTGTGTAGTGTCATCTCGTGTCTCAAGAAACCACGAAATGACGGGAAAACGGGATTTCTTTGGAGGAGCACCTCCTAGGAGGCATTTTTGCGTTGACGAAGGTGGGGATAGCCAGATCGCGCCCAATGAGACAAATTGCACCAATCTGTAAAGAATCTATCAAATCATCAGGATGGGTCACCATTTCATTGAATCCATCAGCCCATCATGTGAGCTCATGTCAACTACCTGAATCATTTTTGTATTTCCTGTTGATATTTTTCTGGTAAGCCATGTCGAAGACAACGAGGATGATTTCACGGGGTCGCCACAGGTGACACTGTCAGTGCTTTGTAGCGCCGCTGGGCTGTTGACAGAGTGGGTGATTGGGATGTGATTGGATGTGATTGGGATGGCAATATGGCAATATGGTAATATGGTAATATGTGTGATTGGTGTTCTGCTGTTCTGCATATGTTCCTTTTTGGTGCCATGAACCCATGTCCTGTGGGATGATGCGAACTACGAGGCAAAGGAATGATGACAATCAGGTCGATTCTAGAATGGACAATAGTCCACGCGAAATCTCAGCACAGAAGGCCAAGGAAAAACAATTTGAGACTTTGAAGTTCACTTATGTAGACTTATATGTTCCCTTGTACGATTACATGTTCACTTATATGTTCACTTAAATATTCACTTGGAGTTAAAGCTGTTGAACTGTTGACACAGGCAGATTGCCCGACTGCCCGAGGTCTATGTTGAGACCTGCTTCAAATCCAGTGGAGCTCAGCCTATGAGATTGCACGTGCAGATGACGCAGGCGGCACAAGGGGTCGCATGAGTACCATTTTTGGGTCATATGGCCAACCCAAAGTCTGAACGATTCAGAGAGGAGAACACGGATGTTTTTTTCATGCAAATCAGGCAAGCTGCTACATGCTGCTTTGAAGAAAACATGGATATCGCACAGAAGAGAATTTGGAGAGCCACGGGGTACATTTTGCAGAAGCCAAAGAGTTTACAAAGTCGCAGGACACTTGTTACAGAGCCCACTATTGGGATGTGTTAGTTGAAGTTTGGATATTGGACAGCTTCGAATCATGCTCCCACAGACACTGTACAAAGCAGCGCTTGCAGGTGTCCTTCAGCAGCATTATCGCAGCATCGACAGGATATCTCCTGATTTGCCTCTTGCGGCACGAAGATCCAACCCATTTCTTTAGCTCCTCGGTCTGAGAAAAGTTCTGCGAATGCGACGCTTCAATCAGCACAACGCATCATTATTTGGAGGATAAACCTTGGGGGCAAGGGGAACAACGGAACAAACTGATCCTGCATTTTAAACAAGTAAGTGACTGTAAGTGGACTAATTAATCACTTAGGAGCAAGGAGCCATGATCAGCAGTGGATATGTAGTGACAAGCCGCACTTGTGAACACGATGCAGAAGCTGTTTCCAAACGCTCGTTCTTATCAGCAAGACTCATCATTCCTAGGTAAGTTTCGTTACAATTCCGGAGTTTAAGAGCATCATGTCAAGTTTGGTGAAACGTTGAAACATAAACCGTATGCCGCATGCCCATCATCCAAGTCTGCAAAGTAGATCTTGGCTTTCAGTTTTACAGGCTCAAGGAAGTGGATTTTTGCATATTAAAGTTTGCATTGTGGAGACACATTGATCATCATTGATCATCATTGATGATCATTGATAATCATTGATGATCATTGATGATCATTGATGCACATTGGCACTTTTTCCCGAATGCGTAGCGAAGGGTTCCCGTTTATAGTTGGGGGTCTGGGGGTTGGACCTTTGTTCGCTGCCAGTTGGTCGGCGCGTCGTTTTCGCGTCGTTTTCGCGTCGTTTTTCGCGTCGTTAATTCGGTGTCTATAGGGGAAGCTGCAAAACCTCGCGTTTTTTGCAACGTAGATGTCGCAGTGTCTATAGGGGAAGCTGCAAAACCTTTTGTTTTTTGCAACGTAGATGTCGCAGTGTCTATAGGGGAAGCTGCAAAACCTCGTGTTTTCTGCTGCGTAGATGTCGCAGTGTCTATAGGGGAAGCTGCAACACCTCGTGTTTTTTGCGACGTAGATGTCGCAGTGTCTATAGGGGAAGCTGCAAAACCTCGTGTTTTTTGCAACGTAGATGTCGCAGTCTCTATAGGGGAAGGTGCAAAACCTCGTGTTTTCTGCTGCGTAGATGTCGCAGTGTCTATAGGGGAAGCTGCAACACCTCGCGTTTTTTGCGACGTAGATGTCGCAGTGTCTATAGGGGAAGCTGCAAAACCTCGTGTCTTTTGCTGCTTGGATGTCGCAGTGTCTATAGGGGAAGCTGCAACACCTCGTGTTTTTTGCGACGTAGCTGTCGCAGTGTCTATAGGGGAAGCTGCAACAGCTCGTGTCTTTTGCTGCGTCGATGTCGCAGGGTCTATAGGGGAAGCTGCAACACCTCGTGTTTTTTGCGACGTAGATGTCGCAGTGTCTATAGGGGAAGCTGCAAAACCTCGTGTTTTCTGCTGCGTAGATGTCGCCGTGTCTATAGGGGAAGCTGCAAAACCTCGTGTTTTTTGCAACGTAGCTGTCGCAGTGTCTATAGGGGAAGCTGCAAAACCTCGTGTTTTTTGCGACGTAGCTGTCGCAGTGTCTATAGGGGAAGCTGCAAAACCTTTTGTTTTTTGCAACGTAGATGTCGCAGTGTCTATAAGGGAAGCTGCAAAACCTCGTGTTTTCTGCTGCGTAGATGTCGCAGTGTCTATAGGGGAAGCTGCAAAACTTCGTGTTGTTTGCGACGTAGCTGTCGCAGTGTCTATAGGGGAAGCTGCAAAACCTCGTGTTTTCTGCTGCGTAGATGTCGCAGTGTCTATAGGGGAAGCTGCAACACCTCGTGTTTTTTGCGACGTAGATGTCGCAGTGTCTATAGGGGAAGCTGCAAAACCTCGTGTCTTTTGCTGCTTGGATGTCGCAGTGTCTATAGGGGAAGCTGCAACACCTCGTGTTTTTTGCGACGTCGATGTCGCCGTGTCTATATACGGGAAGCTGCAACAGCTCGTGTCTTTTGCTGCGTCGATGTCGCAGGGTCTATAGGGGAAGCTGCAAAACCTCGTGTTTTTTGCGACGTAGATGTCGCAGTGTCTATAGAAAAAGCTGCAAAACCTCGTGTCTTTTGCTGGGTGGATGTTGACATGTTTATAGGGGAAGCTGCAATTTTGCTACGTGGATGTCGCTGTGTCTATAGGGGAAGGTGCAAAACCTCGTGTCTTTTGCTGCGTGGATGTCGCCGTGTCTATAGGGGAAGCTGCAAAACCTCGTGTCTTTTGCTGCGTGGATGTCGCCGTGTCTATAGGGGAAGCTGCAAAACCACGTGTCTTTTGCTGCGTGGATGTCGCCGTGTCTATAGGGGAA